>JAMFTG010000042.1:758939-941786 GCA_023974075.1 Chaenocephalus aceratus
GTAGGTAGTGGTCTCTACTTTAAAGAGTCCTCTCCTGGCTGATGTTCAGGTGTATATCAGTATGTAGTGTCTCTACTTTAAAGAGTCCTGTCCTGCTGATGTTCAGGTGTATCTCAGTATGTAGTGATTCTACTTTAAAGAGTCCTCTCCTGCTGATGTTCAGGTTGTATATCAGTATGTAGTGTCTCTACTTTAAAGAGTCCTCTCCTGCTGATGTTCAGGTGTATATCAGTATGTAGTGTATCTACTTTAAAGAGTCCTCTCCTGCTGATGTTCAGGTGTATATCAGTATGTAGTGTCTCTACTTTAAAGAGTCCTCTCCTGCTGATGTTCAGGTGTATATCAGTATGTAGTGTCTCCTACTTTAAAGAGTGCTCTCCTGCTTGATGTTCAGGTTGTATATCAGTATGTAGTGTCTCTACTTAAAGAGTCCTCTCCTGCTGATGTTCAGGTGTATATCAGTATGTAGTGGTCTCTACTTTAAAGAGTCCTCTCCTGCTTATGTTCAGGTTGTATATCAGTATGTAGTGTCTCTACTTTAAAGAGTCCTCTCCTGCTGATGTTCAGGTGTATATCATTATGTAGTGTCTCTACTTTAAAGAGTCCTCTCCTGCTGATGTTCAGGTTGTATATCAGTATGTAGTGTCTCTACTTTAAAGAGTCCTCTCCTGCTGATTTTCAGTGTCCCTCTCTTCTATTTCAGTTATCCGTAGTTATGTCCTCTACTTTTAAAGAGTCCTCTCCTGCTGATGTTCAGGTTTATATCAGTATGTAGTGTCCTCTACTTTAAAGAGTCCTCTCCTGCTGATGTTCCAGGTGTATATCAGTAGGTAGTGTCTCTACTTTAAAGAGGGAGAAGAAACACAGGGATGTTAGCCTTTGCAGACCATTTACATGCACCACAAACGATTAGAACACTCTATAGGAAAGGAAATACAAATAAAGTACATAATGGGGACTCTTTAAATTCCTACTTTGTTTATCTTCATTACATCGTCTCAATTCTTCCAACAGGACTCTCACCAGTGCAGAATAATGACCTAAAAGTTGCATGTGTTTGGAAATGACTGTAAAGACTGAGTCCTATATGTTATAGAAAAGCCTCCATGGAATTGTTGCTGCTTCATCGGCCTATTTCTTCTCTATATGCATGTTATGTGTTTTCCTGAGTAAGTGCGAAATGATGCCTGCGTTAGCCTCCACGTTCTCTCCCTCTCCGAGTCTCTGTGGGTGAAACAAAGCCTAATTGGTGCTTGTCCGTATCAGCGACTCGGCAGCAGACAGTTCGAGCCCGCTGGAACCGACTCACCAATTAACGTCTTATTATCCCTGACAAAGGGATGCCTTTCCGTTAGATCAGTGTGTGTGTGTGTGTGTGTGTGAGAGATACAGAGGGAGAGTTTTTAGCTGCATTAATTCTAAAACAAAAACACACAGTCAATTAGCATTCATGTCTTTACGTTTTTGGTTGAAGGTAACATTTGCTTGATACGTGAGAAATCCTTGAAAAACACACGTTGACTTTATTGTGATTCTTTACACTGCAGTGTCTGTTTTACACCCAGCGGAAAACACTCCATCCGGGTTGTAGTTTGAATATCAGATGTGGGTTATCGAGGGTCATCGAGTCCTCTGTGAAACTAACGTCTCCTTTTTAGTTTAATACATTAAACTTTGTCAGTAAGTCACGAAATGTTACGTCCATATCTGACATTACGTAACGGACCTTCTTTTGTAATCTAAACATTGTTTTATTTACCCTATTCAAGTTCTTCTTTCGTCACCTGGATCATCCATTGCACAAGGAGGTTTTCCAATGTTTGTATTGAATTGTTACAAAATATTCATCAGTTCAGTTATATGTATTTTAATCTGAATCTACATGTGATAATGATAGTAGTATATAAAGCACCATCAAAAGACATCTCCTAAATTGATTTCAGTTTTTTTTTTAATTATTGCAGGACTGTGGTAGCCTATATTACATTAGTGGTAAAGTCAAGTGAGAGTACTCTTATGGCGCGTTTCCACTGCAGCGGGTAGCTCGCTTTAAAGCGTGCGGGGCCCGTTTTTGGTTGCGTTTCCACTTGGCCTAGTACCGGCTAGCGGGTCCTAATTCACAGTTTCTCTGGCCCCATCAAAATCGTGGTTCTAGGGCCAGGAACAACCAGGATGAGTCGGGCTGAGTATGCTAAACTAGAGAGAGAATCGCTGGCAAGGGGGCTACAACCAGTGGTGTAGTCTACGTGATTACGCTGGTATAATACGCCGTATACCCACTAGAAAATGCCAGTGATTTCCGTATACCCTCTTAAAAATGAGCGTAACTGATTTGTAACTGAGAAGAGTGATTGCTCATTTCTGCCGAGATGCTCAAAGGGTGAGACGCTGTGTCTGAGAATCACTGACTAGCAGAATGTGTATATTCTGGAGTGGAGCTCTGCAGAGAGCAGGGTGGAGGAAGGAGGGGCAGTGGATCATCACGGTGCGGAGAGGAGCAGCGCTAGTTCCACTGCAGCTCGTGGTAGCAGCTAGCTGGTCCTGCTGCTGCGGGTGCAGCGGGTCAGTTGGCGGGAGCACCTGTTCTTCGTGGTCCCAATCCTCCCGGTGTTCATAGTGCACATCGGGATCCTTGTGGATAGCAGGGTTGTCCGTCTGGACCGGCTCCGTTGGATAACGCGGGTCGTTTACGCTGACTTGTGACTGTGAGAAATGTTTCCATTTTCGATCTACTGAGAATTAGCCAAGTAACAGTTTCACGCAGTAAATTACAACGACCCACCCCTGATAGATCCCGCGAAAATGTATCATATTTATACACATTCTCGCAGCCAAATATGATACATTTTCATATCAAAACAATGGGGTTGCTAAGCCGTTGCTAGGCCAATTGTTGGAGTTGCTATAGCAACTCCTAGATTACCCCCTGGCGCCGCCCCTGCTTGTAGCACTTCAAGGATGTTTGCTTGTTCATCTAAGCTGATACAGTACATAGTTTGACAATGATTTATGGAAGATAATAGGGTTGAACAAGTTTGAATAAATATCTAATTCATTGAAAAAATAGGTTTAAAATGATTATTGTGTGATATTTGTGCAGATCTATGCGAAACAAAGATGTTTTTTTAAGTGTAGAATATGATGTGTGGGCCAGGACATCTGTAGCATGACCATATTTATTGTATATTACTTGAAAATTGCAGTAGGCCATATTGAGATATTGATAAAAATGTCGATTAATTGTTCAACCCTAGAAGATAAGTGGGATTTTTCCATCATTGTTCATTCTTTTATTTTTTTATTGTTAATGTCACTGGCAGTTAAAAGTCACATACAAATGCTTATAATACATTGACATGTTGATAACACATAACCAGTCTCAAGACTAGTTATGCATTAGTGAGTGTGATAGTGTTCATGAGGTGTTGCTTCGAGACAGGTGTCGCTCCGCGATGCGTCGCTCTAGGATGGATGAATACAATTATTACAGTATACCCACTACAAAAAAGTAGACTACACCACTGGCTACAACTACAACAAAATGAACATATTTGACCGTGATTTAATTGTAATACACGTTTCAAAATGATGCCGAAAGTAACAACATACTGATACCGGTTAGTAAAAACCATGAATTAATGCTTTGACAAGTCTGCAGACAGACGGCAGAGAAACACCTTTAAAATGCGTGTTTTCTAAATGGAGCTTGGCTAAGCTAACGTTATATATGCTCCGAACCGTCCACACTCACAGCAACGGCCTACAGACATAAATAAACCAGCGACTGTATTCTCCGTGACACAGGCAGTCTGTGGTTTGTACTTGTTTAACTTCTGTCTAGTTTCTGAACAGATATGAGGAGCTGTGAGCTCCGAGTGCTAACAGCTAACGGCTGTGTTGTTTTTCTGGGGCGCTCATTGAAGATGACGTCACGACTCCGCCTACACTGCGTTACCATAGTTACCGCTCCAGTTCCTAAACTGTAATGGAAGCGCAGCATTAAAGTGAGCCGGGCCTAATAAGGAAACGCGCCATTAGATATAAATAAGCCAAACAAATTGGCTCTGTAACTAATTCACCAGCACTAATAAGGTCTTGCTTGCTTGAATCTGCACTTTCCTTGTTTTTCGGAGTTTGATTCTTTATGGATTTTTCACTTATTGTAAATCGCTTTGGATAAAAGTGTGAGCTAAATAATCAATCATGTAGTTTAAAGAAGACATATTTTGCATTTCACTTTGTTCAGGAAGTAAACAAAGGAGTCCAATGGAGATATTTTAGCCTTTGCAGACCATTTACATGCACTAAAACGTATAGAACACACCACAGGAAAAGGAAGACCCCTACACAGCAGAATAGGGCCTCTTTAAATACCAGTTTTTTTTACCAAAAGTGTGAAAAAGACCACCGGATTTTCAGTGTTCGCTCCCAACCTGTTTCATCTGCTCAATCAACCGATTACCTCCAACTTGTTCTTCTCACTTGCAGGTAAACAAAGATTTCAATTTAGGAATTTAGTTAACTCAAAGTGTTGAACGGCACTTTCAATCAATCAATGTTTATTTAGAGCCCAATATCACAAATGTTACATTTGTCTCAGTGGTCTTCACAGTGTGTACAGAATATTAGTATGACAATACGACACCCTCTGTCCTCAGACCCTCTGTCCTTAGACCCTCTGTCCTCAGACCCTCTGTCCTCAGACCCTCTGTCCTTAGACCCTCTGTCCTCAGACCCTCTGTCCTCAGACCCTCTGTCCTCAGACCCTCTGGCCTTAGACCCTCTGTCCTCAGACCCTCTGTCCTCAGACCCTCTGTCCTTAGACCCTCTGTCCTCAGACCCTCTGTCCTCAGACCCTCTGTCCTTAGACCCTCTGTCCTTAGACCCTCTGTCCTCAGACCCTCTGGCCTTAGACCCTCTGTCCTCAGACCCTCTGTCCTCAGACCCTCTGGCCTTAGACCCTCTGTCCTCAGACCCTCTGTCCTCAGACCCTCTGTCCTTAGACCCTCTGTCCTTAGACCCTCTGTCCTTAGACCCTCTGTCCTCAGACCCTCTGTCCTCAGACCCTCTGTCCTCACACCCTCTGTCCTTAGACCCTCACATCGTACAAGGAAACACTTCCAGAGAAAACCCACAGTTTAAAGGGAACATGGAGAAACCTCAGGGAGAGCAGCAGAGGAGGGATCCCTCTCCCAGGACGGACAGACGTGCAATAGATGCCATGTGTAAATTGAAAGATAATACATTTGCAACATAGGTCGTCCAGATGTTTGGAAATGCATGTGTGGATAATAGGAAGATGAATCCACGAGGATATCCATCCAGGACCGATGATCCAGGACCACAGCCACGACTCAAGATCCAGGGCTCGCGATCCAGGACACAGGACCGCAGGATCATCCATGACTCCGGATCCCGGCGTATATAGACACCAAAAAGAAAGACATGTGGGGAAGCTTGAATTGACCTCATCTAAAAGCTACTCTGTATTTGTTAGAGCCATTTTCATTGAGTTATTATTGTCTAGTTAGGCTCGATAATAATATAAATTAGATTAAACTCACCATCTAAAGGTATTTTTGTGAGTCATCATATGGTTTAAAATGTATTAATTTAAGGCTCACTTATTTGTTATGATATGTGCGTCAGTATCACGTGCACGGCTATATGCCTATATGGTTGATAGGACACAGCTGATGGCGATGAGACGGGGAAACGGAAAAGTCTTTTGACCGTGTTCCTTTTGAAACTTTTAGTTACTATGAAGCAAAGAAATGTGTCCTCCTGTTTCTATGCCGTGTGGACCAATGAATAAAGCTCATCCGATTCAACTACGATTGTTTGGAAACAAAGAGAGACGCGTCAAAACCCACAACCCCGACAAAGGTGGCTATTCAATTGTAGACGAGGATTAAAACGTCACCACAGTATTGAAGCATTAAAGCAGCCTTAATGACACACACTGTATCAACAGCATCTCTGTGGATACACACCTTTAGGCTATCATTACAAATCCAGGGTCCTCTGCACCTTCAGTCATCAATCATCTCACAGACATTCACAAGTTGGTGCGAGTATGGAAGATCTAGCAGACTTATAGTATCTTTGGTACATATTTCAACATCTTGAAGGTTAGTATTTCCCGTAACAGCCGAAAGCATCAGAACGGCTCTAGGACAATGGCTGATGGTCTGATGATTCACAGCTTCCTTGATCTCAGGTCCTTTCTGAATGCGGTACAAGTATCCTTTGTGACTTTTCCTTCGTCCGCTAGATCTTTGTTTTTCTGTACTTTAAGCTCTATTACTTTTTAAACTATACCTCTACCTAATTTATTTCCCCATTATTTTACTTTGACTCCATCTGTCTCATTGTTTCTGTCTCTCTATACCAGGGGTGTCAAACTCAATTTCATCTCGGGCCACATTAGCACTCAAAGGGCCAGTTTTATATATAAGACGATATAAAAATACATATCTACATTTTTAATATAAAATAATGTATTATATTACATCATTGCCTCTGCATTGGATTTTTATCGGATAGGGTAAGAACTTCATAATTAACTACGTCTGAAAGCAGAAGTCCAGGGCAAGTCTCTTCCGTGAGAATGTCACAAAACGATTTAAAAACATTTTGAAAGAAAAGGCAGATTCTGAGAAAAAAGTCAAATTTGAGATGCATTGTGGGACATGTAGTTCATGGGCAACGTGCTTCTGTAAAGCGGCATGTAACCGTGTAATAAACATTATATTCTTTGCAAGCTCTTGTGGGGCCACAGAAAATGAAGTCACGGGCCGGATTTGGCCCCCGGGCCTTGAGTTTGACACCCCTGCTCCACACCTTAATATTTTGGTCTGCTATTCTATTTACCTGATGAACTATCTGTGTTGTCTCTCCATCTTTTGTCATGTTCCAAGCAATGGCGCCGCCAGGGGGGGCCATGGCCACCCTGATATATTTGTTTATTTCTGGAGGCGCCACTGGTTCCAAGTGTCTGGATTATCAGTTCCCCGTTTTATTTTGAGAAGTATTTTCTGTGTGTTTTCCCGCCTTTTTTAGTGTCTGTCCTTAATTGGTTTCACCTGTTCCCCGTTAGACACGCGACCACCTGACCTTCATTGTCATCTCTCGGAAACTTATCATGAAAGTCTATTCTTTGTATTAGTGTTGTCGTGCCCCTTTGTTCTGTGCCCTCTGTCTTAATGTGAAAAGTATTCCTCCTCTCGTTTCAGATCTCCATGCTCCCCGATGTGTCTCCTGTGTTCGTGATTGGTTTGCCCGCCCGGATTGTTTCCACCTGTTCCCCTCACCTTGTGTATATATCGTGTTAGTCCCCACCTGTCCAGTGCCAGTTCGTTTCTTATTCATGACCACGTTCAAGCCTGCTCCATGGTCGGATCCTGTTTTCTCATGATCACGATTATTGCATTTAGTTTTTCCTCGGAAGAGTGATTTTGTGTTTCTTGTTTTTGTTACTGTGTTAATTCCAGTAAAGTCTTTATTTTTGAATACGACCCGAGTCTGAGTTGTGCCTCTGAGTTCATGCCTCTGAGTTCACCCCTTGGCATTCATTCCCGAGTACAGCTTGTATTTAATTCCTGGTTGTCTCTCTTGTTTTTGTAGCATTCGTGTAACATGAAGTTATGTTCAGATGTGTGTCTTTTCCCCAGTATTATTCTCACACGTTTCTCTGCTTCATAAAATGGGTTTGAATCCAACTCAAAATGTGTGCATAATAAGTGGTTGAGGGGAAACACGTTGGGTATCAATACAAGGAACGTTGAATGGAAACAGATTTAGCGAATGAATACTGGAGAGAGGTCACATGATCGCTGGACACAGATCTGACTTCCTAATAAAGTCATGAAACAAAAACAAACATCACATTTCTGTCGGATAACTTCTTGAGGATTCATCCGCATTTCATTTGAAAGCACGTAATGGTAGCGAGGCAAGGCAAGGCAAAAATGAAAGACATTAAGCATTAAAAAATAAAAGCTAATAAAATAAACATTAAGGAAAAATACATGGATAAAAGTTACAGTGCAGTCTAAAATATGAATAGTTCAATTAAACATTACAAGAAAAAGTACATGGAATAGCGAATTATAACTGTATTTATCTGCATTTACTTTAAACCATTTGAAGGGGCGATTTGATCGTTGTTTTCTTTGCTTGCCTCCTTTCCTTCCTCGCTGTGTTAACTTTCTTTTAGCATTTGTCTCTCTTCCCCTCTCTGACCTCTGCATGTCCGTCTCCATTAGTTTCCTCTTCATCTCATTCACCGCCTCATCTTTTAGTTTCTGTTCCACCCTGACAGCGAAGTCCTTCAGAGTCTCAGTCCTTCCTCTTTCAGCTCACATTAAACTCTCTTTCAGCTTCCTTTCATTTTAGTTTCTCCATTAGTTTCTAATGTTATATCAGCAAGGATGAACCTTTTATAGGGTGTGTTGTTGTGTCAAGCCTTATTATTGGAATCTGTAATCACTTAACATTTGATTATATAACCAACATAAAGAAAAAAATACTTCTTGACAGTTCTTCCTGGTGCGTCCAAAGCTCTCAATGATCTTTTCACAAATACATATAATAAAGGTGATGTTTGCACGGGATTAGGGATGTCCCGATCACCTTTTTTGGCTCCCGATCCGATTCCGATCATTTGATTCTGACAATCTGCCGATCCCGATTTTTCCCGATCCGATCTTTATGCAATGCATTAAGAGAAAAAAAAGGTAACAGATAACGGCTGGTCATCCAACGCGATGAATTCAGCTATCTTGGCTGTTATTCTTTTGGCCTTTTCACTGTTCTGGGGCAGTTTCTCTTTCCTTTTGAAAGTCTCTGAAAGTGTTGGTTGTGTCAGTGCCGTTACCCGAGTGGCCGCTGTGTACTCGCCGTGTTGTTGATGGTGTTTGTTTCTCAGGTAGCGTGTTAGATTGGTCGTGTTGAATGTAGCTCTGTTCTTTCCACCACGCGGAACCTCCGCCTTGCAAACATTGCATCTGGCTGTTACACTGCCTTCGCTTTCAATTTCATAATACTTCCAAACTCCTGACATTTTTTCTGTCCCGACTCCCGAGTCACCAGCTGAACGTAGCCTCTCGTTAGCTTGCTGCTACTATTAGACGCTGCGCCCACTCTGTTGCCAGATTTCAGAGAAATAAGCAACCAGGTCTGAAAAGCCCAAAAGAAGCAACACATACATGATGTTGTGTAATTTTAAACCAAAACTAAGTCCTCAGTATGACTTTAAGACGTGAACATGGTCATTTTTGTTTTGTAACATTAAATAAATAAAAAATATTTTATATAAATTTTAAAAAATCCCGATATCCGATTTTTTTCTCCTGATCCCCGATTTTTTGAAAATCACGTGATCGGCTCCGATACCCGATCACGTGATCGGATCGGGACATCTCTACACGGGATGATTGGAGGTCTTTAACTGTCATGAAAAGCTTCTATTGAATATACTTTCTGGCAGCTATACAGAGCTGAATTGGGCTGCTAGCGTCTCTGGGTTAAATTAGCAGAATCTGTCCGATGCCATTCTACTTTAAAGAGTCTTTAATGTCCTCTGCATGTACAGAAAGCTGTGTTGCAGTTCTCCTCACAGCAGGACACAGAGGAGTGAAGGCCTCGGGCAGACGGGAGAATGCTAAACCTCAGCCGTACATTTCTTTGAGAGGTTTTCCCTCTGAAGTTTTCCATTGATCCGAGTACACGAGCAGAGGTTTACAACAATGCTCCAGAGTGCAGCGATGCAGAGAAAGGAAACTGTGCTGCATGTCAAATGTGTGCAATACCAAATGTATCGTTCCAGCAAAGCAATGTTCGACTGCTAGTTGTCAGAAAAGGGCTTCGTGTATGTGAGCCGCTTCTTTGGTGTCGCATCACGAGATAATCGTGGTTTTATGTCAACAACTTGTGTGGCAGTGGTGGCGAATCAGTAGGGACTTGGCTTGGGAACTTGGAGGTCACCGGTTCAAGTCCCTGAAAGACCACCCGAGGTGTTCCTGAGCAAGGCACCGCTCCCCATCCTGCTCCTAACACTAGGATGGGTCAAATGCAGAATGCCGATTAAGGGTTCCTTCTCCTCCTTCTGTTGGGGTTTGGTTGATTTTGAACAAAGTCTTGGACTGTATTTCAGAATATAACACTTATTACCATATTTAGATGATGTATAAACATGTTCACAGCGATCATTATGTTTCTCTGAAATACAGTGATGACTGACAGGCTGATATTAACACGGCAGGGGTTTCATCTTATTTATAAATATAGACAAGGTCTTGGCTTTCAGAATATTCAAAAATATTCGCAGAACACAGTTGATTTATACGCTTGTTAAAGTACAATGACGAGAGACGAATGGCACTACAACAGGCGGTGTGTTCTTCCTCAGAAAATACACACTGTACCCTAACTCACCGACTTTCCTGTGCACGACTTTCTCATCTAAAAACATTCTCGTCCTCGGTGCTACGGGCTTAGAATGAGTTAGCCTATAGCCAATATGATACATGGGGTTTAGAGGTAGTATGGCCCCAACATATCAAGCCTTAAAGCCCCTCTTAAAATAACTTGCAGTAGATACAATTCTGATACTTCTAAATGATGAACCATCCAGAACTCTCAGGTCTTCTGGTCCGCTTTCTGTCCCCAGAGTCAGAACTAAACATGGAGAAGGTCAGTTATTATGCTCCAAATATATGATGTATGGGATGTATTGATTTGATACAAGCAAGTCAGTGTTTCATTGTGTACTTTCAACTACGGTATACAGTCCGGACCCACCGGTGGGCCCATCAAGTTCAGCATTCACTGCATTCATTGTGATGAATATAAAATAAGACACTGATACTGTTTTCCTCAATGAACATTTAGAGAAAAATAAATATTCAGGGGCCTCTCCTTCAGGGGCCTCTCTCCCTCAGGGGCCTCTCCTTCAGGGGCCTCTCTCCTTCAGGGGCCTCTCCCTCAGGGGCCTCTCCCTCAGGGGCCTCTCCTTCAGGTGCTTCTCCCTCAGGGGCCTCTCTCCTTCAGGGGCCTCTCCTTCAGGGGCCTCTCCCTCAGGGGCCTCTCCCTCAGGGGCCTCTCCTTCAGGCGCCCCTCCCTCAGGGGGCTCTCCCTCAGGTGCCTCTCCCTCAGGGGCCTCTCTCCTTCAGGGGCCTCTCCTTCAGGGGCCTCTCCCTCAGGGGCCTCTTCCTGGTCTGTTGGTCAGTGTGAGAGTCGGTGAGGGCTGATAATTTATTCCGGGAAATGACTCAGACCTACTAATTGGCCTGACCGAAGTTATCGAGTCTATGTAAGTTTACTGCTTGGCTCAGATCCACCACCGTCAGCAAGATCTCACCTCTACTAACTCCCCGAAGAACCAGGTTCAATCAACTGCTGTTTCAATTCAGACAACTCTCTTAATCTGTTTAAGCGATCCCGAAGGATTTTGATATCAGTAATGTGGTGTGGCCCTACCTAAGTGTGAGTGTGGCAGGGTGCAGTCTCACCTTTGAAGCAGGAGAGGAGAGCGCAGATGTCTTTTCAGTTGTCCCAGTCCAAAAGGTGGGATCAGTTGATTTGAAGAAAAATAGGTCCAAACTAATACAGGGTTTTTACCTTCTCTCTTTACAACATTATAATCATACTAAACAAAATGATGCTGATGAAACTTTAATTCACATTTATTACCATCATTTGTAACTTCAACTGCCCAATTCAGTTTGTGATTTGTAAATCTCCCGATAGAATTTAGAAGCATTTCCTCATAAAAAGACCGGTGATAATAAAAAGCACATTCAACATTTCATTCACCAAATCAATTCCATACCTTTTTTCCGACACAGGTGGCGGGTACTAACATCCACAAACACACACCTATCTCCCGCATGTATTCGGAGGAAGATCCTCACAGGTGGCGGTTACTAATACTCACACTTCAATTCATTCCACTCATTCAACAAAGGAATTCACTCCGCATTCAACCAAGACATTTGAGATATTTACCAAGTCTGAGAGAACCTTACCGAGAGCTATTACCCAGCTCTGAGGCTCTCACTCTCTCACCCAGTGTCTTTATGCTCAACAACAGGATAGAAAACCTAAAGACACCTCCTCCATACCCATATTGGTGGAAAACTGGGCATGACCAGACATATTCTATGGCTTATGGCAGGGGTGGCCAACCAGTCAGAGGTTAAGAGCCACATTTTTGTCTATGTTACTGCAAAGAGCCACATCAAACACACCGTCACTGATACCGCTTGTTTCAGTTTTCTGGAGACAAGATTTCAACCACGTCACTGATGCATTTTTGTGGCATTGGGATATGTATTCTTTAAATCCTCTGGAGCAGAGAGAGGAGCTGTGGATTATTGTTATTGATTATTGCATCAGTGTTTCTTAGGGTCAAAAACACTAAACTCACAACTTCAAATGAAAGCGTTTAGTTTATTTAATAAAAGAGCGCATGTTCAATGTGAAAAGTGACAGTAGTTATAGATTATTTGCAATTTGGTGCTATATATATTTAAAAAAAAATTATATATATATATTTTGTAAACACCTTGAATTTCAGGGGGGGCGCGGGGCTCCGTTGGCGGGGCGCAGCGCCCCTCCAAGACAATGGTAGGGGAAACACTGGATAGTGTTTAATCAACGATAGGTTTTCCCCCCCTCAAAGGTGATTGGTTCACTGCATCGCAGGTATTATTGTGATTGGCTCTTGGGCCACAAATTACGTCAGAATGATCAGCATTCAATACTTAACAGACCTACTAAATATCAGGTTTAACTGTCAGGAGTAGTGTTGTCACGATACCAACATTTTGGTTTCGATACCAAGTCAAGAATTGCGATTCCTTTTCGATACTTTTCTTAAAAAAAGGGAAACAGTCTTAAATGTAATTATTGTGCTTTATTTCACACCAGAACCAGAACCATAACACAAACTTTTAAACAATGAGAACAATAAATTAAATAAATGACAAGAATTCTCATTAAATAAAATTAAAACATGTCTCACAGACAGGCCTCGTGGTGTCCGTAGGCTTGCCCTCACTGTCAGAGATATCGCTCAAATACTTCCACATTTCGCTTCTGGCGTCTTTTTTGTCAACAAGCCGAGGCGCAGCGGCAGTTGCACTCCCACTAGGCAGCCATGCTTCTCGTTTTCTCACATGCTCTGGCAGCTAGCGCGTGGCCGCGTGCACGAGAGAGGGGAGGCACTTGAGCTTGCTTGAGAGGGAGGGACTGCAGGCACGGCTGCAGTGCAGGGAGTGGAAGCAGAGCGCTGAACACACACGGCTCTTATTAAAACGGCGCTTTCTCACCGGAGTACTTTCCGCCGTCATTCTTAAAGTACCGATACTAATGAAACGGAGGAATCGTAACGTTTTTAACGGCAGGGTATCGCGGTATACCTTTCAAGTATCGGTACACCGTGCAACACTAGTCAGGAGTCAGTGTCTCTCCCCCAAACTCACACATATAAA
The DNA here is from genome assembly GCA_023974075.1 of Chaenocephalus aceratus. Lineage (NCBI taxonomy): Eukaryota > Metazoa > Chordata > Actinopteri > Perciformes > Channichthyidae > Chaenocephalus > Chaenocephalus aceratus. The sequence goes on from JAMFTG010000042.1 coordinate 772,436, forward strand.
ATTCGATATGAACTGAAGAGCCGCATGAAACTAGGCAAAGAGCCGCATGCGGCTCGAGAGCCGCGGGTTGGCCACCCCTGGCTTATGGCATAAGACACACCTTCCCATGTTTGTGTAAAAAGGACATGACCCCTACTCTGCAGGACTTGCAAAATATTATTCTCGGCTATGACATAACCACCTTTTTGGGGCCTCAATGTGTCCCTCCCCCCCCCCCCCCCGTGCACTGCTGTGAGGGGAGAGGGAAGAAACTGCCTTCTCCCTTATCAGTGACACCCATAAATCAATATAGGCCTTACACTCAACTGAATGGAGGCGCATTTACTGCGAGAAAGTGAGAGGTTTCAAGGTTGCAAGAAGTGTGTGTGTGTGTGTGTGTGTGTGTGTGTGTGTGTGTGTGTGTGTGTGTGTGTGTGTGTGTGTGTGTGTGTGTGTGTGTGTGTGTGTGTGTGTGTGTGTGTGTGGAGATGTTTTTCATCTGCAGGATGAACATAATACACACACACCCATTAATTTCCTATCCATTCTGACCGAAAACATCAAAGGTGTTTCACTGTTGAATAAATCACTCAAAATCAATGCAAGTGGTGATCAGCACGTGTGTATGTCCAGAGGCCGAGTGTGGAGGATAACACAAGGACTTGAGGCAATTGGATGAAAAACACAATATTTATGATATTTACTTGAAATATATTGCTGAATAATCGGGGGGCAAAAACAGAAAGGATATAATTGGAAAGTGTTAGAAATTAAAATCAATGTTGATATGGTGTAATTTGAATTAAATACACTATTTAATTCAAATCAGTTTTATTCTGAAAAACCTGAAGTTCACTAACTATTAACTTAATACTTTTATTCTGAAAATTCTTCATTTACGGCTAGCATTAGCATGTGGCGAAATGCTGCATTTTCAAACCGTGAATCGAAGGTGAAATGACATGTGATGTTGTACACTGAGCACGCTGGGGTTAGCACTCATGTATTGACGCTGAATAACGTTTATTAGGGAATGTTTAAATAACCACAGAAACCAGAATGATGTAATTTAACGATAGAACAAGGCAGGCATTGCATTGGACCCGCCCCCCGACGACACCGGCTAATAGGAGAAGACCTCAGATGACAACAGGAAGAGCAAGCCAAGGATTGACCTCTTCTACCTACTGACCTGGACTGACCGGGCGGATGAGGAGAGCGCCTCCACTCGCACATTTCATTTTGTACACCACCACATCTTTTGTGTAATTAAATGCTATAAGCTTCCCTTGACTCTTTTCAGTCTCTCCTGCTTCAGGGTTCTAGAATACACTAACAAAAGCTAACACTCAACATGTGTTTTTGTGGTCGAAGTGACTGATTGTGTTGGAGCAGGTCAAATATCAAGACTTCTGCTCCTGTATGACGGCCCCTACACACGGCGGTGTGCGTTGCCGCTTCAACGCTTCTGCCCATTCACTTTGAATGGGGTGACGTCACGATTCGCCGAACTGCATTGTGGGAGCAAAGCGTAGTTTCTCTCGCGGTGCTCGCTGCAAAAGTAGAGCAATGTTCTACTTTTGCCGCCTCGACGGAGGCGTCAGCCAATCAAATCCCTCGTATGTAAATCTGACAGTACAAGCAGCAGCCAATCAAACCGGGTGTATGTTGGGAGAGCCAGACCGCAGTTATTTCCCATATGTCAACAAATGGAGGAGAAAATGATCGTGGCGGTAGGGAATCACCTCTTCACATACAGGGATACAAACCGGAGGAGCCAGGCATGGGGGGAGGTGGCAGAGACAGTGGGGGAAACTGGTAGGTTTTCGCCTGTTTGGGGAGTTTATATCCAGTGTACTTCGTTTGAATGGACAGCTAGCAAGCATAGACAGTATATTTAGCCAGCATGGATGTAGCATGAATGCTTTGCTTTGTATGTCCGGGGCGGGACATTCATGTGGTTGGTTGTTGGTCGCGTTGCTCGCGTTGACTCCCCAAGCTCAAGACACGCCCACCGCCAAGCGGCAACGCACGCCGCCGTGTGTAGGCTCCGTGAGACATTTCACCGTTTTTAATCTTAAAAGGAATGTGTTATATATATTTTGTTCTACGTATAGCATTTACATCAATTCCCAAGCTAACATAATCCTTTCGCCCCGTTATGAGGGGGTGAGTCAGCGACAAGAGACCTTTGAGTATCTGAAGATGATGATGTGATGCTGAGCGGCGATAACCTTAACCATGAGGAATATAATATACGCTGTCCTGATGAGCCCAGTGCACGGTCTGACAGGCTAACCGCTAGATAAGCCCTCCCCTAATAAAGTCATATCTGTGGAGAGACCTTTAGTGACTCTTCAGCTCAAGGGCGCTAACGTTTGGAATGCAAGGCAAGCTGCCGTATGGAAATGAAACCAAAGATATGGAAGAGTGTGGGACTGGAGATATATAAAAAAATGCTGAATGATCAGAGTTTAAGGAGCATTTAAGTGAACATTATTATTGATATAAATCTACTGTTATAAGTACAGGAAGATAAGAGGGCTTGATAACGTCACGTGTTTAAATATCTTCTATAATTGAATTTTGATTAGTGAGTTAAGTGCAACATTTGAAACATCATTAATGCTAACGGTGCTCCAGATTTACAGTATGTGTTAATAGGCAAGCTTTTTGCTCATCACATTTAGAAACAGATATTTTTCATGATCTAGATCAGATCAATTTCTGACAAACTTTCTCGTCTTAAAGTCTTTGGTTAGTTCTTTTCAGAAGCATCCTCATTCCGCCTAAGGCCCAATTCCACGTGCTGATCCGAACCAACGAGCGTGGAGGGGGAGTGGCTTATCAAGCCCTCAAACAGCGAGTCTGCATCGATGCGGACTCCACCTGCTGCACTGCCTGACGGACTCAACGCTGTGTGTGTCCGTCAGGAATGAAGCCGTTTACTAATAGTTCCGATAAACTGCACAACAAGATAGACGTTTAATATCGTCATACATGTAAACAACTTCATGTTTTGGCATTTCCTGTTTCTGCCAGAGAGAGGGGAGTTTGTCCAAAAGCTCGCCGCACATCCTCCACCTGGAAGGAGGGAGCCTCGTTTAGCTGCGAGTGTCAATCAGCCACGGAGGGGGCGTGGGTAGGTCGTGGTTTGGAATTGGGCCTAATTATTCTCTCTCTCTCTCTCTCTCTCTCTCTCTCTCTCTCTCTCTCTCTCATATATAGAAATGTGACTGTACATGGGAAATGAGAATGGGGCGTTAAATGACCACAACCTGTCCTTAGAGCTTTTCTCACAGCTTCCCATGAGGCCACTTTGGCTGCTCGGTGAATACTAAGCCTTCAGCAATCTGCCCTCTCTTGTTTGTAATCATGTATCAAAGGCGAGGGGAGTGTATCTACTGAATACTGGCTGTCTGGTTGGCTAATAATGGAATGGCTAACCATAGCGAGTGTCCACTGTGACGACACACTGATGGATGAACAGGTAATCATATAATGCATCAATTATTAATGGGTTCCCTTGTTATCAATCACCTGGGTGTGTGTGTGTGTGTGTGTGTGTGTGTGTGTGTGTGTGTGTGTGTGTGTGTGTGTGTGTGTGTGTGTGTGTGTGTGTGCCACGGCGGTCACGCATGAGTGGTGAGAGGAACTCGCTCACCTTTTCTAACATCTAAGCTCACAGACACCCGTTGAACTGCCATCGTTATTGCAGTGGGGATATAGGATGTCTCGTTTCCACGCTGAGATTGGCCTTTAAACAAGCCCTGAACTGCGGGCGGGTTTACAAACAACGCCTAAACGTCTGCGACCCAAGCCCAACACCGGCCGGAGATGTTCGTGTAGACTTCGAGCAAATGTGCGATTATAGTCAGATTGTGAGTGGACTACTTTCCAGAGAGATGAACGAGCGTGCAGGGCGACACTGGACACAACACTGCTCCAGGTAAGATCTAACTTTGCTGTTACTCTCGGAGGCGCAGAGAAGCGGGGCAGACGGGTGACAATCCTGACCAGCGCTTTTTTCATTAATGGAATATTCTCCGCGACGCAACGAAACTCGCGTCCCTACGGATTCCAGCTTCTGAAATGTGTCGCCAGAATCCTGAAGAAATTCCCTCTTTCTGCTGACTGCCCGGTGGACCTTACAGCTGCCTCGCCGACACCTTGGGTAGAAATGCAGCTTCGCTTCCTCCGTGAGAGAATACAACCAGCGCTGCGGCCCGCCGGGAAAGAGACACAACGGCAGCCAAGGAACGTCTCCAGGAACAAGCTGGCATATCTCTGGCAACGCCGCAAATCAAAGGCAATCGATATCATTTTAAATAACAGCTGTTTTCCGGAAACCCCGCCCACTGTTAGTGAAACAGCCAATGTGTACGACTACTATAAAGCCAAATGTCAAACTGTGCCGAGGGCTACTCCCCTGGCCACGCCTCCTTGGTACAATTTCATTGACCGAATAGAGCCATGCTATTTCCCAGACACCCAGGACTTTACACCAGAGGAAGTGGATGCAGTTCTGGCTTCTCTTCCGAATAACAAGGCTCGTGGATCTGATGGGGTCATCTATGAGAGGCTGAGAGCTACCAGGCCCACGTCAACACACACACACACACACACACACATCTTCAATGCCTGATCAATGAGAAGGCGTCTGCTTCGTGGAAAGAGGCCCTCATTCACAGGATACCAAAAAAGGAAAATGTCCCAGATGATCCTTCCACTTGGCGGGACATTTCACTATTGCCCACAAAGTCTTTATGAAGTGCCTACTCACCCGCATCTTACCCTGGCTGTGGACACAGGGATTCTCTCCCCCCATCAGAAAGCATACCAACAGACGGAATGAACGAACATGTGTTTTGCTTAAAAACGGAATAGATGATTTCAAACATGGATCATCTAAATTCTACACGGTGTTTTTGGACTTTAGAGACGCGTTCGGTTCACTCTCCCATGAGGTGATGCTCCAAGCATTAGAGGAAATACACCGGCCTCAGCCTTTTGTATCCAATGTGTACCAAGGTTCTTTCCTCCAGGCTGTCTGTGGGCAGCCGCTCACAGAGCCCATTGCACTGAAGGTGGGAATAAAAGCTGGCTGTCCCTGGAGTGCCGTGAACTTCATCCTAGCACTCAACCAATGGATGAAGTGGATTTACCAGTGCGCTCCGCTGCATGTCAAATCCCCAAATCCTGTTCAGGGATACGCAGACGACGTGCAGGTGTCATCACGACAAGAGGATGTCATCATTGACATGCTGGCGCTCACTACAGAGTTTCTCCACCTGATTGACTTGTCCCCCTCCCCGTCCTCATGAAGTTCCAGGCTGTGAGAGAGGTGACTTTGCCAATGTACACATCCCTCTCAAGGCACTGAGAGACATGACAAACAAAACTGTCCAGCTGGTCAGAAAGTGGGTGGGCCTCAACACACACTCCACACGGGGCATCATCTTTCTCCCATGTGGAGAGGGGGGGCTGGGAGTCCCCAATGTCCAGTGGACCTACATAGCCACCAGGCGAGCCCACCTGCTCCACATGCTTAACAATGATGTTGTCACCGTAAGAGAAATGGCCAGGGCCTCTCTCCTGCTGGATCTACACAGAAGGAAGATCCCCCTGGCCAGCGCAGACCAGACCTCGGCTTCAGGAGGAAAGACTCTGGGAAACTGGACTCTCAGGCCAAGGGCTTCGGGGTCTGGTCTGACTGGCCAGATCTCAATGACCTCTGCAATCGGACTGGAGTCCAGCTGAAATGGACACGACTCAACACACAGACTGAAGTCCCGTCTCTGATGAACTGATCACTGACCCCCGTGTGGTTGTGAAGGCCGACATCACAGCACCTCAGGAAGAGACTGTGGAACTGCACGGAGACTCTGCAAGGAGGGTTCTGCTCAGCATGAAGCAGTCTGAGATTAGGCAGCACTGGTGTGGACTCAGACTGCAGGGTAGAGCTGCACGATTAATCGAAAAAAGATCGTGATCTCGATTCAGACACCTATGCGATCTCATTTCTAAATTACGGCGATCCTATGACGTCAAGCTGATTTTTTTTACATTTTCTTATTATTTTGCTTCTGAATAATACCAACTTGCAATGTCAATCATACTTAAGTAAAGTAATATACTCTATACATTTAACATTAAAGTACCATGATCGCATCCAAATGGTAGTGTTCTGTCTGTCTCTCCTCCTCTCATGCAGTGGTAACGCTGCAGCCACTAGTGTTGCCAGTTAGGAAGGAATAAGCAACCAGGTCTATGAAAACAAGCGCAAAAGAACATGAGCACTTTAAACCTATATATGTCGGGTCTACAAGCTCTCAACCGCAACAACCATTATTACTAACTACCAAGCAACTTTACAGAAAGATAAGCCCAATGTGGCCTAATAATGAGTATACCTGGCAACACTCACTGACTGCAGCACGTGAGGGCAGGAGCCGGCGGCAGTATGTTTACAGAAGCGTTAGCATTAGCACTGATTAGCAAAGAGTGACGAGAGCGCCTAGTAGTACAGGAAAAACAGAAATGAGTGACGAGGAGGCCGAGGACAATTACAACAACACCGATGAAAATCCCGGTGGCGACTCTGGCGAGAGTGAGAGGGAAGGTGTGCTTGTGCCGAAAAAAGTAGATGGACTGTGCTAGTAGCTAGGCAGCTAGGCTTTATTTACATTTATTCTGAAGCTGTAACTTTATGTTCTGTTCCGTTTTTATATTCAGTACTGACTGCAGTATTTAAGTTAATCCTTTTGATTCAGTGACATTACTACTCAGTGGAGTCTAGCACTTTGTTTAAGTTTATGTTTTTTTCAGTGCAGTAGTTGAACTGGGTGCTAGCCGGCTAGGCTTTTTTTATATTATTATTCTAAAGCTGTGACTGTTTTGTTTTTATATTCAGCACTGTGGTGAGGTATTTTGAGTAACTGAAGTGCATTCCTCCCTGTAACAAACAGGTTGGTGTTGTTGTACAGTAGTTGGGTGTCCTGTCACTGTGGACAGGTGCTACTGCAAAGTTTACATTTTGTTATTATAAAGCTGAAAACATTCTATTTTGTATGTTCAGCACTCAGGCAGCAGCAATATCTTTATTTTAGTTACTGTATGTTTTGTTACCAGAGAGACTTGAGTTTAAGTCAAGCACTTTGTTTAAAGCCACAGTAGTTGGCTGTCTAATTCATTTGAGTTACTCCATGTTTTTGCTACAAGAAACTGAGACTTGGATTTAAGTCCAGCGCTTTGATGTTGATGGTGTCTGTTAAAGCCACACTAGTTGGCTCCAGGTTCCACATTTTGAATGTAGTAATGCTTGTTCAGTATTCAGCAACTACAGACTAAAGACAATGTTATATTTTTGTTACAAGAGAGACAAATGTTGTCTGTTTAAATTTATTGTACTCACGTGACGTCTAAGAGTAAGAGTGCAATACATATTTTCATTGAAACGATGAGAATCGTGTGAGAATCGTGATCTCAATTCTTATGGAGGAAAATCGTGATTCACATTTGAGCAAGAATCGTGCAGCCCTACTGCAGGGAAAGTCTGTTTGGGGTTTGCTGACCACTCAGTTTCACACTCAGTGTTTAAGAACGCCGCTGTTGGTGAGGATGTTCTGACATTTACCATCAAAGCAAGACTGCAGGTATTACCCACCGAGTACAGTCTGTCCACCTGGGACCCTCGCATCCACATCCATCAGGATTCACAACAACGCCTAGAATCCACTGCACACATAACACATGGATGTAATGCATACAAACGCCTGTACAGTACATAGCCGTCATGACCGTATTGTGGACATTGTGTCGGATGCGGTACGAAACATCTTACCATCTAGCGCAGCAAAGTACAAGCACGCTAGAGTGCTACCAGCATGGTTTGGTTTTACCCATGATGTCTCTGCTAACATCCCAAATACACCTGATGTGGTTTCTGTTGACACCACAGGGAGGTGCTGATATTAGAAGTAGGCTGTGCCTTTGACCGGTGCATGGACCAGGCTTTCCAGGACAAGTATATCAAATACCAACCACTGCTCGATGTGATAACCAGCTTTGGGTACAAGTGTAGATACAGCATACTTATATTCGGAAGTCTTGGCCATGGATATAAAAGCACCACGATTGGTCTGGAATGTCAAAGAGAAAAGCAAAACATTGCTCTGTTTCAGCCGCGTGGAGAAGGAGGTGCTATGTGTTCCCCTAAGGAGAAGGAGGTGCTGTGTGTTCCCCTAGGGAGAAGGAGGTGCTGTGTGTTCCCCTAAGGAGAAGGAGGTGCTGTGTGTTCCCCTAAGGAGAAGGAGGTGCTGTGTGTTCCCCTAGGGAGAAGGAGGTGCTGTGTGTTCCCCTAAGGAGAAGGAGGTGCTGTGTGTTCCCCTAAGGAGAAGGAGGTGCTGTGTGTTCCCCTAAGGAGAAGGAGGTGCTGTGTGTTCCCCTAAGGAGAAGGAGGTGCTGTGTGTTCCCCTAAGGAGAAGGAAGTGCTGTGTGTTCCCCTAAGGAGAAGGAGGTGCTATGTGTTCCCCTAAGGAGAAGGAGGTGCTGTGTGTTCCCCTAAGGAGAAGGAAGTGCTGTGTGTTCCCCTAAGGAGAAGGAGGTGCCATGTGTTCCCCTAAGGAGAAGGAGGTGCCGTGTGTTCCCCTAAGGAGAAGGAGGTGCTGTGTGTTCCCCTAAGGAGAAGGAGGTGCTGTGTGTTCCCCTAAGGAGAAGGAGGTGCTGTGTGTTCCCCTAAGGAGAAGGAGGTGCTATGTGTTCCCCTAAGGAGAAGGAGGTGCTGTGTGTTCCCCTAAGGAGAAGGAGGTGCTATGTGTTCCCCTAAGTGTTCTGTGCTGCTTAGCCCCGATATGTTTGATTCCCTGTCTGTGTAATATAATTTGTGGAACCAAATAAAGTATTCAAATGTGAGAAGAACAGATACCACAACCACATTAAATACGGTGTGTGTGTGTGTGTGTGTGTGTGTGTGTGTGTGTGTGTGTGTGTGTGTGTGTGTGTGTGTGTGTGTCAGAATGAGACACAATGTCCATGTAATAGAGAATGAATGGGGTTGAAATAAAGTATTAAAATGAAATCAGTATTTTGTGTGTGTGTGTGTGTGTGTGTGTGTGTGTGCTTCATGTTGGAGCCTCTAACCATGCGTCATTCTGAGTGCTGCATTATTCAAACTGCAGATGAGACACACACTGAGCTCGTGCTCTTACGATTGGGTTTGGATGTGCGTCAGAATGATGGATTCCCAAATGAAGAAGCGTCGTTTCTCCTCGTTTCCGCTGAACGCCCACTCATGTTCACAGCCAGAGGACCCTGCCACAGATCGACTGTGACATACCCCTACATAAATACCTCTTTTCCGTAATGTCCTTCTACTTTCTGTGGCTTCTTGTTTTCTTTGTCTCGTCAGCCTCTCTATCAGTCAGGGTTGGGAGGGTTGCTTTAAAAATATATTTGCAGAAATTATTTGGTTATGCAAACCGATTGTTGCAGCAGCTGTCCGAGTGGCTGGTCTCAGACGACCTTGGAGGTGAACATGCTGGACGTGGAGGTCCTGGGCTGGTGTGGTTACACGTGGTCTGCGGTTGTGAGGCCGGTTGGATGTACTGCCAAATTCTCTGAAACGCCTTTGGAGACGGCTTATGGTAGAGAAATGAACATTCAATTCACGGGCAGCAGCTCTGGTGGACATTCCTGCTGTCAGCATGCCAATCGCACGCTCCCTCAAAACTTGCGACATCTGTGGCATTGTGCTGGGTGATAAAACTGAACATTTCAGAGTGGCCTTTTATTGTGGCCAGCCTAAGGCACACCTGTGCAATAATCATGCTGTCTAATCAGCATCTTGATATGCCACACCTGTGAGGTGGGATGGATTCTCTCGGCAAAGGAGAAGTGCTCACTATCACACATTGTTTCAGATTTGTGAACAATATTTGAGAGAAATGGTTATTTTGTGTTTATAGAAAATGTTTTAGATCTTTGAGTTCATCTCATGAAGAATGGGAGCAAAAACAAAAGTGTTGCGTTTATATTTTTGCTCAGTGTAGAAAGGCTTCCGAAGACAGCAGCGTGACGGAGAGAGGAAGAACAGATCGTTTTTTATTTTCCAAAAATAATATCACAGGATTGCATCAGTGTTGCAGAAGCTGCTTTGAAGAAAATCAAGTGTTTCCTCACAAAGAAGCAGTGAGTGTGACGGCTCTGCTGCTTCCGAGTAAAGAACACTTTAAAGAATCTGAAGGGGATTTTTCATTCAAACACTTTGAACATTAAAGAATCCATTCAACAGTGAGGGCTGTACCATTGGGAAACATAACTAGTTGGGATCATTGTGAACGATCAATGAACGACCCCCACTGACCCTAACTCTTACCCCCGCATTAACACTATGCAGTGCATTCATGCAAATCGTGTGAACCAACATCGTGTATTAATAGTGTAAACCCAGCATATAACTGTATATGTTTGCTACCTCTTTTTAAAATCTGTACAGCTCTCCAATCTCAATTCCTAGTATTTTGTCATATTTCACTGTACTGATTTTTTGTACTATTTATTTATATTTGTCTCTATTTTTATTTAATGCTATTCCATATATTTTTAAAGGGGACCTATCGTGCAAAATGCACTTTGTGATGTCTTCTCTACATCAACATGTGTCCCCGGTGTGTCGGGGAACTCACGCAGCGTCAGAAAATAAAACCCTCTCTCTTTTCCTCCGTACCCAAATCTCTAAAAACGGGGAACAACGGAGCTGATCCAGATTTGCGTCGATATGACGTAATATCTGAAATGTGGACCCACGGCCCAATCAGGAAGTTGCTATCAGAAACAATGCCCAACTGTTTTGGACGTAATATGGTCGGTGTTTACATTAGCATCGCTAACACTCAGAGCTAACCTGTACTGGAGAGCATGTGTGTGAAGAAGCAGGAAGTAGAAAGGAACTCACCTTGTGGTATAACCGGCAAGAGAGAAAGCCTTTGAGCTCCAGACTGTTTCCGATCCTTGATAATCCATGATATGGCGTTTCATCACGGCAGCATTTAGTCTAGACGGTGGTTCTCAAACTTTTTCGATAATGTACCCCCTTTGAAAAAAGAATTCAGCGCAAAAACTATTTGTTAGGTAAAAAAAGCCTACATAAAGAGGTACAGTACGGCGCTGCACCATCAGTGTCTGATTTATTAAAACAACAACAGTAACTGAGAAACACTTAAATGCTACATTTCAAATGTTCACAATCCATCACTAAATTCATGGCAAACCAATTTTAAGACGACATTAGTTACATTGAACTGATCTTTTTAATAAGTTGTCCTTAATGTAGTGAAACATGGGCTCGTGCTTCACTGAGGAGCTTGTCATTCTGACAGGGAGGCACCTGCAGTTATTAGACTTCGTGTTTTAAAATATGTGTAACTCTGTTCATAAAACCCACACTGCTCAAACTTTGTTACTTTTCCTAAAATTAGTATATTTATCTATTTGGGGCGTGGGGGATGAAGAGAGAGAAACATATGAGCATGGGATTTTGACCCCTCATATAAACATATGCATAATGCTGCGCTATACTTTGCGGCCACACGCCGTTGCCAAGCAACGCTTATTGTTTAGGTCCTTTGATAAGCAGGCAGTCATATCATTATCTAGAACTAGCTAGATCTGATAGATTTGGACATAAACGCGAGTGAAGTCTAACCGGACGCGAGAGAGATCAGCTGCTGCTGACGGAGAACACGCAGCTCTTCCGGATCACAGCTCCGCCGCTGACGGACCGTTGAGCGGAGCAAAATTAAATACACTGAGTTAGACCTAACACACTTAGCTAGCTTATCTACTCTGGAACTAGCTAAACTAGTTATACATATATTTATTCTTTACTGTCGGGTCACTCATTACAGGTTCGACGGGCTGTCAGGAGAGGGAGAGGAAAAGAGAGCGCCCCGTTTATTGTTCCCATTTTATTATCCAGAATTACTGTAAACAAAAAAAAGAAAATCCACGTACTGCAGTACTCCAACGTACCCCTAGGGGTCCGCGTACCCCCATTTGAGAACCACTGGTTTAGACAGTAGCTGCCGGGTCCCGCACGAGCTCAGCCCCTCCGTTTTTATTTGAATCAACTTTTTTAATTTTTAAAGCTTTTATCCCCAAATCAGCACTTTAGAAACAGGAAGTGAAACAGAGGATATGAGGCGTGGCTAGAATGATCTGTTTGGTGTTTGGAGCAAAACACTTCATAGACATGTTTTTATATATTTTTATATATCTGAGAGCTACGCTATTGCCTACAAATAACATGACAGGTGCACTTTAATATTTGTTAAGGTCGGACTATTTTTGGTCCTTTTCTTACAAAGTATTTGTCTCTCGTGTTTCCCTAAGCACTGCACACACTTCCAATATATTTTACATTTCACAACATAATGAATAAGATACTGTTTCCATTGTGTTGAAGTCATTTGTATTCATATATAACGTTTCACAATGAAACCGGAATATACAAAAGAAGCGTGGTTTTTAAATCATAACATTATATACTATTATATGTATTTAAGTGGGCTTTGTGATTTCCTACAGGAGAGATCCTGCATCGATATTTGCCGTTCATTCAATTATTTAGTTTGTTTAGTTCTCAGCAGAGACACAGAAGGAGAGCACATCCTTCCTAGTCTGTCCCCACTGATAGTGAGTCGGTAACTTATTATTAATACAGGTAACGCTTTGCAATACAACGCATAATTAAATACATTATTAATAAGTTGTTCCTGAATAACTCAGAATTAAGGCCTGATGAGACGCTACAGAACAGACTGGGATATACTGTATATTAATACATCATTAGGTTTTTTATTTATAAATCTCTGAGCTTCTCCTGATTAACTATAAACTCATTAATAACTAATTACTTCATCATTGGTTGGCCTTTGTCGGCCCCCTGAAGTAAAGTGTACATCCCTGAGAGAAAGTAGTCCCTCATTATCTCATGGTCTGACCTTTACTTACCCCGACAGTAAAGCATCATTACAAAAGGCCGTTGAACTTTCCAATTCGATGCACATACAATAATGTTGAATTTAGCATTTAGTTATTCTTTATTTGCGTCCTTTCTGCCCAAGCTGGCATTGTTCACACGTTCGAAAATAAACGTTGACTGATTATAAAGTAGTTCATAATTCTACAACATAATGTAAAAAATACCCTGTATTCATAAGCTGACACGACGCCCATCGGAAAGGACTATACGTCTAGGTGTAAATGGCTTTGGATTGTTATTTTAAAAATGGGTAACACTTTATTTTAAGGTACACACATTCACCTCCTCTTCACGTCGAAAGAAGCCAGTTGAGGTGGTTCGGGCACCTAGTTAGGATGCCACCTGGGCGCCTCCCTAGGGAGGTGTTCCAGGCACGTCCAGCTGGGAGGAGACCGAGGGGTAGACCTAGGACCAGGTGGAGGGATTATATCTCTTCTGGCCTGGGAGCGCCTTGGGACCCCCCAGTCAGAGCTGCTTGATGAGGGAAAGGAACGTTTGGGGCTCTCTGCTGGAACTGCTACCCCGAGACCCGACCACGGAGAAGCGGAGAAGATGGATGGACATTCACCATCAACTAGTTGTTAATTAACATGCATGTTAGCAGTATATTGGCTCTTTATTAGTCATGACAAAACACTTTTTAATGCCATATTCTGCAAGCCATTAATTAAGAGTGTGTCCTCAATAACCCTCTAATTAGTGCTTATGTATTTATTGTAAGGAAGTTGCTTTCCATGAGTGAGGGTCTTAATAAGGCACCAGGTTGCGGACTTTTGGTGACAGAGCCTTCAGTGTGGCACCCCCCACCCTCTGGAACTCTCTCCCCCCCGAAATCCGCAGCGCCCCAACCCTGGACATTTTCAAAAAAGCCCTCAAAACGCACCTTTTCACCGAGGCTTTCCCCACTGTATAGTTTAATAGCTTTATTTTTCCGCTACTTCCCCCCCCACCCCCCTTAACCCGTCTGCCTTTTTTCCCCTACTCCCCCCCCCCCTACCCGACTTGTAAAGCGACCTTGGGTTTCCTGAAAGGCGCTATAAAAATATTATATATTATTATTATTATTATTATTATTATTATTATTATTCTCTCATAACAAATGGTCTATTCTTATGTAACAAGACATGAAACTACTTGTGTCAAAATAGCTCAAAATGTGGTTTTTCTAACTCAGAATGTGTTCCCTGTTTTAAAGTGAAGTCTTGTTCATAACCGATAAGATAGTAGTTTGACTCTAATATGTTAAAGAACAACTAGTTGAAGGTGAATATGTACCTTAATCTAAAGTGTTACCTAAACATGTAATGTAATGCCGTCAATTAGCATTGTTTGCACTTTTAAAACTTTGCAATGAACATTATGTGTGAATATTGTACACCACCTCCCAACACTGCACATTGATGCTGCTTTTCTTGCTGATTCTATTCACTTGATAAGTACCACTGCTGTTTGAGAAGGCCACGATCTCACTATCTCTCTGGAGTCTGAGCCTGTGTGTTATGGGCTGTCCAGTGTCGTGTGTATATGTATTGGAGAGCACGCTCTCCATGTGAAGTCTATCGATCCCTCTGCCGTGAAAGAGAGTCGTGATAGGAGGCCATGAAAGTGTCTCTCCATTCAGTCTGTACATCCATGAGACACACACACATGTTACGGAAACTAATCAGTGTGTGTGTGTGTGTGTGTGTGTGTGTGTGTGTGTGTGTGTGTGTGTGTGTGTGTGTGTGTGTGTGTGTGTGTGTGTGTGTGTGTGTGTGTGTGTGTGTGTGTGTGTGTGTGTGTGTGTGTGTGTGTGTGTGTGTGTGTGTGTGTGTGTGTGTGTGTGGTGGACTAGCATTACTATACTTATGGGGACCTCCAATGTGTCCCCATAAGGGAGGCGAGTCCCCACACGTGACTATGTAAACAGATGTAGGTCCCCACAAGTATAGTAATGCTAGTCCACACACACACACACACACACACACACACACACACACACACACACATTAATCATTAATTTTAGGATGCAGACTTGGTTAGGGTTAGGCATGTGTTGGTTATGGTTCAGGTTAGGATAAGTCTCCAGGAAATGCATGTAAGTCAATGTAATGTCCCCTGAAGTGATGTATACATGGTGTGTGTGTGTGTGTGTGTGTGTGTGTGTGTGTGTGTGTGTGTGTGTGTGTGTGTGTGTGTGTGTGTGTGTGTGTGTGTGTGTGTGTGTGTGTGTGTGTGTGTGTGTGTGTGTGAAATCCAGCTCCTGGCTGCCGCAGTAGCTTGAGGATAATCTTTAATGAAAAAATAATTGGTCATGTGGAGAAAATAGATGTTGCACTGCTTTACTGCCAGGTACACCTGTGTGTGGGCCTGCTGTCTGTTAGTGCATGTCGGGTTAAGATGAGTGTCAGCGTTGTGAGAATGGAAGGGCTGCCAGCTTTCCTTAGTCTCCACATGTGCCTGCTTGCATGTACGTACTGTATCTGTTCCAACGTGTGATTGTTATGTGTGTGGGCACCGGGTTGGGTTGTAACGGAATACATGTGACGGCGTTACGTAATCAGAATACACAAATCAAGTCACTGTATTCAGCTCGCGTTACATTTGAGAAACGAGTAATCTGATTACAGTTACTTTCGTAAACCTGAAGTGAATACATGTTGGATTACTTATTGGAATTATTGGTGGAAAGATTTACTCTCAACATTTAATATTCATCACAGCACAGAAAACCTGTCACCGCGCAGATGGACCAACAAAGGGGCGGGTCCGCTCAGTGAAACCATAACAACGACACATGGAGGAACAAAAGTCTGCCTTTAAATCGCGCGTCTGTGTGTGTGTGTGTGTGTGTGTGTGTGTGTGTGTGTGTGTGTGTGTGTGTGTGTGTGTGTGTGTGTGTGTGTGTGTGTGTGTGTGTGTGTGTGTGTGTGTGTGTGTGTGTGTGTGTGTGTGTGGTTAAACACATCAGCCACACCGCTCTTTAGCCTTCCTAATGATTCTGCAGGTACACGCAGTGAGGCGTGAAAGGCTCGTCTCCTCAGAGGCGGAGCTAACCCTCCCGCTGCCTCCTGGGCTGCAGAGATGTCATGAAGTGAAGGAGGTGTTGCTTCTATAAGCAGCTGTGGGCAGCAGATACTGTGAGTGTCACGGACATGAATACATAGATCAAGGCAGACTGGTGCACACTCTCCTGTTTTGCCGATCCGGTGCTTAAACTATAGCTCTACACCCCTGGCCGACATGTCCTTAACATGAAGTCCGAGTTCCACATTTTAATTAATGTCCTGCCAACACTGGCCGGACAGAAGGCGACACGCCCGTTCTAAGCCCTGTCCCTCACTCCTCACATCCCAAGCTGCATCCCCAACAAGTTTATTATGTTGTTGCATCGTTTCAGATGTGATGTTTCAGTGTGCTCTTGATACGCCATTAAAACAGTGAAACACGTTCAGTTTCCTTTTGCTTTGTGTGTCTCCTGTTCACCAAAACATACCCAGGAAAAAGAAAGTAATCCAAAAGTAATATAAAAGTAATCTGATTACTTTTTTAAGACACGTAACTGTAGCTGTATTCGGATTACTTTCAGAGCCAAGTATTCAGTAATCAGTAACTGATGCCTGGTGGGCACCAACGTTCTCATGTGTGATCGTATGAGAGCAGGCGTGTACATGTGGAAGAAGGGTAATTGCTTCCCGCTTAATTCCTCCCGTCAGTCCATCCATATCGGAACAAAGGAAGAAGGGCAGCTGGTGCGGAGAGTCGTTTGTCTGCCATGTTGAAACGTTGCTAATGGGATTTCCTTGACAGCAGCAAAGGGAGCTGGAGAGAGCGAAAGAGAAATTAGACGAGTTCATTGAGTCTCCTCGAGATGAACTTCTCCCCGACTTGTTTCATTTAGACCCACTTGGAGTTGGATGACATGCCATCGTGTGATCCACAGTCAACAGATACTTCCTGTCGTGTCCAGTATGATCGGTGTGCAATCATGTTCGTCTGGACCTAGACGTTTACTCAACCGATCCAACAGGAGAAGGATTTCTGTTGGGAAAACACTGAATGTCCTCTTCCAGTCTGAGAGTCACGTGATAACAAAGGCATCCCAACTGCAGCTGTGAACACGACCAGATGTGTGATGACCTAGAAGAGCATCAGGACTGTTTGAGGCAGATGATAGCCAGTGGCGTTTTTATATAAAAGTGGTGGGGCACGAACAACTTAGATGTGTAGATATGGGGCGAAGCCTGCGAGCTAGTTCAGGCGGTCAACTTGAGCACTTATGCTGCATTCATACATAACGCCCCGTGCCACTCGACAACCAACCAACCAGAGTCTCCTAATACGCCGCTCTATTGAACCTGCCAGATCTCTCTCCATGCTTTGCTTGCTGCTGCTTGCCTGCTACTACAAGTCGCCCATGCGATCTTCAAGTTACCTGCTGCTGTCGCTGCTGTACGTTGCAATGTCTTCTGCCTTATCCGAAGTCGGGAACGATTCAAAATCCTCGGGGAAGAAGTTTGCATTATCCCGAAACACAGGCTGGCTCCGAGATAGACTCAGACGCCCCAGGAACGACCCGCAGCCCTCGCACCCCGCCGAAGCGACTGGCCTCGATGAGCTGTATGGTAATAATATACCAGTCCCGTCTGGCCTCAACCACGAGGATCTGTTTCAATTTCTCCTGGCAAATGGAAGTTCCGGAATTAATCTACAGTCGAACGCCGGTACCGGTAACACCAGCGCTCCTAAAAAGGGGAAAGCTCCTGCTAAGAGGCGCTGTCTCTCAGCCAGTCGTTAATTTGCCCCCAAAAAAGCAGAAACAAGCCGTTTCAGTTGACAACGATTCTGCCATTCTGTCCTCCCTCCTCGAGGTTAAAACAGCGCTTCAGGGCATGAATTCCAGGATACTTTCCCTGGAGCAAAGCTCGATTTCCGCTGCCGGCAATGTAAACAACATGGGCCCCTCCTCGGCAGCCCAGGCTACTTCCACGTTCATTCAAGCTGCGCCGCTTCCTGACAACGTCACACCCCTGAGGGCTCTGGGAACTGCCGTCCCAGCTCCAGCCACGGGTTGTTGCTTCCTGCCCCCCGCAGCAGGAATTCCTGACTCTCTCAGGATTCACATTTTGGCAGGTATACATTCTGCATTTAAATCACTTTGGAGCAATTATTAAAAGGGTAAGTTTTATATTTTAAAATATAAAACTTTAATATTGAAAAAAAAAAAGTATAATCACGCATAGCGGGTATAATCACGCATCAACTTCCCTGTGCCCAAGAACCGCTCAGCAGGATCTTTCCACGGCTAAACCTATGCCCTGCCGAGAAATCAAATGTTCCATACTGCTCATCACCGACCCAAGAGAGAGGTATTTCCCCTGGATTCAAGCCTACTATATGCAACAATTTCAATGAGAATGTTTGTACGTATCCTAATTGTAAATACATGCATGTGTGTTGGTGCGGAGACGGCCACCCACGGTCGGTATGCCCCAGAAGACTTCGCCTGCAACATCGGGGAAATAAACATGAAGCCTCCTTCGACTCCAGTGAATGTTCCAGCTCTTTCCAAGGCTCCATCTAATCATCCTAACAGATGTGTTGTCAATTACCTTATCACAGTTCAAGGTTTCCTAGCAGGTCTATGCTGGCTTCCACGATAGGTCCCCTGTTAGAACACTTATTTTCTATCTTCAGATCAAGCCCCATAGGGATCGCTACGAGGAAATATTCGAACAAAAAACGTCTCATTATCGATCTGTCAGCTCCCCATGGTTCTTCTGTCAAGAGTATCGATAGCCTAATCCCTAAAGAGCCCTTTTCCCTGTTCTATGCTTCCGTTGATAATGCTGTACAGATGATTAAGTCAGCAGGGGTCGGAAAGCAGACATCGTAGACGCCTTCAAAGTCACTTCACCCCACCCCTCTCAATGGCATATCTTTGGTGTGAAATGGCGTTCCAAGTTTTACTTCTCAGTAAAGCTGACATTCGGTTGCCGTAGTATTCCACGCATCTTTGACACCTTGTCAGAAGCGCTATGCTGGATACTCTACAATGCCTACAAACTCCCTTTCGTCCTTCATCCTTTAGATGATTTTCTAGTAGTCGACTTTCCCTCGTCCCCACCAGCATCTCCACAGTCAAAAACCTTTTCAAAGAGCTCGGCGTACCCCTTTCAGAACAGAAAACCATAGGCCCTTCCACGCGTTTAGAATGTCTCCGTATCACCCTCGATAGTGTGCTGATGCAAGCGTCACTCCCACAGGACAAGCTGTCCCGCATCAGAGAAGGCATCACATCATGGTCCGCTGCCGTTGGTATCTCAAAAAGAGATCTCTTATCCTTATTAGGCCACCTTAACTTTGCAATGCGCATCATCCCACACGGCCGCTCATTTGTGTCACGGCTGCCAGCGCTGCTTCTTCGGTCCAAACCCTTAAAGACTTCATAGTCCTAGATGATGGCTGTCGCTCAGATCTTCGATTCACTCTGTGCGAAGAGTGGAATGGTATTTCATTCTTTTATAATGACCTCGTGGAGTCTTCAGATTCTCTCCAGTTCTTCGCAGACGCTGCACCTTCCATCGAGTTCGGGGGATTCGTTTGTAATGAATGGTTCGCAGATGTCTGGCCAACTGAAATTCAGTCCCTTGGAAATACTTCAAAATCTACCGCCCTCTTCGAGCTCCATCCTATTGTTGTCGCTTGCTTGATTTGGGGCACCAGATGGACCAGGAAACAAATTACTGTTTTCTGCGACAACGCAGCTGCTGTCGATATCATCAATAAGGGGCACTCAAAAATACATTTCAGGAGTTCAAAACTATGTGTCCCCAAGCGAAGCCCACCACCTTGCCATGCCCTGCGTTCCACCAAATGACTCTGGACTAAGCACATCCAAGCCCCTTGAGGATCTCCTGTATTCTGCCTCCAAATACATGAGACTTGGTCTAGCCAAAAGCACAATTAAAGCCTACGATTCAGCTTGGTATGTCTTCTCTTCCTTCTGCATCAACCTTCTTCTGTGTTCTTATCCATTAGATGTATCTGTCGTTTGTGCTTTTCTTGTATTCTCATTAGAATCTTCAAGAGCAAAGCATTAAAGCAATGCTAGCAGGGATTCAGTTCCACATTAGATGTAAAGACCCAGCATCGGAAAGCATCCTCGGGAACCCTTCCATTCGACTGCTCCTCAACGGCCTCAAGAAGACACGTCCTCCAGGCAATGATAAAAGACTGCCTCTTACCATTTTTCTGGTGCACACGTTGGTTTCCAAATTAAGGCAAGGGTGTTTTTCCCGATACATCGATATTATGTTGGATGTAGTCTTGTTAATGGCTTTCTTTGGGTTTCTCAGGTGTGGTGAACACTGTTTTTGAAACATTCAAAGTCTGATAGATCCGGTCAAGGAACTCAAATAATCATTGCCAAAACGAATAGTTTTTTGTCCCCTATCTTCCATGCTCAACTTTCTGCATCATCGCCCTCGGACACATGGGTCGGCACCCCTGCTCATTATCGATGGCTGCAAACCCTTGACGAGATCACGGTTTTCGTCCAAGCTGCGTGATCTCTGTCGAAGCTGTGGCCTACCCCCGGGTCACTATTCCCCTCACTCTTTAAGGATCGGCGCTGCCACAACTGCGGCTCTCCTCCTGCCTACCTCAACCCTGAAGTCCCTGGGCCGCTGGTCATCTTCTGCATACCAGCGCTACGTCAGGCTTCATAGGAATGAGATCCTTTCAGCTCAAAGAACCATGAGCTCTTGCACTACTCGATAAATGTTTAAATGTATTTCCATTGAATTCTGTTATTGCATATGGTGGTTGCTGGGTTAGATTATAGTATATTCTCCTCATAGCTGCATGCTTGGGGGGGTAAGCTCATTGTCGCTGCCTCAAGACTAGATACGGCAGTTTCTATAGGTAGTATATTCCCCTCAAAGCCGCTGTGCTGGGGGGGGGATGGCTTTTCAGGGTATGTTCCTGGGCCTTCACATAGCAGTCACTAGGTAGTATATTCCCCTTAAAGCCGCTGTGCTTAAGGGGAATGGCTTTTCGGGACATTCCCGGGCCGACACATAGCAGTTTCTATAGGTAGTATATTCCCCTCAAAGCCGCTGTGCTGGGGGGGATGGCTTTTCAGGGGCTGTACCCGGGCCTTCACTAGGTAGTATATTCCCCTCAAAGCCACGGTGCTTAAGGGGGATAGCATCTAATCTCCATGCAGTGTTGGGAGTTACTTATTTAATCATCACTCATCATGCTATGTATATCTGAGAGAGAGGGGGGGGGGGTATAAGGAACACAAGACACTCATCACCGAGGTCACAATATCAATCGAACCACCAGAGCAATAGCCTGTAGGCAAAACCCAGAAGATCAACAAAATATATGAAATAAAATGAACTTCCCAAATCTGAAGTAGACGATCAACTTCAATCATTTTCATTCCGTTTTACTGATTTTAATCGCTGTACGCTGCTCTCTCTCGTCTCCTCTTCACATCTACGCTTTTCGTGGCACACGTACTTACAGCCAATCAGCTCTCTGAATTAAGAGATGACGTTTGGTGGGTATGGCAGCTCAGTGCCACTATGGTGATTATGTTTTTGCCGCACACATTGAATAGGAAAATCCTCTGAGCATGCGCAGTGTAGTTTTTACAGAACCCATTCACTTTGACAGTGAGAGAGAGGGGCTTGACCCACGTCGCTCAACACGGCTCAATAACATGTAGACACTAATGAGAAGAACGCAGACTAAAACAGCAACGTACAGACGAATCAGACGACTAAACATGATCTTAGGGCGGTACCCCACCTGCCCCTAATGACGAATCGCCACAGATGATAGCTATGTGATGAACATGAGGATTCAGCCTCTATGGAGAGAGACATCAAGCATGCTCATTTCTGACGTGGAGCTAATCTGAAGTAAACATTGAATACTGCTTTCTGTTCCTCCATCTTGTGACTGTGTGACTCCCTCTCTTGATATCAGCATGTGAAGGACTCTGCTCAGGAACTAGCTGATGCTCTGTATGTGATGACTGCTTCCATTCTGGAGAGGATCACAGACACATGGATCCTGAGACTGAAGCTCAAGCCGGTGATATTTTTCTAACGATTTCCATTCGACACGAGGTGAGTACAATGAAGTATCTGAAAAGAAAACTTGAAATGGAAATACTTTTTTTGGAACCATCAGTAAGACACGTTTGGGCTGGACGAAACTACGACTGATCAAAGATTAATATATTTAAGGGCAAACAGAAATGTTAGAATTTGGACCTTAGACGCACTATAAAAGCGTTCAGAAAGACAAAGACACACTCTACACCCAAACTGGATAACAATGTGGTCGCAACTTTTGGTATTGATTGAAACCACAAACCTGGTAAGTGAGGTCAAGGGAATGATCTGCATTCAACATGAAGTGAAATATCTTGGATGACAGAACTTATACGAACATATTGTTGGAGTCCCTGAGACGTTAACCATTGGTACGTAGACCAGCATTTTCAACTCTTTATTTCATCACTTGTTAGTCGCTTGTATCCAAAGCGACTTACATACATTCAGTACTGTGGACAATCCCCACAGTTTGGGGTCTGTTATTGCTTATTTATTATTTGTTATTAATCTGTTATTGCTCAATCTCGAGTGGTTGAACGCCACTTGTCCCTCTAAGAAGTTGGACGCCGACCGCACGGGGCCGCGTAACTAGTTAGCATGCCGGAGTCTCGTTCGTTATCGGAATTACCCAGACAAATCGCTCCACCAACTAAGAACGGCCACGCACCACCACCCACAGAATCGAGAAAGAGCTGGCAATCCTTTCACTAGACCACCAGGGAATACCCGGTGCCGCAAGCTCAAGCGCTTCAAGGCCACAGAGCTGATTCGGCAGACTATGTTGAAACTATACTCCTCTTCACACAAAGTTTGAACTTCCATATTCTGATAACCGTTATACTTTCTGCAGCTCAAGGACACAGGTGTCCAATAACAATATGAGACATCCGTGTGAAAGCAGATTTCTGAGGCGTTCAGCCATGCTACCAAATTTGGGGTGAAGTGTCTCAGGGACTCAACGACATGCTGACTGCAGTGGGACTCGAACTTGCTGATTCAAAGTTCAGCGCACTACCCACTGAGCCACAGCCTCCCGTCTTTGCTTTTGGCTCTTGCCATTGTGGGCACACTAGGACCACTGAACACTGAACAAGACATTTTTAGGATACCAAAATATGTTTCAAATGTACCTGAAAACACACTTTGAAAGGGGGAAGACGGAGAAAAACAGGGATAGCACTAAAACCAGACAACTACCTGGTCGAAACATGTCCATGCCAAAATTCAAACCCTGCTTTATCGTCTATTTTACTCTGAACGGCTCCACAGTTTACTAAATGAATATCATGCTGTATTGTTAAATACAGGAACATAGCAATCAAGGTCATTTTCTCATAGACTTTAACACAATCTGACCAGAAGTTTCTCCGTTAGAAGAAAGCAGGTTTAATACACTTTGATATTGGTGTTAGTTTTAGGAGATGGAGGTTGTCTCTTGTGACAGAATAACAGCTGTTATCACACCTTTAATGAGGAATGAACAAAAAGCCAGTTTGTGTGACCTTTTGTTTTATTGCAGCCGTTTATTTCATCGTTTCAGTTTTCATTGCATCGAGCACTTGGAAGTCCTTTGACCCCGGGCCATTACATTTAGATGACACGTCTACATTAAGGGATTAACGACGGCTACATGTATAGAGCCTCCCTTTGACTTCTGACATGTGGCTTTTAATGATGTTTTACTAAATTGCAGGGCTTCCACGGCTGCATACAGCTCCCAAACACTTCTTTATATAACGTTACATTTAGCCAAGACTTTCATCCAAAGCGACTTAGAAGAAGATAAAGATATATCTTCTTAATAAAGATATACTTTATTAATCCCAAATTTAGATTTTTGTTCTCGTTGCAGCAGCGTGTAACAAGTATTATAATGAACCAAGACAATACAAACTAGCAGGAAGCTAAACCATTCGATGGCGTCTAAAGCCAAGCCTTTTAACTGCAATTTACAGAATTGAGAGATCGAAAGAAAGACACAAAGGTGCTGTCAAAACTGTTGGGGTGCCAGAAAGCAGACAGCCGTGGTTTTGTTGAGAGGTGCATTTTGTTATTGCCAACAAGTGTTGATTACCTGCAATTAGGGTTGCCAGAAACTGACCATGATCAAAATCGATTATTCGGCAGCCCTGGCGAATAATAATCGATTATTCGACCGACCCCCAGTTGGTTGAAACTAAGCCAGAAAAAAGAAAATACATAAATAATAATAAAAAATATATAAATAAAATCGATTTTTAAAAATAATATTCGATTATGGAGACTGTAACGAATATTCGAATAATCACTGTTACCCTACCTGCAATACAACATTACATCACATTTCATTAAAGGTGGGGTAGGTAAGTTTGAGAAACCGGCTCGAGATCGCTAGAATTTGAAAATACACAACCGGAGAAAATCTGCCACTTCCTCACAGAGCCCCTCCCCCAACACACACGAACGCGCACATGACCAATGAGGGCACGAGATAAGTTTGTGCCCCGATGGAAGGCTGACAGGCAGGTAGGCCATGGTTGTACTTTTTACAGTATTACGGCTTCTCCAGATGACATTTGTTTATGGATTTGTTGTCAAAGCACTTCAGATATTCATTGCTATCGGGATGTTGAGAGCATTCCATGGAATATAACAAAAAGTGTATCTCGAGCCGGTTTCTGAAACTCCGAAAGACCTACCCCACCATTAAACTGATGCTTTAATCCCAATCGATTTACAATTAGGGCAATAATCCTTTTGAGTATTGCTCCTGCCATCTCTGGTTGCGTCTAATAAGAAGTCCGGGATCACCAAAGTAAAAGACAATCGTGAGACTCCAGATGTAGTTTTTGTGTGGCCCTGTAGGACTGCAATGAGCACCAAACAAACTAATATTGTTTAGGCTCGGAAGACCTTTTTAAATCTTTGAACGTTTTATTGCCTTTTTTCTACGACTCAGATCAAGGCCGAGGCCAAGGCCAAAGGGCAGACAGTGCACGTCCAAACAAACAAGACAATTCACCAGGAAGAGGCAGCCAGACAGATTAACAGTGGCGGTATAATTAGGTCCTTGAGCCGTGTGCATTGTTTTATTAGGCCCGCCGGTGGTCAGGACGCATACAGCGAGCCGGTGAGAGGACGCACACAGCGAGCCGGTGAGAGGAAGGCTTTCCGGGTAACATGCCTCTGCTTGGCACTCGTCTGCCTGCCCGGGTTATTACTGTCATCTCTGTGTGAGGAGGAGAATCACTGACCGTCTTTGGTTGCAGGGAAGACGGTCCTGCTCTCGCTCTTAATGATGGATTCGCAGAACAAACAAAATACTTGCAGTCAAAGTCTCAATGCTGTTAAACTATTTGAATCGAGGTATAAAAACGAACTTCCACGGCATCCTGTCATGATTATGTTGAAGTGATTTTTGAACCGAGTCTCAAGGGTCGTGATTATTGACCGACTCTTTCCAAGCAATACAAAAAAAAACGAGACGGGATTTGTATCGTGACTCTACGGTGAGCCGTTTCTCCCAGCTGTTTACAGAACCTGCCGCCAATCTTTCTATGCCATTCTTGCATCCATGGACTGTGTGTGTGTGTTTGCATAATAACATATTAAATGTTAAACCCTGTTGAATTGTTTTGAAGGAAGGGAAATAACAAAAGAGAAATAGCATCCATTAGAATGACAAAAAACACGCTGCAGTGAGACTATAATGCACTCAGAAAATATAGTGTTTAATATAAGAAGCTCTTGTCATCGATGTGAGTAATGCCTCTCGTTACAAAATAAGTACATTCAAGTGCACCGTGCATTCCTGCTCTGCACCCTGTCAGTCCTATAGTGCCGTGATAAGTGGCGTAATGCACAGATAATGCTTGTTATGACGCTATATCACTGTCATATAAATGCTTTTAAATATATATGTAGAGGTAGATTCAGAAGGTGCTGCAGCACGGGCAGTCTATAGTCTATATGGCAGGACAACGGGACCGCATTAGCTGATGTGTTTATGGTTAAATCGACATTACTTTTTAGTGTAGCTGACACTGTGTCCCGTTGTCCTGCCATACTGTATATAGACGTGTCCTGCCTCACTGAAGCTACAGCGAGAGAGAGAGCCAGCCTACTATCACCTAAAGAACATATCTAGGATTAAAAGACTAATGTCACAGCAGGATCTGGAGACACGTGTCCATGCTTTTGTCTTCAGTAGACTCGACTACTGCAAAGGTGTCTTCACAGGTCTCACTAAAACATCTATTAGGAAGCTGCAGCTGATTCAGAACGCCGCTGCTCGAGTCCTCACTAACACTAAGAAAGTGGATCACATCACTCCTGCTCTGAAGTCTCTACACTGGCTTCCTGTGTGTCAAAGAATAGATTTCTAAATACTGCTGCTGGTTTATAAAGCACTGAATGGTTTAGGCCCAAAATACATTTCTGACCTCCTGCTAAATGATGAAGCATCCAGATCTCTCAGGTCTTCAGGGACTGGTCAGCTTTCTGTCCCCAGAGTCAGAACTAAACATGGAGAAGCAGCGTTCAGTTATTATGCTCCAAACATCTGGAACAAACTCCCAGAAACCTGCAGGTCCGCTGCAACTCTGACTACTTTCAAATCCAGGCTGAAGACTTTCCTTTTGTCGCTGCTTTTAATTGAAACTGAGCCGTTGTGTTCATCAGTAAAGTGGAACTTCTGTGTGAACTATTCACATCTTAAACTGCACTGTAACTTTGTATTCATGTGTTTTTTATTTTAATGTTTAATGATTTTAAATGCCTTTGTCTGAATGTCTTTCATTTTTGTAAAGCACCTTGAATTGCCTGGTGCTGAAAGGTACTATATAAATAAACTTGCCTTGCCTTGATATACTAAATCCAAGTGTATGTTTCCAAAACAAATAATTAGGAAGTACATTTATTCTACATTTGGCAGGACAACGGGAAAGAGTGTCAGCTAAACTCAAATGTAATGAAGATCTAACAATAAAAACATCAGCTAATTTGTTAGTAAGTGTGTGTGTGTGTGTGTGTGTGTGTGTGTGTGTGTGTGTGTGTGTGTGTGTGTGTGTGTGTGTGGTGTGTGTGTGTGTGTGTGTGTGGTGTGTGTGTGTGTGTGTGTGTGTGTGTGTGTGTGTGTGTGGTGTGTGTGTGTGTGTGTGTGTGTGTGTGTGTGTGTGTGTGTGGTGTGTGTGTGTGTGTGTGTGTGGTCTAGCATTACTATACTTGTGGGGACCTACATCTGTTTACATAGTCATGTGTGGGGACTGGCCTCCCTTATGGGGACAAAATGGAGGTCCCCATGAGGGGGATCATTAATTTTAGGGTGAAGACTTGGTTAGGATTAGGGTTAGGATAAGTCTCCAGGAAATGCATGTAAGTCAATATAATGTCCCCTGAAGTGATGTATACATGGTGTGTGTGTGTGTGTGTGTGTGTGTCCAACCCGCATACTGGCCTTAGCAGCATATCATTCACCAACATGTCTCGTCTCCTCGTCTCCCACAGAAACGTCATTAAGTAATGACCGCTTGAGTACAAAAATCCCATCATGCCAATTTCCTGTTTGCCTCTCTGGTTGATTACCGTCGGCCTGGCATCCTCTCTTGAATCAGCGCTAAGCTAATGATGTGGTGGGGATGAGAGCGGAGAGAAGCCACTCGAGTCCTTACAGCGCCAGACAGATGCTGCCGTCGTACGCAATCCCCGTCTTTTGACACATGACCGTGTGGAGTTTGATTGGTTCGGGATTCAGCCTCGGTCACGGTGAGGTGTGCAAGCAGGCGTGCAAAGACATCAACTCAGAATCCTGCAAACATGACACTCACCGCAGAGCGAAACAGATCCTTTGGTTTTAGCACAGTTAATATGTAAGAGATGAATGTTGCTCGGCTGCTGCAGTGATGAAGTCATTTTACAGGCCGACCCAAGGGTTTCCTCGACAAAAAGATATTGGATTTTTGATTAGTGCAGGAAATAATTAAATGTTATGATACTTACTCTTTTTTTCAGCAGGATAATCTCCACATATGAACGCCACTTTATGAAACCTCTGCAAATGAAATGCCAGAAAAAGAAAACGTTAGAAAGGAACAGTGGCGACTCGTCATTAGGGGCAGGTGGGCACAGCCCCACCTAGTGGCAGCAGAAAGTAATGCAAATAATAATTCCCAAAATACGCAAAATATATGTTAAGATCATGTTTAGTCGTCTGTACGTTGCTGTTTTAGTCTGCGTTCTTCTAACTATTGTCTACAGTGTGCCTATTGAGCCGCGTTGAGCAACGTGGGTCAAGCCCAGAGACTGTATATATAAATGGACGTAGGGTCCGTGACGTCACCCATAGGATTCTGCAGAGTTGCCGTGAAGCCCTTAGTAGGCGGAGTCGGCCACTAACGGCTTGACTGTGACGTCAGAGTCTAACTCCCGCCTGCTCCAAATAAGGGCAAAGAGGCGGAGCCGAGGCGGGACCTGCTGCCTCCGAACTGGAAGTAAACAGAGCTAACTCAGGCTAAGAAGCTAAGCTAACATGAAATACATGCATACCAAGTTCCTGCTAACAGTGTAGTTCCCCTATATAAACGTTACATTCATAATCAAATGAGACAATCTGCAAGAGAATTAGCTATATTTTGTTATTCTTAATGCACGTTGAGAAAAGACGGACTCCACCGCCCGGACCCGCAGGGGGCTAGCTCCGGGACGCCGGCTGGAGCTAGCCCCCTGCGGCTCCGTTAGCTCCGGCGGCCAACACTGGGATAAGTGGGTCCCCTATTAACATTTTCTCCCGTTTAGCATTATGGGCATCATAGCCATAGACTATAAAAGTCTTACCCAAGGCTGAATCATAAACTAAAATGTATATGTATGCATAAAGGGTTCAGTCCTTAGCTGGCTAATAAGTAGCAAGCTAAGCTACCAAGCACACAAACACCTGCGAACGGGGTTAACATGTATAATATTATAATTTTAGACTTCTTGGAAGTTCTGTTAGTACATTCAAGCGCACAGCACGACATTTTAATTGTCTGGTATTTGGGTCAAGTACAGTACTATGACTAACTAACGTTGTAGCCTCTATGGTTGTAGCTAGCAGAGTGGACAAGTTGCTGTTAGCTGACAGTGAGGCATGTACGTGTCCATCAACGTGACCACGCCCTAATTTATGCAACAACTTTAAGACCTAATATAAATAAAAGGGTCGTGTTAGAAAACAATTCACTCACAGATTCATAATCATGAAGGTGGAATCTAACTATATCGATAATAATATTTATTGCATCCATGGGTAGAAACATGTTTTGTTCTGCTGTAAAGTTGGGCATTTTAACATGGGGGTCTATGGCTCCTTTCTGCAGCCAGTCCCTAGTGGCCCATGTATGAACTGCAGTGTGTGGCACTTCCGTATTGGCGTCCCGGCTGTTCCCCAGAGTTTGCCGCTTGGTCAAGCCCCTCTCTCTCACTGTCTCAGTGAATGGGTTCTGTAAAAAACTACACTGCGCAAAACTCAGAGGATTTTTTCTATTCAATGTGTGCGACAAACAAATTATCACCATAGGGGCACTGAGCTGCCATACCTACCAAACGTCATCTCTTAATTCAGAGAGCTGATTGGCTGTAAGTACGTGTGCCTTGAAAAGCGTAGATGTGAAGAGGAGACGAGAGAGAGCAGCGTATAGTGATTACAATCAGTGAAATGGAAAGAGAGTGAATGAAGTTGACCATCTGCTTCAGATTTGGTAAGATCATCTTTTGTTGATCTTCTGTGTTTTGCCTGCAGGCTATTGCTCTGCTGGATCCATTGATATTGTGACCTCGGTGATGAGTGTCTTGTGTGTTCCTTACACCCCCCCCCCTCTCTATCCGAACCATGGGTAGCCTTATCAGCTATTTGTTTATGTGTTTAAAAAAGCACCAGAAGCTTTTATACACACATCTAAGTTGTTCGTTCCAAAACCACTTATTAACATGTTAAAAACGTCACTGTAAAGGAACTACAGTACAGTCACATGGACTTCACGTCACCACCGCTAAGCTAAAGGCGGCTAATGTTGGGCTATAAAGGAAAACTACAGCACCGGGTCACATGACTCACGTCTCCACCGCTAAGCTAAAGGCGGCTAATGTTGGGCTATAAAGGAACTACAGCACGGTCACATGACTTCACGTCACCACCGCTAAGCTAAAGGCGGCTAATGTTTGGTTATAAAGGAACTACAGCATGGTCACATGACTTCACGTCACCACCGCTAAGCTAAAGGAGGCTAATGTTGGGCTAATAAAGGAACTACAGCACGGTCACAGGACTCAAGTCACCACCGCTAAGCTAAAGGAGGCTAATGCTGGCTATAAAGGAACTACAGCACGGTCACATGACTTCACGTCACCACCGCTAAGCTGAAGGTGGCTAATGTTGGGCTTATAAAGGAACTACATCACGGTCACATGACTTCACGTCACCACCGCTAAGCTAGAGGTGGCTTAATGTGGGCTATAAAGGAACTACAGCACGGTCACATGAACTTCACGTCACCACCGCTAAGCTAAAGGAGGCTAATGTTGGGCTATAAAGGAACTACAGCACGGTCACATGACTTCAAGTCACCACCGCTAAGCTAAAGGAGGCTAATGTTGGGGCTATAA
This sequence comes from Chaenocephalus aceratus, assembly GCA_023974075.1. Taxonomy (NCBI): domain Eukaryota; kingdom Metazoa; phylum Chordata; class Actinopteri; order Perciformes; family Channichthyidae; genus Chaenocephalus; species Chaenocephalus aceratus. The sequence goes on from JAMFTG010000042.1 coordinate 803,192, forward strand.
AGGAACTACAGCACGGTCACATGACTTCACGTCACCACCGCTAAGCTAAAGGTGATTAGCGTGATGATGTTGTTACTTGTTAGCAACTGCCATTTTTAGGACCACATGGAAGCTTTGGGGTATTCAATGACGTAGAATTAAAACATGAATATCTCCTAAACTGGTTTAAACAGACATGTTCATGGCATTTTACCAACAAAAAAATAAATGGTGCTTTGAGACGAGGGGTCCTAAAGTGGTAAAATGTTAAATAATTTCTGGGTTGTAGGGACTCATTCCTGCACCACTGTCTTTGCAGAGAATACATTATTACACTTCACTTAATCCTGCTATATTTTTCTGTGTTTTTTCTATTTTGTTAACTTTTTAGTAAGTAAAAGAAACTCATCTAATTTAAAAATATATTCTGCTTTTGTATTTTTCATTAAAAAACCAGCTCACGCCAAGCACACTCTAAAAAAGAAATAAATCACACATGGCTGAAATAGAAATGAGGACGAGCCTGGTTTGATATCACGCATACTCTTGGCCACAATCCATTATTCAGTCATGCCAACACGCCGGGAAAATAAAACGATCTAAACACTTTAAGTCATCGGAATAAACAGCTGCTACCTGTTGGATGTAATGCTTTTGGAAGTAAGGGGATATTTCTTAATCCAGCCAATTGAAATCCAGAAAATCGGCATGTGTGGGGATCTATGGAGGATCTGTAATTCACTATATCACTTAAGAATTACCCTGGAGATTTGAGTCCTTAGTAAGGACGATGGCCATTTCCTCTCAGACGTTATCTCCAAAAACAACCCCCGTCTACGTCTTGTTCCAAGAAAACTGAGGTTGAATATATTTTGAATTTTACTTACACTATATATTTCAAATATGGTTCTTTAGATAATAGAAGACCAATGAGAAACCACTTGGAAACTCCCTCTGGAAGGAACTTTGGGATTGTAGCCTTTGCAGACCATTTACATGCACTAAAGCCTATGTAACACGGGAAGGGAAAACCCCAAAAAGCATTAAAGGTCCTCTTTTAAAGTGTATACAAATCACATTAATGATTGCAATGAATGGCCACAGATGAAACTAGAGATGTCCCGATCCGATCACGTGATCGGGGATCGGAGCCGATCACGTGATTTTAAAAAGATCGGAATCGGGAGAAAAAAATCGGGGATCGGGATTTTTAATTTTTTTTTTTTTATTATTATTTTTTGATTTTATTTAATGTTACAAAACAAAAATGACCATGTTCACGTCTTAAAGTCATCCTGAGGCCTTTGTTTTGGTTACACAACATCATGTATGTGTTGCTTATTTCTCTGAAATCTGGCAACAGAGTGGGCGCAGTGTCTAATAGTAGCAGTAAGCTAACGAGAGGCTACGTCCAGCTGGTGACTCGGGAGTCGGGACAGAGAAAATGTCAGGAGTTTGGAAGTATTATAAAATTGAAAGTGAAGGCAGTGTAACAGCCAGATGCAATGTTTGCAAGAAGGAGGTTCCGCGTGGTGGAAAGAACAGAGCTACGTTCAACACGACCAATCTAACACGCTACCTGACAAACAAACACCAACACGACGAGTACACAGCGACCACTCGGGTAACGGCACTGAAACAACCGACACTTTCAGAGACTTTCAAAAGGAAAGAGAAACTGCCCCAGAACAGAGAAAAGGCCAAACAATAACAGCCAGGATAGCTGAATTCATCGCGTTGGATGACCAGCCGTTATCTGTTACCTTTGTTTTCTCTTAATGCATTGCATAAAGATCGGATCGGGAAAAATCGGTATCGGCAGATTGTCAGAATCTTTTATCCTCAGAAAACTACATGACGGCTCCTGGTATTGTATTGTCTAGTTTTCCAGACATGTGTTCGAGCGTATCTGCCTGATTTCCCCGAAATTAAGTTGCAAAATACTTCTGCTAAAGATCCATTAGCAGCTGATGTGTCTCTTTCCAAATGGCAGCACGTCTGTTGGATTCCCCGAAATTAAGTACGTGGAAAACAGTGGATGTGCTTTTTCAACCGTGGTGGAGGCCAAAGGGAGAGTTCATGCAGACTGAGATATGTATGATTAACTCTTCCTGGACTATAAGACTTACGTATATGACTATCAACTATACAAGACTCTTTAGCCAAGCCCTTGATGTGGTCAATTTGGACACCTGAGTACACTGTATGTCAAACACTTACAGCAGTGCTTCTCAAAGTGTGGTCCGTGAGCGCCCCCTAGTGGTCCGCGAGTATATTGGTAACATTTCACATTTGAAATAAATACATTTAAGTTTTCTCGCGGGAATATCTCCGCAATGGAGCGCGCTAAAGTTTCACTTTCGATTGCATGATATAGCCCGGCGCAACACCTTCATCACACATGTTGCCACTTGTTTATTCCATTTTCAGGCGATTTGTAATCTGTTCTAGAAAAACGATGCGATTTTGGATATTTGTGGAGTTAGGTGGTCCGCGTGGTCCTTGGTGTGAAAAAGTTTGAGAAACCCTGCCTTACAGGAAGTGACGCTGTAAGCTAGCTATAATCCTTTGTAGTCCAAAATCATTACAGACTCCTCACTTGACTATATGAATGTACGGTGGCTTCTTTGCATCTCCAGTACAGAGATATATTACTTCAATATAGAAAAAACCCCACATGTATAAGTTCAATTTGTCCTGTGTTCAACGCCACAATGTCGGAAAATAAGCATTCACTGTTTAAAACTGTTTAAGAGCAACATCCTGGTACTTATAGTGCATTTTAACACGCTTTGCATTGGGACGCACTTGTCTTTATGCAATCAAATCAGCATGCAAGTACAGTTTGAGAAACACCATAGAAGTAATGATTCCTGAGGCCTGACGGCAACACCATGGCTTCACTGGCAGTTCTGGAATAGCTACAATGCATCAAAACATGGGTATCACATTATTGAGAATCTGTTGAGGCCAAATGGAGCCAAGTCCTCATCTGGGAGAAGCAGCTGAAGGAGGAACATGTGGGTCAGCAATCCACCAACAGAGAGAGTTTTTCTGTTACGTATATGCTCGAATGTGTGTTAGGCGTATCCTCTTAGGACGGGAGACTTCTGCGAATAACTTGGGTCGGATGAGACGAAGAAAGTAACCACAGAGGAGACGAGTGGGGATAAAATGGACAGCAACCAATTGTGTGTTAGAAAAGCAGCTTATTCTCAACGGAGGAGAACACTCCTTCGGGAGATTGAAAGGAAGAGAAATGCAGGTAAATGGAAAATAAGAATAGTTTGGAAAAGGTAGGCAGAGATCCAAAGTTAAGAATGTGCACGGGAGTATCCTAGCGGTACATTAATCATATATCAAACACTTCCACAATTATTCAGTGCCTCGGTGTAATTCTAATTCTCCATTCGGGGATGGCGACGACTCACTAGTTCGCCGCAGGGCTGAAATCAAAGAGGAGAGAGAGAGGAAGACAAAGTAATGAGGGAGCAAAGCAGTGGAAGAAGGCGGCGAGGGAGACAACAGTGTGTTAGTTAAATGTTAATTAACCAGAGACAGAGAAGCAGCACGCGGGGGCACGGCACTATGAAAGCAAGGGGGAAGAGTTGGAGGGAAAAGGACTCGGTGTGTTCACAATAAATACATGAAAGTGTGGAGGGAGTGAAGGCTTACGTTTTAACCTATGAACGGAGCGGGTTTTTCGTGCTGTAAGCCTCTTAGGAGGACCTTCCCAAGCCGAGAGGCGGTGAGAATGTCAATTTAGGCACTTTCTCTGCTGGTAATTACGCCCTATCTCCGGGCTAATGGCTTATTTTACATGCCGACGGACAAGGAAGAGATATTCAGAGGACAGTCAGAGGAGAGAAAGGTTCTGTCTAATTGGTCGACAATGTGAAAGTGTAGGGTGTGACTAGATAAGCTACTGTCAATTCTCTATATTAATCGTCAGGACGACAGTGCGCTTGCAGCCTTTCAACTGCTTTATTGGAGGAAATGAAAGCACAAAACAGACCATAAAGGAGTCCGCCGAAGCAGCTGGGGCTCTTGAAATCTGGATTGCAGACAGCTGGTACTGCGAAGCAATATTTTTAGTCTTCATGGAAATTCTTTGATGCCTTCACTTGTCGTAAAGAAGTCTGAGTGTCCACTCTAAGTGTGTCTGAATGTGGGCAATTAAGTAAAATAAAAGACCAACGTCATCCCAGTGATGAGATCCTTAGAAAGGGGGAAATAATCTCTATTTAAGGGATAATAATCTCTATTTAAGGGAACCTAGAACAAAAATGTCTCTTTTTAAGGGAACTTCATAGAAACTGTCTCTATTTAAGGGAACTTGTAAGAAAACTGTCTCTATTTAAGGGAACTTATAAGAAAATGTTCTCTATTTAAGGGAACTTGGAAGCAAAATGTCTCTATTCAAGAGAACCTAGAACAAAAATGTCTCTCTTTAAGGAAACTTAATAGAAAATGGTCACTATTTAAGGGAATTTATAAGAATATTTACTCTATTTAAGGGAACTTAGAACAAAATGTCTCTATTAAAGGGAACTTAAAATAAAATTGCCTTTATTTAAGGGAACTTAAAAAAACATTGACTTTATTTAATGGAACTTAGAATGTCTCTGTAAGGGAACTTATTAAAGGGAATTTATAAGAACACTTACTCTATTTAAGGGAACTTAGAACAAAATGTCTCTATTAAAGGGAACTTAAAATAAAATTGCCTTTATTTAATGGAACTTATTAGAACATTTACTCTATTTAATGGAACTTAGAATGTCTCTGTAAGGGAACTTATAAGAACATTTACTATTTAAGGGAACTTAGAACAAAATGTCTCTATTAAAGGGAACTTAAAATAAAATTGCCTTTATTTAATGGAACTTATAAGAACATTTACTATTTAAGGGAACTTAGAACAAAACATATATTTTTCAAGGGAATTTATAAAGAAGAAATATATATTTAAGGGAACTATGCACAAAATGTCTATATTTAAGGGAAATCAATTACACAGGGTTCCCGCACCTTCTTAAACATTAAGTTCAAGATTATTCGAATGACTTTTCGGGCCCAAATATCTCAAATCCAAGTTACTACATACATATTGATGTAATGTACGCGTGTGGTTATGTCCACTTTTGGAGATGTCTGATTACATGTTTCTTTCCTTGACATCTCCAGGCTTATGAGTTGTTGAATTCCCCCTTAACAGTTCATAGAGTCATTGTTATAGCGGTAGGTCATAATTATTTTTCCTTCCCTGTATTACTGGAAAGGCTGCAGACTTGTTGGTGTTACTACTTGTTGAATTGACTCTGTAGACTATTTTAAATGTAATTTAAAGACATTCCTGTTTGGGTAACTTGTGAGCTTGTATTCTATGTTTTAATTGTGTTTTTATTTTGTATTGTGTTTTTAGCACTTCATTCGTATGATGTTTCAATGCTTTGTAAAGCACTTTGTGACTATGTCTGTGAAAAGCACTTAAATAATTGTTACTTATACTCACTTACTTGAATCCAAAATGTCTAATGTCTTCCAATTACCTCAGAAATTAAATTAGCCGCTTTCACAACAAGTACTTTGCCGCACTTAGTTCCCCCATGGAACTCAGTGCAGATCGCGTTCACACCGGAATAAGTTCCCTGAGGGTGGATTAGGCAAATGAAGCCGCTGACGTCACTTCGTCTTCTTCTGCTTTGGGTTTACTGGCAGGCCGCAAACCACTTGGCGTATACTGCCACCGGAAGTCCCCTTCCGAGTAAATCGCCAGAACGCCGACACCTCCTCATCTCCACCGCTCCCATGTTTTTTTTTTTTTTGCCATAAGTTAGTCTCTCTGCGGGCTAATGCTAATAATGCTAATAATGCTAATGCCAGCAAATACAATGGCAGCTTCACAAAACTTTTCAGAGTTTTACGGGGCGTGGTTTGCAATTCGCCCAGCCAATCAGACACGGAACTTTTTCTCCCCAGGAAAGTCCCACCTCTCTAGCAGGCACTACAAAGGGGGGGAAGTTCTCTTTTTGGTGTGAACGCAAAATCCCAGGAAGTGTCGGAACTAAAAGGGAAAAGTACTCCGGTGTGAAAGCGCCTATTGGGGAGTATTGGTCGAACCAAACGATATGGAGTTATTAAAGACATACTGTTAAAGTCTCCACTCTGAGGTAATTGTATGAAGCATACAGCTCCAGCTAACCTACGGCAGGCTTACTGAGAGCAGGTCAACAGGCTGTTAACGGTGGAGGTTTCTTATTAACCCCAACGCCACACTTTGATCCACCTTCCCTGCTAATTGGATGCCAGGTCTGCATAATGCGCCCTCCACAAAGACGAGGGAAGAGATAGTTCCGCTAAATATAACACCACATTTACATACTGTGTTTATTGTAATGCAGTATTTGCATAATGTCTCGTCTGTAATTCACATCAGCATTCTTGTGGAGTTGATACTGTTGTGTGCGTATCTCTGTATCTCCGTATCATTCCTTTGATTCATTCTTAATGTTAAACCTTTGCTTTAACATTAAGCTTTGGGGATTGTGTTATTGCTGGGACTTTATGAGCAAACTGTCTCTATTTAAGGGAACTTATGAACAAAATGTCTCTATTTAAGGGAACTTACCAGCAAAATGTCTCTATTTAAGGGAACTTACCAGCAAAATGTCTCTATTTAAGGGAACTTACCAGCAAAATGTCTCTATTTAAGGGAACTTACCAGCAAAATGTCTCTATTTAAGGGAACTTACCAGCAAAATGTCTCTATTTAAGGGAACTTACCAGCAAAATGTCTCTATTTAAGGGAACTTACCAGCAAAATGTCTCTATTTAAGGGAACTTAGAAGCAAAATGTCTCTATTTAAGGGAACTTACCAGCAAAATGTCTCTATTTAAGGGAACTTAGAAGCAAAATGTCTCTATTTAAGGGAACTTACCAGCAAAATGTCTCTATTTAAGGGAACTTAGAAGCAAAATGTCTCTTTAAGGGAACTTACCAGCAAAATGTCTCTATTTAAGGGAACTTAGAAGCAAAATGTCTCTATTTAAGGGAACTTACCAGCAAAATGTCTCTAAGGGAATTTAGAAGCAAAATGTCTCTATTTAAGGGAACTTGGAAGCAAAATGTCTCTATTTAAGGGAACTTACCAGCAAAATGTCTCTATTTAAGGGAACTTAGAAGCAAAATGTCTCTATTTAAGGGAACTTACCAGCAAAATGTCTCTATTTAAGGGAACTTACAAGCAAAATGTCTCTATTTAAGGGAACTTGGAAGCAAAATGTCTCTATTTAAGGGAACTTACCAGCAAAATGTCTCTATTTAAGGGAACTTACAAGCAAAATGTCTCTATTTAAGGGAACTTGGAAGCAAAATGTCTCTATTTAAAGGAACTTACCAGCAAAATGTCTCTAAGGGAATTTAGAAGCAAAATGTCTCTATTTAAGGGAACTTGGAAGCAAAATGTCTCTATTTAAGGGAACTTACAAGCAAAATGTCTCTATTTAAGGGAACTTGGAAGCAAAATGTCTCTATTTAAGGGAACTTGGAAGCAAAATGTCTCTATTTAAGGGAGATTATAAGAACATTTACTCTGTTTAAGGGAACTGTTAAGGACGTTTAAATTAACTGATAAGCAAAATGTTTCTCTTTAAGGGAACTTAGAACAAGAAGGTCTAGTTAAGGAAACTTAGAATAAATAAACTTTAGGAAATGTATAAGATGAAAATATTAGGACTGTCAGTTGATTACAAATATTTACTCGCGATTAATCCCCTCGCCCTCCACAATGTTAAGCTGTAGCCACCGCCACCCATTTAGCTATCGCTGTTGTCGTCCAGGTGTCTCCCCGGCAAACTTTCAAGCGTGGTCTGCCGCAAGCGGCGGCAGCATCAGCTGTGGGCTTGGCTTGCTGTTTAAAACACCTTTTTTGTATCCATATCTCTCGCTAGAATCTTCCACCATCCAACTAACAACAACGTCAAGCCTTTGGGCTCTGAAACTACGGGGCGGGCCGAGGACAAATACATATGCGTTAATCGCACGTTAAAATCATTAGTGCCGTCAATTTTTTTTTGCGTTAACTTGACCGCCCTAGAAAATGTCTATTAAAGGGAAATCAATAATCCAGGGTTCCCACACCTCTGATTCTCTGCATTGATTATTTGGACGTTCACTGAGGGACTGAACACCTGTTGCTGTAACATCAGGCTTTGGGGATGATGTTATTCTTGTTGACAGTCGAGAGGAAAACAGGAACTGAGGGAACATATATTTGGTAACAACATGCAACACAGATCCCCGGGCAAAAGAGGATGCTGCAGTTCAGGGTCTCAAAACCTGATGAACACCAAGACAGATATATTCCCTTGAATCATGCTTTGATTATTTGGTTGCTGTCAGAGTCATGCATCGAAACGAAAATTAGTGCATTATTCCTTCACTCAGATATTGAAATGAAAAAGACATTGTTCTATAGCGATAAACAAAACATCCAGAATACGCACTGTTAGTTTAAATAACTGTCTGTTTTGCATCTGTAGATATTTTAGCAATCCATCAAAAGTTAGAATTAGATACCAAGTGCATGTTTAATCAAACATATTTAGCTGCCTTAATTTAAAGGGGAGCTATCGTGCAAAATGCACTTGTTGATGTCTTCTCTACATCACCATGTGTCCCCGGTGTGTCCCGGTGTGTCCCCGGTGTGTCGGGGAACTCACGCAGCGTCAGAAAATAAAACCCTCTCTCTCTTCCCCCGTACCCAAATCTCTAAAAACGGGGAGCAACGGAGCTGATCCAGATTTGCGTCCGATATGTCGTAATATCTGAAATGTGGACCCACGGCCCAATCAGAAACGTTGCTATCAGAAACAATGCCCGACTGTTTTGGACGTAATATGGTCGGTGTTTACATTAGCATTGCTAACACTCAGAGCTAACCTGTACTGGAGAGCATGTGTGTGAAGAAGCAGGAAGTAGAAAGGAACTCACCTTGTGGTGTAACCGGCGAGAGAGAAAGCCTTTGAGCTCCAGACTGTTTCAGATCCTTGATAATCCATGATATGGCGTTTCATCACGGCAGCATTTAGTTTAGACAGTAGCTGCCGGGTCCCGCATAAGCTCCGCCCCCTGCTTTTTAAAGCTTTATCCCCGAATCAGCACTTTAGAAACAGGAAGTGAAACAGAGGGATTTGAGACATGTTTAATATATATGTTTACATATCTGCGACCCATGCTATTACCTACACATAGCATGATAGGTGCACAGCTGGAACTCTATTCACGTGCAGTGTTCTGCAAAATGTATGACATTTAAGAATATATTTTTTAAAGAGTTTTTTTCCCCGATACACTGAGACATCACGTTTGATTAAAAAAAACATAGTTATATACCGTTTACAGTATTTTCTGATTCATGGAGTGATACAAAGAAATATCAAATTAAATTAAATTCTTAATATATATAATCTACTATTATGCAGTGTTAGTGTCTCCCCTTAAGCCTTCAAATGTTATGAATACATTAACTTCGTCCGTCTTCTCAAACTTTTACTTTCAACCCGTTTTTCTTCAGCCAGTCGTCGGCAGACCGAATCAGGATAACAGCAGGTCGCATGAAGGGTAACATGTAGAACATCGCCTGGAGGGTGTGTGTGTGTGTGTGTGTGTGTATCGTACTGCTGCACCAGCACTGTGTGAGTGTGCAGACTGCACTCTGACAATGATGCTGTTAACACCATCACCTGCCTGCAGGGCAAACAGTCCGTCCACATTATGGTGAAGTGGTGTGTGCGTGTGTGTACTACTACTTTCCCACCAGCCACGAATTCAAATTTCTGAATGTGTGTGAGTATTTGTGTTCTCTGTACCCTGACATGCTTTTTTCATAATAGTTCAGGGTTGGGTACCTGGCTGCAGTGACATTTTGATATCATGGGTTTAATTGCACATATGCGCACGAAATGACTGCTATCGTGTCAGCAGCGGGACCTTAGCATATAGGATATACAATGTGTGTGTGTGTGTGTGTGTGTGTGTGTGTGTGTGTGTCACGTAGCCTTTGCCTAAATGCTGTTTCTCTCATCTCTAACGGTATGTGGCAAAGAAGCTAATTAGGAGAGAGGCCAAGGAATCGAGAAGGCATGAGGAGATGGAGTGGGAAAAGGGTGCGAGAAAGAACATGGACATTTTATTTGTTGTTTAACCGTGCACGCTTTTCACGGTCGCAGAGCCACAAGACACACCGTCAGATATACCGTAAAAACCCACATGAATGCAAAAGGTAGCTGACGTCCCTCCTGCATGCTGTACACGAACAGAGAAGGGCGTCTCAGGGGACGGCGCTCTTTGGTGTTCGAAACCCAATTAGCAACTAATTAAAGCATTGCGTGCACCTGTGAAGTGGGTCAGTGGGAGCGTTGTGCTCAACACCTAAAGACACTTCTCGCATTTTAATTAGAGCTTTTCAATTAGTTGCTCGAATGGTGTTTGTTATAGGTTGAGGAAGTCGGGAACAGACAAAGTCATACGTAAAGCCTTGACAGCATTACACATCCGGTGCACACACACCTCAACCCTCAGATGAAATTATAATATATTCAAATGCAAATTTCACTGCTGTCAATATCTGTACGAGTTAATTAGCTCAGTGATGAGTGGGATTGGATCTGACACGTGTAATCAAACATAATCTGTCTCTCTTTCAAACCCTTCTCCATCTCAGTAATCACGTCTCACTCTCTTCCCTCTCGTGTCACTGGACCGTGGTCAACGTGTGACTGAGATCAGACACATGTGACCGTCAAGGCTTCTGCGACCTGAGCTGATTTTCAAGAGGGTCAAATATCAATGGCTGCTGCCAGAGATGCCATCATTGAACACGACATGGACCATGGTTATAGAGCAGGGGTAGCCAACACGGTGCCCGCGGGCACTCAGTCGCCCGCAGGGGCAACGTGAGGCGCCCGCCGGGCACGTTCAAAAATAGCTCACCAAGAAAATCCAAAATGTATAAAATACACAAAACAAAAAAGGAAATGTAATTAAAAGAATCTACCCTATGCATAAACGAAACCTAAATCATAGCGAACTCTATCTACTTACTACAACTCTATATCTATCTAACACCCCTCCTCCCCCCACTCCCACAATGAATATCGACCAATCACGTTCTTGCTTGATTTGCGGGACCAGCGTTGCAGTCGGGAAGAAAAGCAATGTGGCACCTCCCCGCTGATTTCCCTTCTGGCAGAATCGACACTACACATCAGCCCCATTGAACACAGCCTAGTCATGCCAGTCTATACAACACATGAGGGGCAGAGTTTTACTCTGTGTGTTGTAATTTATATATTGTATTGCACTTGACGCACACACACGCATGGCGTAATCTCCAGGGGAGACATGTCCCCCGCTCTTTTCGAAATCCCGTTTGTGTCCCCCCACTTTACAAATATGTTTATTATTTTTTAACGCAAGCTGTCATCGCCACGGAGGAGCACACAGCCTGTGTGTGTGGTGTGTGTGTGTGTGTGTGTGTGTGTGTGTGTGTGTGTGTGGTGTGTGAGAGACAGAGCACCCCATTTATCTATTTAATATAGATAAAGTAAGAAATCACTCCAATGTGTACAATAGGACAGTACAAAAAACAGTTTGAAAGGGGAGAGTGATTAGTAAAATATGCATAAATAAAAAGAAAGAATGCTAACTAGGTAACATAACATAACAATAAACAAGTTTAAATTATTTGTTATTGGTTGTGATAAAGATGTTTGGATTATTGAAAAGTATACAGCTCCCTTTCATCCGAGTGTTGAGAGCTGTATCCATAAATTCATGTTGTGCTCAAAGTGCTTCAGATTGATGCATTTAACTTCAACATTTAAAAAAAATCTTCCCGGGGGAGCATGGACCCCACTAGAGGAGGTGAGGACCCCCTAGAGGAGGTGAGGACCCCACTAGAGGAGGTGAGGTTCACCCCCAATAAAGCAAGTTAAAATAATTAAATTGCAAACATGTTTTTTAGTAAACACTGCAAACGGGTCCCACAGACCCAAACAGCACACAAAGGTTAAAGGTAAGCATATAATAATGTTAAAATATGCTAAATATATACACTGCAAAAAACAACAAAAGAGAGGAGTAAAAGTAGCCCTAGACTTGTTTTATTTTAGAAAGTAGCCCTCATCCTAAAAAAGGTTGGTGACCCCTGGTATAGATGATGGTCTGCATCACACTGTAGCAGTGGCGTAGCCGGGAATTATGGTGTGGGGGGGCCTGGAGAAATGGGGGGGCCAGGGGGAGACTTATGAAGCGTGGGGTCTGAGCTGAAACCTCATTCATGATTTTATTTATATTTTAATGCACTAATTAAACCAACCCGGTGTCACGGCAAGACGTGAACACGTGACGATTTCGTCCCTTCAACCGTGACAGTTACACGGTATTGTTAACATGGTCCACCCAGAAACGGAAACGCCGAGCTAACGCTCCCCGACGGTCGGTTGTTATTGTCAATATTAATATAATAATGATTTATTTTTTAATAGTCACACTCAATTTCGCCGATGTTCTTGTTGCCCCAGCTGGTCGACTCCTCTTTGAGCAGAAACAAAGGATACATTAATGTATTAAATCGATGATAATCCATGCGTGTGGATGTGGAATTAACGGACGTGATTGCGTTGCCAGGCAACAGCTTCGGTTCATGTTAATTTACAAACTCTTCAACTAGAAACCGTAGTTATATTTAAAAACATGTTAGAAGGCCTCACGAAATACTTTAATGCAAATTAAAATGTGAAGGAATGTGTGTATAACAAAATACATCCGTCATAAACGAAACCGGAAACAGACGTAGGCGAGATCCTCAGCTCGGCGATTGGATGGTTCAGCCGCAATGCACGCTTTTTTCATACTTCAAATTGGGACCAACTCAAAACAGCCCCGGTACAGATGTACGTAAACTGAGACGCATCCAGTCTGTAGCCGAATAGAAATGTTAACTAACCATGATCAGCTGCTGTCAGCTTTTCACTGCACACAGTTGAAGGCTTGCAGAGCTTTTACAAACAAGCACACACACACTTTCAGAAAGTATACTTTGTGTCACAGAAGAAAGAGAGTCCTATTATGAAGACTGTCTGCATGAGATACAAACATTATTATCCACTTAAGTAGCACTCGTTTCTTTCAGGGAAACGTATTTGAATTCCCAGACTTCCAGGACAAACCTTTTCATGACAGAAGCTGAAGCACTCTCCGCGCCGTGGCTACCTCTCATGAAGTCGCAAGAGAAAAGAAATGTGACTTCAACGAAAATGTTTCCAAAAGAAAAGTGCACTCTCTTGGCTTGTGGGTTGCTTTGAAGGCTACTTTGACGTGCACATTTCTTTACAGGAATGTGCGCTCGCTGCTTCTTCTGCATGTGAATGGCTAAGGCTTCAAAGGAGAGTGGCTGGAGGGACTCTTTAAAACAAAGGACGGGAAACGGACGGTGTTCTCTTAATGGCCGGGTCCAGAGACGAGAGTGGCTTCCGTTCTGGAGAATACATCAGACGTAATTATACAGGGTCATCTCTTTAAGTGGGGAGTACGGATCTACCTGGAGAACTGGTTCTTCACTAGCAAGGACCGCACCACGATTCGGCGACAGGAGAGACGGAAGGAAGACGTCTGTCAGGCTGGTCTGGAGGACGAACTGAAGTCTCCAAAGAAGAGACTCAGTGACACCGAATTGAAAAGTGACATGAGGTGAGACGGGAACAAGTGATTCAAGATTGAAGGTTTTATTGTCGTGTGCGCAGCAGCTACAGAGTAGATATGGACAATGAGAGACGTATCAACAATGCAACATTTTATATAACGGACATAAGACAACATGATAACCGTTACGTTCCCTACTGGCTAGGGGACTCAAAGGGAAGGAAGGACATCTACAATGACCGGGCGAGAGACGAAGGAGAGGAAGCTGATCGGTGGAGCCACAAGACGGTCTTTTTAATGGACAACGGAAAAAGGGCTCACCAGCCAACTTGAAGTAAACTAAGATAAACTAGAACACAAAGATACACTGCAGCACATCTCCTGATGATTAACAGAGAAGACACCATGCAACACACACACACAGAGGAGAAGGAGAGGCCACTGCAGCCTTCCTCAGGTCCTTATAGAGGACTGATTGATGGGGGGCAATGAGTCCTGCTATCTATCTCTCTCTCTCTCTCTCTCTCTATCATCTCTCTTATCTCTATCTCTCTCTCTCTCCTCTCTCTCTCTTCTCCTCTCTATCTCTCTCTCTCTCTCTCTCTCTCTCTCTCTCTCTCTCTCTCTCTCTCTCTCTCTCTCTCTCTCTCTCTTCTCTCTCTCTCTCTACATGTATACATCACTTCCGGGGACATTGCATTTCCTGGAGACTTATTCTAACCCTTACCCTTAATCAAGTCTTCACCCTAAAATTAATGATCCCCCTTATTTGTCCCCATAAGGGAGGTGAGTCCCACACGTGACTGTGTAAACAGATGTAGGTCCCCACACGTATAGTAATGCTAGGACACCACACACACACACACACACACCACACTACGGCACGTAACAATAATGATATTAATAATACAAAAATATAGATTAAACAGTGAAATACAATCAATCTTCTGTAATCCTTAGGGCTTTCTTCCTGAACCGCTGGGCGTAGATCGACCAGTTTCCAGATTAAAGGCGTTATCGTCGTCATTAGCACAGCAGCTACAGGGTATGAGGGTATCACAGGCTCCTCCAGCAGAGCAGCATGAATATATATAGGACATAAAACAGATAACATAGAAATAGTGCAAGAAGAGTCTAAATACAAGTAAATGGAATTTGATATATAGATAAATATATTTCAGTTTTTTTTAGAAATGAATTATTAGACTTCATTTATCACGATCAAGACACAGGGCGAAGCATTAACCTTTATATGCTCTGTGCAAAGATCAAATAAAGTGTTTTAGTATTTCAACATCGTAATATTATACAATATCGTAATGATAGACGTCCTTAGGCTCAGTCTTTCTTTGACCTTTTTGTCTTGATATGCATGTATGATCTAATACCAGCCTTTTGCATCATTCCTTTATAAGAACATTTACCAATACATACCAAAACTATTGCCTCCACACATCGAACAGTCTGACTCCATCACGACATTCACATCCCACCTGTTTAAACCGGCCTCCTCACTCTAAAACACATTCCACCTGCCATCACGTCTCTCCGTCTCTCCTCTCTTGCCTGTTTTATGCTTATCTGTCGGTTCGATTTAAATTGTGTTCCGTTTTTGTTTCAGATGTTTTAACTTTTAAATCCATGTAAGGCGACCTTGGGTGTCCTGAAAGGCGCCTCGAAATAAAACTTTTATTATTGATCCTCTGAACTTTTTTTAAATAATTGATTATTTGAAATGCGTTAACAAAGAAGATAAAAACGATAAACTTAAGGTGGGGTAGGTACGTTTGAGAAACCGGCTCGAGATGCACTTTTTGTTATATTCCATGGAATGCTCTGAACATCCCGACAGCAATGAATACATTAAGTGCTTTGACAACAAATCCATTAAGAAACTGTGGAAGAAGCCGTGGTCAGGGGCGGTTCTAGACCAATTTGACTGGGGGGGGCCACGGGGGGGGGGGCCAGTTATTTTCTGAGGGGGGGAAAAGTGCAATCAATCTTGAGGATACCAACTCAAATCCCTTTTGCAAGCAATACATGGCATGCAATTGAAAAAATAATCATGCAGGAATCAGTTATGGTTGGTATTTGTTTTGTTTTAATGAAAATGAATGTTGTTTTTTTGTATAGTACATGGAGCAATGTAATCCACAGTACTACACAATAGAGCAACTGCGTGAACACTGAAAAAGTGAGTCTAGATGTGTGTAACAAAAATACACAATATTATTATATCCAGGACATATTCTACAAAATGTAAGGATGTTCTACAACAATGTAAAAAAATAAATTCAGACCAATATATGCAGGACGAAAAAGAGAACTAGAGAGTAGAAGTAAGTAATTGCGCATCAGAAAAACAATACAATCCAGTTATTGGTATTGTTTCAGTACACTTATTTATTTTCAGATATATATCGTATAGTTATTACTGTTGCTCAGCTTAAGTTATCGTGCAATGTTTGCACTAACACCATATTTAATAAAAATAAAGGCAATGAACAGTTACATCCTCGTTACATCTACAATTACACGGATACAATCATTTAACTCACCTTCAATTATCAGTGAAGTGAGTGCACCGCTCTAATGGGTCCGACTAGAATGACGAATAACGTTAGTTCCGCCTGTTCTGTAAAAGCACGACCAATCACCCGAGGCCTCATTTATAACGCCGTACGTAGGATTCACGTGGGAAGGTTGCTTACGTAGTACAAAGCAAAAAAATATGTACAGACATTTTCCGATTCACCAAACATTGCGTACCGGCGAGGAAAGTGCGTACGGCACTTCCTACGCCGGTTTCCCTTTATAAATCACAATCGACTCGAAATGCGGTGCAGCTTTTGCGGGCTTCACGTAACGCCCATTCATTCATTCTGACTGACTTTATGAAGGAGAGCAGGAAATGACGACAGAACAGCTAAAAAAGACGTCTCACACCGTGTCAGATTCTGGTTATTTTGGGGAGGTGGAGATAAATCACATTGTTCGGTGGATGCAGTTTGAACAGAGTAGCAGCATGGAGGTCGGATCGTCACCAAAATAAATAAATAAGTGGTCCGAAAAAGGTTCATGACAAAAAGAATAGCCTTCCTCAGGCCGTGTGTTTGCACCGGGGACAGGAGACCCCCCCCGATGAGAGACTGTAAGAAGTGATGGGAAATCCCTCCGGAGTGGAGTCATGACGACTGGATCTGAATTATGTGTTTGTATTTGGTGGTTTGTGTCCCAGCTGTCGATCAGCTGCTAGATATCCATAATCCACCAGTTAGAGGAAATACAGCTAATGTGTTGTATCAGCTGTTCAATTGACCACACGGTGTTCTTAGCTTCCATACCTCCTGTTGTGTTTACGAGCGACTTGTCAAGTCTTGGCAAACGGCATAAAACACGATTTAAACGTGATATAAAGCCGTGCTCGTATCGACAACCTATAGAAATGCAAAAGTGTCAGTTTGGACTCTGTCCTCCTGCTGACCGCATCATTTGAGAAAACATTTCACAACATTAACACAACACATTCGAGGTGGTTTTAAAACATATCCGTATTTTTTATGTCTCCAGGTTGTGTGTGTGTGCTCTGAGGAGTCTCAAGCAGCCGTTTGTTTCATCAATGTGTGAAAATGAATTCTTCATATCTGATAAACGAGAGGTAACATTTATTCATGGTATTGTTTCCACACATTTCTCTCCATTCTTCATTCTGCCAATGGGGTCGCAGTTTCTCGTCTCTCCCGTTGTTGTGCTTAGTGCGTACGCATGGGTTAGAGTCTGCGTGGAGGACCGCACGTTTTCCCGTCAAGCTAGTATTTTATAAATCGCAAATTGCGTAGAAACTGGCGTACGCCATTTTTTGAGCGTATATCCCTTTATAAATGAGGCCCCCCGGCCCGGCTAAAGTAACTGGACGGCCTACCTGCCTGTCAGCCTTCCATCGGGGCACAGACTGATCTCGTGCCCTCATTGGTCATGTGCGTGTTGGGGAGGGGCTCTGTGAGGAAGTGGCAGATTTTTTCTGGCTGTGTATTTTCAGATTCTAGCGCACTCCAGCTGGTTTCTCCGAAATGACCTACCCCACCTTTAACTGTTGTTAAACTAATACGCCAAAAGGTAAAACATTACACAAATCTTCCTAGGAACTATATTTTTGACGTATATTTTAATTAAACAACTGTCTATAAGAAGATCGACTGATAAAGTAGATAAATCATTTAAGATTGAAGACTTCTTCTTGTTTGGCAGCTTTAGCTCATGCACACCAGGCATAAGTATTCTGGTTAGGCTTCTCCATATGGCAGCACTCTTGGAAGCTAATTGTCTCTCTTTGTGGTAAAGTGTGTATAGTTACCGCATGTAGTCTGCATATTGTTGCATTTGGGTTTTTGACGTGTTATACTAATATTTTGAATTATCCATCTATGGGGGGTAACGCTTATGTCCTGCTTCCTAAGCCGATTACAAATAATGTTCAGTGCACATAATAAATGGCTGCGTTTTTGCAACAGCACACTCCATGTCATTATTTCCTCGGGTGAAACCAGTGTTCCTGTTTCCCTCCCGTGTGAAAGGGAAAACAAATGCCGCCCACAGCCAAGCTTTAACTCCGATTGAGACCTTGGTATTGCTGTAAGCAGCACAATCCAAGAGCAATTCCCCCTGGCGTTCTCACACCACCGAGATAATCAAGTCTTGATTGCGAGCGATACTGCCTCCCGCTTCCCAACAGTCACACAAAACACAACAACCCACGGCATGAGTAATTACCCACAAGTAACCAACAAGGAGGGAGTTTTCTGAAAACAGGTGGTTTATTATTTAAGCAGACAAAGGCTCAGCTTCCCTCGTCACCGCGGAGGAATCGACAGCCAGGTGCACAGCGTCCTCTGCCATGTGTTCAGTGCCGTGCCTTTGTGCGCACTAAGCGACTTGGAGGCGTTACTCATTACGAAGTTTATTTCGGTTACTCCGCCAGCTTCGGAGGGCTTCGTGGAAAGAGAGTCGTCAGGGTGATCATTGCGCTAATCAATGACCTTGTTGTGGTATGCTAATGTGTGTGTGTGGCCAGCAGGCAGCGGTGGCTGTTGAGCCGTGTGTTAAAACGGAGGTGGAACAATGACTGGTGTTATCTGTGTTGGTTATTCTCGCATCCAGGAGAGAAGCTTAAAAAGGAGACTACATGGAGTCTCTGAGATTGTTTCAAATTGGTACTTTAATTAATAAAAAGCGTGGTAATGTTACAAACAGGATATTGTTCGGACAGAAAAGCAGCTGTGTCTCTGGCTCTGGCAAGCGGAGAAAGAGGCCGCGCTGGCTCCTCCCTGCGGGCCGGCTATCCACGTTTCAATGTCCATTGTTGCGCATATCAGAGGATTCAGACATTGGACATTCAATATATATCTAAACACGCCTTTTCTCCTCCTTAACTCTTTCATGACTTTTCATTTAACACATTCTAAACGCTGTAATCAATACTCCAAAAAATACAGGAAGTACTTCACGCAGTTTGGTTTCCGGTCGTTCCGAATGTTGTCTCATGCTACCCACGTCTGTAAACAAAAACGTACTCAAATAAACTGTACCTTATCCAACAATAATAATATCTTGGTTCTATAGTTGTAGTGTTGAAATCAGTAGGTTTCGCTGTGCAACATCATATCATATCGCTGCTAAATTCACCTCTACAGTAAATGGTATATTAGCCTCATGCTAACCGGAGATGAAGGATTTTCAGAATAAAAGCTTAACAACTGGTTGTGCACAAGAACTTCTGGTTTTTCAGTATAAAACAGCATTTAAACTGACTGTATGTTTAAGGTGCTTTATGCCATCAAAACATTGATTTTAATTTCTGGTAAATGACTCAGACTGTGGGAAAAAGACAGAACATGAAATGCATGGAGACGTCTGGAGCCGACTGAATTTTATTGGCAACACATTGTTGTCATGTCAAATTTTCATTTGTCTTTCATTTTGTAACACTTTGAATTGCCTTGTGTTGAAAGGTGCTATATAAACTTGCCTGGCCTATAATCATTTAAATACTATATAAAGATGATGTCGTATACCTGATTGTTAGACGCTTTTATCCAAAGCGACTTACAACTCACTGAGGACAATCCCCACAGGAGCAATTTGGGGTGAAGGGTCTCGGGAACACAACGACATGGTGACTGCAGTGGGGTTTGAACCTGTGGCCCCCTGATCCCAACACCTACGGACAACCCACTGCGCCACACGCCTCCTTTTACCCGTCTAAATAGTATTGTTCGTCCAATATGTGTTTAACAGAGACATATGTTAAGGATTTACAAATGGTTTAAGGACTAGGGGGTTTAATGGTGGGATGTTTAGATGATGTCTCAGAGAATCGATGGGTGGGACCAGTTGGCTATTTTCTCTCTGTGTGACTGTAAGCCTTTTTATCCTCTGAGGATGAAGTGGCTCTGTTCCTGCATTCAGATCGATTTCAGTTGTATATTGACTTCCTTTATCACTTTATTAAATATAGCAAAAGACAACATTTGTCCATGAATCATTTATCAGGGAATTCGAATTTCCTCCACATTATCACATTATACATAGTCCTTTCCTTTAGCACAGTGGTTCTCAACTGGTGGGTCGCGACACAAAGTGGGTCGCGGATCCGTTTCGAGTGGGTCGCGGTTTCGAGTGGTCGCGGATGTGAGTGAAGAAAAAAAAATTGGAATTATTTTTTTTTAACGTCAAACTTTTATTTTGAAGGCACGCTGTGCATGCAGTCGGCGTTGGACTGGAAGTACCGGAGACCATAAACGGTTTTGAAAACTTCTGTCACGTAGTGATCATCTTCTCAATAAAATATCCTTGCTGATGTTTTTTCGAGTCTTCTGGCCAATCAGAATCAAGATTGTTGCACAGACTATCTCTTTGCTCTTCTCGCAGCAAGATGTCAGAACAAAGTGAAAAAAACAACAATGGCATAACATATTATTAATATGTCGGGTAGTAATAGATTTATTTATTTCTTCTCAGAGTACCAGAATGCATAGTTTGTTAGTATTTCTAAAAATCTCCTGGGGGAGAATCCCCCAGACCCCCTGCTGGGTTGGGTTTTCAGCATGCGTGCCTTTGTGTATAGTTCAGCTTTGATTCCATCGTCTCATTAAACCTTTTTAAAAAGTAGAGATGTCCCGATCCGATCACGTGATTTTCAAAAGATCGGGGATCGGGAGAAAATATTCGGGGATCGGGATTTTTTTTTTTTTTTTTTTTTTAAAATTTTTTTTTTAATTTAATGTTACAAAACAAAAATGACCATGTTCACGTCTTAAAGTCATCCTGAGGACTTAGTTTTGGTTTAAAATTACACAACATCATGTATGTGTTGCTTTCTTTGGGCTTGTTTTCAGACCTGGTTGCTTATTTCTCTGAAATCTGGCAACAGAGTGGGCGCAGTGTCTAATAGCAGCAGCAAGCTAACGAGAGGCTACGTTCAGCTGGTGACTCGGGAGTCGGGACAGAGAAAATGTCAGGAGTTTGGAAGTATTATAAAATTGAAAGCGAAGGCAGTGTAACAGCCAGATGCAATGTTTGCAAGGCGGAGGTTCCGCGTGGTGGAAAGAACAGAGCTACGTTCAACACGACCAATCTAATACGCCACCTGAGAAACAAACACCAACAACAACACAACGAGTACACAGCGGCCACTCGGGTAACGGCACGGAAACAACCGACACTTTCAGAGGCTTTTAAAAGGAAAGAGAAACTGCCCCAGAACAGAGACAAGGCCAAACAAATACTCGATAGCTGAATTCATCGCGTTGGATGACCAGCCGTTATCCGTTACCTTTTTCTTTTCTTAATGCAATGCATTGCATAAAGATCGGATCGGGAAAAATCGGTATCGGCAAATTGTCAAAATCAAATGATCGGAATCGGATCGGGAGCAAAAAAAGGTGATCGGGACATCCCTAGATATAAGGGATATATGCTCTGTACTTCACTTTTATTAATATTGTATGCTGAAAAGCGTATATATTTCAGCACGATGTTTTGTTGAATAGATTCGAGTGCTTCAAAATGTTGGGTCGCGATCTATTGACCAAGTAAACAGTGGGTCCCGAGGCCTGACCAGTTGAGAACCACTGTCCTCAAGACTCTCCGTCCCAAATTCACCAAAACAAACCTTGACAAAACACGTAGAAGCCTTCTAAAGAGTCCGTGTGCCAAATACATCTTTGGAAGCTGTTCACATCCCTGGAGCGGTTAGTCGAACACTCAGAAATAATACTGCTAAACTGTCAGCTCTCAGTTGGAACCTCACACCTCGAGCTGCCGCCTTTCTCTGCTGTCTGTCGGCCAATCAGAGCCCACTGATTGTTAATGGAGGAGGATACAAGACGAGACGCAGAAATTATCTTTATTTTACTTTGTATTAATTCCATTGGTTTGTCCGTACGTTCACTTTAAAGGCAGAAGAAGTCAAACAGAACCATACTTCTTCAGTCCTGTCCCTTTCTTCCCTTCCACGTTCACAGTTTCCCGAGACGCGAGGACAGAGGAGACCCTCGCTCAGTCGGGTGTAGCTTTTAAATGACTGCCTCTACTCATGGCGTGTGCCCAGCTGTAGCATCTGTCACCGGGCTTAGCGCTGAAGAAATCCTACACAGTCGCTGCAATATGTTGACTGAACCTGATCCGGTTATCTCTTTTTACTCGTGGGATTCAATGCATGCTTTTCAACAGCATCAGAGGACATTATTAAATAAAAATTGGGATGGTGTTTCGCAGAATTGAAGATACTTTTGCGAAGTGGTGCTTCTTTATTCTGCCAGCTGTGGATGTTTACATGTATCCATGTGCAGGGGATGCAGTGGCAGGGGTGTGGCTAAAAACCAGGCTCAGCCATTGGACTAAAACCCCTTGTGTTTCGGTAGTGACATGAAAACTTTTTTATTAAAAAATTAAACCCACAATAAATCTAAATATTCCAACTTCTGTTTGAATGTAATCATAAAGATCTCCTAAATACACAATCGAACACAATACAAAATAAAAAGTGTTATGATTACACTTACTAGAGGCTGCACTTTCCTCACTTTCCGGTCCTGGATCCTCGACTTCTCCGTGGGCATTTAAGGAATATGGAAGTTCTTCAAATTGGCAGTGGATTGATTTCCTGTTTAAGTAGTCCAGGGTAGATGTGGAGGGTTATTAGGGTGGTTCGTCCCGTATTGTGCCGTTAAAGACGATCAATGTGCAGGAGTTTGAATCCATGAGCCCCACATGCTTAGATTGAATTGGGTAAAACACAACATGTAAAAGGATATTGGAAAAGTATAATTTAGGCCACTGTATGGAGGTAGATTTGTGTGAACAGATCGATCATCCAGGTGTAATCTGTTAACGAAACACCTTCCACAAAATATGCTGAATAAGATTTGCCATCTAACAAAAGAAAAGTTTCACATATAAAGGATCGGCAAATAAATAAACACATTCCTCAAATAATAAGAAAAACATGTGAATACTATAAAGGAAAGTAAATGAAACATATACTAGCAGACCGTTATTTCAAAGTCAGTAATCAGTCTTTCAACATTCAGTCATTTACTCAGATGTAAATTCGTTGTATCACTTATGTGTAAAACTCTTCCCTTAAAGACATCTGTTTTAGGCTGCGGCCACAGGAGGACGGCTAAACGCATAGGATTAACGCAAACGCAAAAAAGCTTCCGTCCACACGCAATAGTTTCCGGATAGTGTCTGTCCACACGAGACCGCTCCGTTTAGCTCCAACCGCTGGAGAAGCTGCAGTACATATGCCTAGCCTGTAGGTGGCGCTGTAACTTCCCCCACAAAAGCAGCGAAGAAGCATGGTTGTCATGGTTGCCCTTCTGTTTATTCTCCGCGGTGGGGGCCGAGGGAACCGAGCAGAGTTTTTCGTACACACGGAGCCGTTGGACCCCCCAGAGCGTTGCGTATGCCGTTCTATCCACCTTGGGACCCGTTATCGTTTCTGCAGTCGTTTAGTGCCGTATGCGGTCGTCCTCGTGTGGCCGAACGGTCTATACGACACTAAACAGTAACGCAAACGACCGTTTTCGTCCTCGTGTGGCCGCAGCCTTAGAGAGAGTGACATCTCCTGTTCGGTAGCACCCGCCCTCAGTGTGCACACGGCCCTCTTTGTTGAACAATAACACAAAGTGATAAAATGCCAGATTTGGTGAGGTTCTGTGTTTCAGTGCTGAGACATTACGCTCAGTGATTTACATTTCCCTTTGGACCCCCCATGTCGCAGGCTGCTGTCCGGCTCTGCAGCAGCACTTCATGTGTTCAGAGGTCAAGGCTGTTGTATTAACCTCACACACAACACACACACACCACACACACAGCTCTAACGCGAGGTGGGAGGCAGTGTTAACCACAGTGAAAAGCAGCAGCAGATTCTCCGCTTTTAAAATGCTTAACTTTAGATGTTATATTTATATAAATGAAACCCCTCGTAGTCCTGTGAACACGTCTCAGGACATGCTAACAAAACAATCTATATTCTCTCTCAGTATCTGACAAAATCATATAACGGTCTTTCTCATGATTATATATATAGGCCTAAAACTACCAGCAATATTAAAGGAGAATTTGTTTTTATGTAAAAACAGAATTGCAAAATCCTATCACTGCAGCGGCAGAATCTCCCTTTTTAAAATGCTGAACTTCAGATTGTATATTGATATAAATGACCTGTATGTCCTCTCTCAGTATCGGAACAAAATAATATTGCACTTCAGATGATGTGCGGAATAAAAAACGATATTTATATTTGATGTCTTTTTGTATTACCTTGTATGTGTACCCCTTATGCCAACTTCATTGTATACCAAATGTATGTTGTTGAATAAATCAAGGGGAGAAAGAACTCGTGAATCGTTCAACCTGTAATATTTATTTGGCCACTAGGGGGCGGTGAAACAACAATGGCATCAAGTTTGATAACTTTTAGCAAACAAATATTTGTTTTCTTTTTGGCTGAGCTGCTAACTGTATGTTGTGTGTGATGGATCTAAGAAAATAACTTTCCACACATGACTCCCCCTCAGTAAGAAGTGGCTGACAGGGGAGACAAACCCCCCGCCCCCCCCCCCAGGCCCACAGCAGAAATGTTTGAGATGTCAGACTCAAAGATTGCTCTTTATTTTATGTCTTGAGATAAAAATAAGAAATTCACAGAAGATGTTTCAACAGATCTTTTGTTATCTGTTCTGTGACTCTGTGGTCACGGCGCTTTCACAAAGTCAGACATAAGGCTTGTTCGATTAAAACTGAAGTTGAATGGTTTGTTCGTGTGTTGGCAGCTTTTACTTCACTTCCTGTTCTTCACTTTGTATCCGTGAGCCTGCACTCCTTTCTCCTATTAACGCACCTTTTCATTTCCCTGAGGAGGAAGCACATCGGGAACACCGAACGGTTTGTTATTGTACAGGTAACACATCCCATCAGTCGATCTGAAGCAACTGCCCCTTGACGCTGATTTCCTGGTGCCGTTTAGCTTTTAATTCCTTGAGATACGCAGCAGTCGTTTCCTCCAGTCTCACTTCTATGATAGCAGAATAATAACTGTTGCTACGACGTCCTTCAAAACATAATCATCATATTTTTCAAGTGTATAAAACGAAAAATGGTGATTTGGCCAACAGATTTAGTTTTTAACAACTGCTGAATGTATTATGCCCTAACCTGATGTTGTCAAGGCAACAATCCACAGCCATCAAATCAGTTAGTTGTGGAGGGATTTAACTCGTAACTTTACAGCATAACATAATCCTATCCAATGCAACTGTTCTTCTGAAGTTGTAGTCTTTAATGCACAGACATTACTTTGAGCATCCCTGCAGTCCTCTGGGTGTTTCTCAACGTCGAGGAAGGCTGCTCCAGAGCCACTATTTCAAGCATCGAGTGCCGCCGAAGGACTGTTCCAATGTCCGCATACTTGGAATTCTACCGAGTACTTCGTTTGGAGACATTTCGAGGCTGCACATGTGTAGCCTCTCACATGACGCACACCTGCACACTTGCTCGCCTGTTAGGTTCTTCGTCTTCTGAAGCAAGTGACTCGGAAGACATGTGCTACCAAGCAAGCGTCCTCTACATTGCGAAACACCCTCTGTTTCTCTGTGATCCAGGACGTGAGGCTCGACAGCTGCTCTGGAGCACAGAGAAACATCGAGCTGGAACACGCGGCGGGTTTTTCGTCCAAAGATGCAGTCATGTGGAATATTCCTGGAAAGAAACGCAGCACAAACTACGTGTTGCTAATCCGTCCCTGAGACAGACTCGTACTCGCACACAGCTGACACACACACACACACACACACACTCTCTAAAATGGATGCGACACAACTGATGAACTTCGGCCATTGCAATAAAAGCTCAGTGGGTCCAACGTGGAGTCTGAAAGGATTTGCTGACCACAAGTTTCAAAGCAATCGTTATGAAACCCACGTGACATTTTAATAAACCAAGCGCTGTCTTGATTTATTCAATTCGATTAACTTTATTGATCCAAAATATGGGAATTGTTCGGTTACAGAAGCAAGTTAGAAAACTAAAATACCGCAAAGAAATAAATATAAGCCACAGCCATCTATTCAGAATAATACACACAATACACTCCAATAGACCAACTTTCTGCTACAAAAGGATACAAAATGTTTGCCAAGTACTTATCCAAATTGAAATGCAATGACGGATTATTACTTTTAATTGATTTCATGAATTATCTACGAGTACAATCACTTTGCCCTTCTGTAGCAGCATGCTCATTTGGTCTCACATTCAAATGAAAAACACGACTAGACTAGATTACTTTATTGTCATTACATAACGCAAGCAGAGGCCGTTTCTCAATCGCGAGGATGCTGGCTTGGTAGTCGCGTACTTCCAAGTCACATCCTTCAGAAACGAAGCAAGCATACTTCCATGCCACAGCTTCGGAAAACGAAGAAGAATGGAACAGGCTAACAAGTGTGCCACTCTCTCTCTGGTTTCAACATAAACTGTACCGAAAGTAAATACCTCACGATGTCTATCTAATTATGAACTTGCTTTACTTTCACATATTTACCAACACATGTTCTACGCCACTTTTTTTTTATCCTTTATTTATCCAGGAATGTCCCATTGAGATACAAGATCTCTTCTTCCAGGGAGTCCTGACCAACACGGCACACAACAAGTTTCAACATAAAACAAAGGCATAAACAAAAAAACATACAATTCAAATATAAATACAGAAGGCCATTTGTGCAGTGGCAAGAAGCATACTCACATCAGCAATAGCATCAGGTAAAACAGTTACATGTTTCATGAAGGGCTAAACGTAGCAGACCTTTAAAAGCATTTACAGTAGGAAGTGCCTCTAGACAAAGTTTGACTTGCAGCGTATCCATAAAAGGGAGCATAGTGGGAGAATGCAGCTTTACCGAGCTCTGACTGCATCAAAGGACATTTAAAAGCATCCCATTGGCTGCTCGTCTAGTATTAAAAAAGCAAGTATAAAAGGACAGAAGTCTGGAGATATATAAGGGCAGCTTACCTAGCAATGACTTAAGGACAAACATCAACATGTGTGATTGTCTTCTTTGGTAAAGAGAGGACCGTCCTAAGGACTGATACAAAGTGCAGTGGTGGGTGCGAGAGCCTGCACCCGTTACAAAACGTATAGCAGTATGGTACGCAGAGTCCAGCTTTTTAAGCAGGGAGGAAGAAGCATGCATATAGATCACATCGCCATAGTCTAATACCAGACAGAAAGGAACTCTGCACAATTCTCTTCCTGGCTTCAGACGGGAAACATTTCCTTAAACGAAAGAGAAAGCCCAGTTTAGGTCTAAGTTTTCTCAGTAGGTTCCAATATGAACATCAAAGGCCATCTTTTCATCAATCCATATGCCCCAGATATTTGTAGGATGCTACTTGTCAAGGCATGTCCCTTCCAGTGTCAGAATCGGAGGGACAGCTGTATTAGCTCGAGAGCGAGAGAAGGTCATGTACTTGGTCTTTTTTGCATTAAGGACCAGTCTTAGCCTTAGCAAGGAGTGTTGCAGTAGAAGCTCTATGGCCTGAGTTAAAGAGGAAGCCACTGGTGTAAACAACTGTATCATCGGCCGTATAAATGAAACCGTGCTGGGTTTATCCCATTTCCTAGTTCATTTATAAAGATGGAGAATAAGACAGGGGCCAAAATAGAGCCTTGTGGAACACCTTTGTTTACTAGTACGAGCAAGCTGAGGAATAATCTTCTACTGAGACACACTGAGTTCTTTCAGATAGATAGTTTTTAAACCAGCTCAAAGCCATTTTGCCAAGACCTATGCAGCCAAGCCTCTGCAGCAGCAACGCATGATCCACAGAATCAAAAGCTTTAGACGGATCAACAAACAATGCTGCACAGTGTTTTTTCGTGTCTAGTGCTTCAATGATGTCATTTGAGACTAGCATAGCCGCTGAGTAGTACTCTGGCCTGATCTGAAGCCTGACTGAGACTCGCTAAGAATATTATGGTCAGTTGACTTTCGTTTACAAGAGATTCAAAGACTTTGGCCATTACAGACAGTCTGGAAATAGGGCGATAATTATTTAGGTCAGAGGGGTCTCCGCCCTTTAGCAAGGGGAGAACCATGGCCGCCTTCCATGAGCTCGGTCATTCACCAGCACCAAGACTGAGATTCAAAATAGAGGTTATGGGTTCTGCAATCAGACCTGCAGCAACTTTGAAGAAGAACGGCTCTATCTCGTCTGGGCCTGAAGACTTCTTTACATCTCGGCTCATTAAAGCTTTGTGAACCTGAGAGGTCAAGATGGGGGCAAAGGTGAACAGTTGATCAGGTCAAGTGGCGGAGGACCTGGCTCTCCTTCTGCAGCGATCATCCCCGAGTTGCTAGAATCAAAGATTGAGCCAGCAGAAATAAAATGATTATTAAAGCTGTCTGCAGTATCCATGTTGCCCTTGATTTCACTCTGATTTACCCTTAAGAGATCAGGAAGGCTGTACATACTTACATTTCAACGTGTGCTGCGTCGGTTCAGCCATTCTCCGCAAGGGTTTTTGAAATTGGTCCGTGCGCAAAGCATTGTGGGGATTTTAAGGACGCGAAGTCTACCCATGTGCAGCCAAGACATTTCCCCCAAACCAAGGACGCGGCCTCGGTGGAATTCCAACTATGCTGGAGATTGGAACAGCCCTTCGGCGGCACTCGATGACGTAGCATCCTTGAAATATTGGCTTGGAAGCCAGTTTCCTCGAGATTGAGAAACGGCCAGAGTGCAAACAGTCAGTTACACATCTATCAGCAGTCTGTTCAAAATAAATGATACAAATAAAGGTAAATGGATGTAAAATGTATAAATAAGAATAAATACTGTATACAGCAGTAACGTGCAAGGATCTTTCTCTAGCCAACCTCACCTGGAAGCCTCCTCTCACTTCACGGCCTCATGGAGTGTCCTCAATCTTAAACTTTATTTATATAGCACATTTAAAACAACATCAATTGACCAAAGTGCTGTACATGGAACAAATAAAATATAGAATAACACAATAGGAGTAAAATAATAAAACGATAATTAAAAGCACGATAACTAGAAACATATAAATGTCCTCCGTCCACCTCCCTAAACCACATGATGGCAAGCGTTAGGACATCCTTGTTCAAGGTTCTTTGTTGTCAAGGTAACATACAGTAGCTACAGAGTACTTATGTCACAGGCCTCTCCAACAATGCAACACAATAATACAGATACGCAGACAATATTAAAATATACTACATTAAAAGTAATAGTGCAATACGAGAAATTATGTCATATAATTTGCAGCAAACAGCTAAAATATTCTACTCAATCTTCACACGCTTTGTTCCGGGTTGTTTTCTCTCCACACCTCCATCGCCGGCCTCCTCCCCTCATGTCCCCTCCCCCCCTCCCCATGCAGACCCCGTGGCTCTGAGCTGTTCGTATTTGTCAGATCCATTAAGGGGGGGGGGCGCCCTGGCGTTTGACCCGCTCTGACCCCCCGTCATCGGTCGACCTTGGCGGAGCCCTCCGGGAGCTTCTGGATGTCTGAGTCGGTTCTCGTGGCGCAGCCTGCCTCCACAGTAATTGGCTGGCTCGGAGCTCCGCGATGGGGCCCTCTCCTGACAGCTGGTGGGTGGACGCTACACACCAATTAGAAAAACACAGAGATGCACAGGGCGAACGAGAGAGAGAGGGAGAGGCGAGTGTGTCTCTGTGAGTACACGAGAGGAAGTGCTGGAAAAGCGAGGAGACGAGAGAGCACAGTTTGTACTTTAACCTTTCCACTTCCATGCCGTTTATTCCCAGAAGTGAGAAACGTGTACACACTCTCTTTCTCTCCAGGGCGGAAAAGTTCTCCTCGATATAGAGTACATTTTCTCACTGAGGACTTCGTCAAAGTACACAGACACACACGGTGAAAATCACATGCTTCACCAGAATGACTGGCAGTGACTGACCCGACAGAATAGTTTTCTTGCCAGCTCCACGGGGGGGGGGGGGGGGGGAGTAGAGACACTACATACTGATATACACCTGAACATCGGCAGGAGAGGACTCTTTAAAGTAGAGACACGACATACTGATATACACCTGAACATCAGCAGGAGAGGACTCTTTAAAGTAGAGACACCACATACTGATATACACCTGAACATCAGCAGGAGAGGACTCTTTAAAGTAGAGACACTACATACTGATATACACCTGAACATCAGCAGGAGAGGACTCTTTAAAGTAGAGACACCACATACTGATATACACCTGAACATCAGCAGGAGAGGACTCTTTAAAGTAGAGACACCACATACTGATATACACCTGAACATCAGCAGGAGAGGACTCTTTAAAGTAGAGACACTACATACTGATATACACCTGAACATCAGCAGGAGAGGACTCTTTAAAGTAGAGACACCACATACTGATATACACCTGAACACCAGCAGGAGAGGACTCTTTAAAGTAGAGACACTACATACTGATATACACCTGATAATGAACATAATGCGTCTTATTTAACCAGTAAAAGTAGAATTAAGTTAACTAGAGACCGACTACCTGCACTTATCTAGAGAATAGTTTTACCGTGACTAATTAACTAGTTCAAGAAATTAATAATACCAGTCAAAATACACTCCTACTTTTAACTAGTGAAGGCAAAGCGCCATCTGATATCAAGAATATGGAATACATAATCTGCCACACACACACACACACACAGCTCAGTGTATCCTGTCGCTAAGGGACGAGTAATACTTCAAAGTGGAAGACACTTGACAGACACACACTCGGTAAGGATCTTCCCTGCAGACACACTGTTCTTGTATATGTATGTCACTGAGGACCTGAGCTGCACTTCAAGGCTCACACACTTCACTTCGTGTCCTTGCATTAGATGCTAACAGATACACTCACACAGCCGTACAGCAGCTACCGAGTCTCCCTTTGCTCTGTCTGATGTCCTCTCTGATGTGAGTGTTCAGTGTGTGAGCTGCTTTAATATCTGACTAAATTCACATTTCCTCTGATGTAAAGCATTCGGCTCGGAAAGAAACAGCCTTTGTGTAACTCAATATGTCGATGTGCTGTATGTGTAATACTGGAAAAGCCCTGTTACATCAGAATAGGTGGCAGTTAACTTAAGATGTTATGGACAGGAAGTGGTCATATTTATTGACAATTTCATCAATACCCAACTTTCAATTACCAAGAGGACTGTTAGGCCTACTGTTGCATATTATATCGATAATGCAAGGCTTATTTATAGAGTACAAGGAACATCAATGCGCTGTACATATCATCTATTATATGCAACAACACCATAACATGTAACTGAGAAGGAATAAAGTGCATGTGTGTGTGAACAGTTGATATGTGATAAACCTGAGCATCCTATTGCTCGCTCAAATCCTGAGCACCAGCCGAACAGTGATACCCAAGACTGCATTTGATTGAATGCCATCATGTTGATATATATGGGGAGTTAAATAACACTATGCCCATTGATTCTTTTTAAATATTGGATTTATAGAGCATAAGAGTGTTGCAGGAATTATGTTTTTTGTAGTCCAACCATGAAGTTAGCAGCTCCCTGGTTCCCTCTACACAAAGCCAATGGAATTTTCCATATTTGGAATATTACATAAAAAGATCTCTGTGTCAAACAAAGGTTTATGATACTTAAGCGTTTTGTACAGAAGGATAATCTCTACATATTAACACCACTTTATGATTTCTGAAGTAAAAAGCTAATGTTGGGCTCTCAAGAAACTACAGCGTGGTCACATGACTTCACATCACCACCGCTAAGCTAAAGGTGGCTATGTTGGGCTATAGGAACTACAGCACGGTCACATGACTTCACGTCACCACCGCTAAGCTAAAGGTGGCTAATGTTGGGCTATAAAGGAACTACAGCACGGGCACATGATTTCATGTCACCACCACTAAGCTAAAGGTGGCTAATGTTGGGCTATAAAGGAACTACAGCACGGGCACATGATTTCATGTCACCACCGCTAAGCTAAAGGCGGCTAATGTTGGGCTATGGGAACTACAGCACGGTCACATGACTTCACATCACCACCGCTAAGCTAAAGGAGGCTAATGTTGGGCTATAAAGGAACTACAGCACAGGCACATGACTTCACGTCACCACCGCTAAGCTAAAGGAGGCTAATGTTGGGCTATAAAGGAACTACAGCACGGACACATGACTTCACGTCACCACCGCTAAGCTAAAGGAGGCTAATGTTGGGCTATACACTAACTTTGGCACGGTCACATGACTTCATGTCACCACCGCTCAGCTAAAGGAGGCTAATGGTGGGCTATAAAGGAACTACAGCCCGGACACATGACTTCACGTCACCACCGCTAAGCTAAAGGCGGCTAATGTTGGGCTATAAAGGAACTACAGCACGGACACATGACTTCACGTCACCACCGCTAAGCTAAAGGAGGCTAATGTTGGGCTATAAACTAACTTTGGGACGGTCACATGACTTCACGTCACCACCGCTAAGCTAAAGCCGGCTAATGTTGGGCTATAAAGGAACTACAGCCCAGACACATGACTTCACGTCACCACCGCTAAGCTAAAAGAGGCTAATGTTGGGCTATAAACTAACTTTGGGACGGTCACATGACTTCACGTCACCACCGCTAAGCTAAAGGCGGCTAATGTTGGGCTATAAAGGAACTACAGCACGGACACATGACTTCACGTCACCACCGCTAAGCTAAAGGCGGCTAATGCCTGGCTATAAAGGAACTACAGCCCGGACACATGACTTCACGTCACCACCGCTAAGCTAAAGGTGGCTAATGTTGGGCTATAAAGGAACTACAGCCCGGAAACATGACTTCATGTCACCACCGCTAAGCGAAAGGCGGCTAATGTTGGGCTATAAAGGAACTACAGCACGGTCACATGACTTCACGTCACCACCGCTAAGCTAAAGGAGGCTAATGTTGGGCCATAAAGAAATTAAAGCACGGACACATGACTTCACGTCACCACCGCTAAGCTAAAGGTGGCTAATGTTGGGCTATAAAGGAACTACAGCCCGGAAACATGACTTCATGTCACCACCGCTAAGCGAAAGGCGGCTAATGTTTGGCTATAAAGGAACTACAGCACGGTCACATGACTTCACGTCACCACCGCTAAGCTAAAGGAGGCTAATGTTGGGCCATAAAGAAATTAAAGCACGGACACATGACTTCACGTCACCACCGCTAAGCTAAAGGTGGCTAATGTTGGGCTATAAAGGAACTACAGCACGGACACATGACTTCACGTCACCACCGCTAAGCTAAAGGAGGCTAATGTTGGGCTATAAAGGAACTACAGCACGGACACATGACTTCACGTCACCACCGCTAAGCTAAAGGAGGCTAATGTTGGGCTATAAACTAACTTTAGCACGGTCACATGACTTCACGTCACCACCGCTAAGCTAAAGGAGGCTAATGTTGGGCTATAAACTAACTTTAGCACGGTCACATGACTTCACGTCACCACCGCTAAGCTAAAGGTGGCTAATGTTGGGCTATAAAGGAACTACAGCACGGACACATGACTTCACGTCACCACCGCTAAGCTAAAGGAGGCTAATGTTGGGCTATAAACTAACTTTAGCACGGTCACATGACTTCACGTCACCACCGCTAAGCTAAAGGTGGCTAATGTTGGGCTATAAAGGAACTACAGCACGGACACATGACTTCACGTCACCACCGCTAAGCTAAAGGAGGCTAATGTTGGGCTATAAACTAACTTTAGCACGGTCACATGACTTCACTTCACCACCGCTAAGCTAAAGGCGGCTAATGTTGGCTATAAAGGAACTACAGCACGGTCACATGACTTCACGTCACCACCGCTAAGCTAAAGGTGGCTAATGTTGGGGCTATAAAGGAACTACAGCACGGTCACATGACTTCACGTCACCACCGCTAAGCTAAAGGTGGCTAATGTTGGGGCTATAAAGGAACTACAGCACGGTCACATGACTTCACGTCACCACCGCTAAGCTAAAGGAGGCTAATGTTGGGCTATAAACTATCTTTAGCACGGTCACATGACTTCACTTTAGCTAGCCAGTAAACATCATGTATTATTCTAAACTGTGAGAAGTTTGAGATTTTTTTTTTTAAATATATTCTTTTAAAGGGATAAAATACAGTCTGGACTGACCACTTTTCAGACAAATTAAATAAAACACGGAAAGTTGTTTTCTATGAAATGATGCATCTTTCACTATACATTTATGGTCACAAAGTGGGAGTGAGGAACAGAAATCTTGTGACAAAACTACAGCTCTGAAACTGAAAAGTAAAGAGTAACAACACAGATAATGAAGAAATGAAGGATGACAGCTCTGAGTGCTTCTGCTTCTGACCTTTTTATTCAGCTGGATGTGAAAATTCCTTTCATGCGTTTTTTGTCGCCGTGAGTGCTTTTGGTTATATTTTTAAACTTGACTGTTCTCTTTGGCTTTATCTGCACATATGATAAAGGAGATAAAGCATATTCTTGGCGTCATGAAATCTTCTTATTGATTTACCATCTTTATATTTCTTTACAAATTAAATATGTCTTAATTCATCTTGAATATTGGGAACAGAAAGCATGGTTAAAGCTAAAACACTGCTAATGGAAATTAGTCCTTTTTGCCATTTACTGAATTGAATGGTGTTGCTACCAGACATGTACAAACATGTTTTATTACAAAATATTTGGTAATTGTGAAGTGAACTTAAAAAAAGTTATTCCACAAATGTGTTAAGAGATTTGAGTGTTTTATTTGTGATTCCTTATTTTCCGCATTGCTAAGCTAGTCAAGATGTTTCCTTCCAATCAGCAAAATATGTTAATTAAAGATATAGCCCATGTGAACCAATTTTCTTTTCAGCCATTGACTGGTTGGCTAAAATGAAATTGACACAGAAATAATAATATAAAAATACTTACACATGGTTTACCTGCTTGAAATGAAATTGTGAGCATCAAGGACAGTCCTTCAGTTTTCGTCCCGTTGAAGCTCGATCTCTCAGCTGGAGCCCGAGGTAAAGATAGGAAAGGGGAAGTGGAGAACCAAAAAAAAATGGGAGCCACTCAAATTGAATCCAAAATGAAATCTGATGAAACTCCATCCAACCAAAAACACACTACATATATCTTATTCCTCCCAACTACGGTCAGAAGTGAACATCTTTCCACTCTTGAAACTTGATTGAAGCGACGCAGTCTGTGAATACATTTCAATCAGGAGATACGCATAAGATGATAAAAATGTGAATAGTACTCCTGGTTTGGAGTGGACTTCTGATAACGCCTGAAATAAAAGCTGGCGACAGAAAAGAGAAGAATACATTTAAAAGTTTTAAACCAAACCACTGACTGGTAGCTAAATGAATTCATGAATGGTTTGTTCTTTGGTTTAAGTGTTTTAGGAACAATTAAAACAAGAATAGTTCAAGTATGACATCTAAGTTGCAGTGAAATATAAAAGCCCCACAGCAGCCGTTTACATTATACCCTGTGCTTTGTTCGGTATACAGACAGTATCATCTGTCCACTCCCACCAACCGGATTGATGCTATTCCATTCTTTATATCAAATTATGGATCCACATGAGCACAGAGGCCATCTCTTCAACATGACATTACATTAAGCTGTGTCTCGCTTTTCCTTCGTTCTCTCTCGCTTCTCTGGGCAATCACTCTCTCAGATTACATTCAATGGCCCCATTATGAACGATGACAAGGCACCCAGAAGACCTGGCTCAAAGAACAGCTTCAATCATGGAGAAAGCAATGCAGTAAAACTCCTGTCTCTCTCAACTGAAATTAGTTTAGCCACCAAGTAAAGTGACAGATATTGGGAGAGCATCCTGGCATGCAGCCTGGGGGCATATTGGCAATTGTGACTTTTAGTAAACCCACATCAGGCCTGTGTGTGTGCTCAGGAGCTTTGAACATCACTGTGTTGCTGCCGTGTAATCACAAGACAGCTTTTGATGTTTTGTCTTGATCTTTTCAGCCATGCAAGCTCTATTCACTAGGCGTGGCTATAAGGATGACAATGTTAGGCAATTGTTCACTAAAATTAATCACACCCATTAGCCTCCTTTAGCTTAGCGGTGGTGACATGAAGTCATGTGACCGTGCTGTAGTTCCTTTATAGCCCAATATTAGCCTCCTTTAGCTTAGCGGTGGTGACGTGAAGTCATGTGACCGTGCTGAAGTTCCTTTATAGCCCAACATTAGCCTCCTTTAGCTTAGAGGTGGTGACGTGAAGTCATGTGACCGTGCTGTAGTTTCTTTATAGCCCAACATTAGCCGCCTTTAGCTTAGCGGTGGTGACGTGAAGTCATGTGACCGTGCTGAAGTTCCTTTAGCCTATAGCCCAACATTAGCCTCCTTTAGCTTAGCAGTGGTGACATGAAGTCATGTGACCGTGCTCTAGTTCCTTTATAGCCCAATATTAGCCTCCTTTAGCTTAGCGGTGGTGACGTGAAGTCATGTGACCGTGCTGAAGTTCCTTTATAGCCCAACATTAGCCTCCTTTAGCTTAGCGGTGGAGACGTGAAGTCATGTGACCGTGCTGTAGTTCCTTTATAGCCCAACATTAGCCACCTTTAGCTTAGCGGTGGTGACGTGAAGTCATGTGACCGTGCAGTAGTTCCTTTATAGCCCAACATTAGCCTCCTTTAGCTTAGCGGTGGTGACGTGAAGTCATGTGACCGTGCTGTAGTTCCTTTATAGCCCAACATTAGCCACCTTTAGCTTAGCGGTGGTGACGTGAAGTCATGTGACCGTGCTGTAGTTCCTTTATAGCCCAACATTAGCCTCCTTTAGCTTAGCGGTGGTGACGTGAAGTCATGTGACCGTGCTGTAGTTCCTTTATAGCCCACCTTTAGCTTAGCGGTGGTGACGTGAAGTCATGTGACCGTGCTGTAGTTCCTTTATAGCCCCACCATTAGCCACCTTTAGCTTAGCGGTGGTGACGTGAAGTCATGTGACCGTGCTGTAGTTCCTTTATTGCCCACCATTAGCCTCCTTTAGCTTAGCGGTGGTGACGTGAAGTCATGTGACCGTGCTGTAGTTCCTTTATAGCCCAACATTAGCCTCCTTTAGCTTAGCGGTAGTGACGTGAAGTCATGTGACCGTGCTGTAGTTCCTTTATAGCCCAACATTAGCCACCTTTAGCTTAGCGGTGGTGACGTGAAGTCATGTGACCGTGCTGTAGTTCCTTTATAGCCCAGCATTAGCCACCTTTAGCTTAGCGGTGGTGACGTGAAGTCATGTGACCGTGCTGTAGTTCCTTTATAGCCCAACATTAGCCTCCTTTAGCTTAGCGGTGGTGACGTGAAGTCATGTGACCGTGCTGTAGTTCCTTTATAGCCCAACATTAGCCACCTTTAGCTTAGCCAACACGACAAAAAAAAAGCAAATTGGTCAGATTGCCACAGGCGAAATAGAAAAAGAAAGAAGACTGAAAGTAATCATGTCATTAGCATGAATAAATACAATATCCATTTGGATATTTTGCAGCAGAAAAGTAGGCTTACCTCAAATAACTTTGGAACTCCTTCGACATTTATCACTTTTAGTAAAAGTATGCAAAACTAATGAGATTCCCTTCAGCCTCTGCTTTATGTTGTGTTTTATGCTATTGAGCAAATAACCATATGCTAACACGCTAAACCTCACCATGCCAACACTGATGTAAAAACATTTCTTAGAGCCCTGTGGTGTCTTAATAAAGTTAAACAGCTGCTGGAGTTGCTATTAAGCAATTTGTATTGCTTAAAAAGTTTGAAAATGTGTTATGTTATAATCAAAAGTGTGACAAAGAAAACTGACTCAACTCAAAAGATATACCTCTTTTTTAGATGATTGGTTTTATTTGAATAGAAGACTTCACTGCTGAAAAGTTCAAATTAACCGATTCTAGGTAATCTGCTTTAAATGGGGCGACATTTTAAAGGGAGAACAAAATGTCACCTCATGTATGTATAGTAACTTCTGGTGCCAAAAAAGACAAATGCTGCTTATTGAAACGGAACGAGGGCTTGATCTAATCCAATTACTTTTGGTTGGAGATGGCTGCTATTTTTAAACTGATCCTCATCCCTTTGCCTGAGAAGATGGCATTTTGTTTACCAGTTTAGTAATGCTGTGGGTTTTCAAATGAAATGTTTACATTCTTCTTCATGTGCAGGAAACGCTGACTTGATGGATAAAGATGAAAAACAGTCTTTCTCTCGGAGACGGTCTAAAGCAGCTGCAGCTTTCCAATTAAAGGTAAAGCTGTGTTTTAGGCTCATTAGTGGAAAGTTAGTGTGAAAGAAGGAGGGAGGAATCCCTTTGAAACGGCAAATCTTCTTCCCCTGTCACAACACTTTCTGTCCCGTCATCAACACTTAGTTTTGGTTTCCCAACAAGATGCAGAAGTCTCAGATGTGGGTTGTAATTAAAAGTAACAGCAGGTATCTTATGCTGACACAAATCAGTTTGATTTGAAGGTTGTTCTTTTTTGTTGTTAAATATGATACTATAATGTGCCATATGGACTAGATTTGAAGAGCGTGTGCATTCACAATAAAAATACAAAAGCATTGCACACAATTTAAACCTATCAATGTCGTGTAATTAACAAAGATAATCAGGTGTGTTTGAGTTGATGAATAGTGCAGGTATCACCGTCAGATCAATCGACAGTAAAGAGAATACTTACTTCCGGGTGTAAAATCCTCCGTTATCCAATGGGAATGGACGCTCACATTGCCTTTAAGTGCCGCCGACATGGACCGATGCGGTGCTTCCCTGAGCGTCAAATACCACCGCCGATGGAAATACATTGCAATCAGTTGAAAGCTTTTGCGTCCCTTTATGAAGCTGAAGGAGCCTCGGCGCCACGGGACCACGGCCAAGCGTCGCTCCTGGACGTTCAGGGAGTGAGACTGTGTTGGTGAGGGATGTCTAAAATGCATGATCCGTTTGTATTTTGAGCAAAACACATCATAGTAGAGGTGTAACGGTATACGTATTCGTACCAAAATTATTCGGTACGGGCCCTTCAGGTTCGGTTCACGTGTGTCTCGAAGTGTACCGAACGAATATAACGTTAAACGTAAACAATTGAGAACGTGAACA
This sequence comes from Chaenocephalus aceratus, assembly GCA_023974075.1. NCBI lineage: Eukaryota > Metazoa > Chordata > Actinopteri > Perciformes > Channichthyidae > Chaenocephalus > Chaenocephalus aceratus. The sequence goes on from JAMFTG010000042.1 coordinate 842,604, forward strand.
ACTTCTTGGAAGTAATCTCAGGGCGTCGCAGCATTCGGAGTAATTTGCTCCCATTGTATTCAACGCATCATAGAGCGAGCAAGTCATTTCATTGGACGAGAGGCATACGATTGCCCCTTTCACACCAGCGCTTTTCCAGCTCCGGCTCGGACAAAAATTGTCGGTCCAGAGGCAAGAGCTTTGGAGCTAAGAGGCGGCGTCGCTTACGTCTCTCTTACGTCGAGGCGGGGGCAGGGGCATGGGCGGGATCAACTTCCTGAACAACAACAAAATGCCTGCGTTTTATCCAGTTAGTACACAACAGTGGTCCACTGAAGAGACCAGCTACTAGGGCTGCACGATTTTGGGAAAAAAATCTAATTGCGATTTTTCTGACAAATATTGCGATTTGCGATATTTATTTTTAAGCGACCCAACGGAAGTTTATTGTAAAATGCGGCCATAACTCCGGCTAGGAAGGTCGTATCAACGTACTCCCGTCTCTAGCACCCCGCAGCCCGAGCTACGAGTGAAAGAACTAAACTTACATGAAACTTCCGTTGGGTTGCTTTAAAGTCAAGCTTCAGTTTAAGATTCACCCTTTTATATGTAGAACATGTGATGGAGCACTTCTGATTGGTGTGGATGACTGACACACAAGAAGAAAAAAAAAATGCAGACTCTGCGATTTGATAATCGCATCATTTCAAATCGCGATTTCGATTTAAAATCGATTAATCGTTCAGCCCTACCAGCTACCTCGTGGCAATCTGGTCTTCCGAAGAGGTACAGAGGAAGCTGGATGGGAGCACGCGGTCCAAAGCTATTCTGCAACAATTGCAGCGAGAGATGGTTATGACCGTAGCATTATACAGATTAGCAACAAATTGAAAAATAAAATAAAGAAGGATTATCGGGACCAAAAGAAAGAGCTCGGACGGAGTGGCAGCGGTCGTCCGAAAATAAGTCCACATGTTGACTTGCTAGACTCGGTCCTCGGAGACAGACCGGCGAGTGGTTTAGGATCCACGGTGAATTCGCTTTCTCTCTCGTCTCGGGTTGGAGGACGAGTCATTTAATGCTGGCGAGTTATGCATTACTGATTTGTGTTATTTGTGCCTTTTTGTTTTACAACATAAACTAAACCATGTAGCATCATGTCGACAGACCTGGCAATAATAGCTAAAAAGTTTACCTACTACAGCTACCGGGTGGGCACCCATGCGCTAGCATGCTAATGCTAACAATAATAAACAAAGGTATCCCCATGGCATAGACAGCGAACGCCTCCAATGTTCTTTCTTCTCACTAACGATGTATGATTTGTTGAAGGGCTACTTTTGTTCATTGTGTTTATATTGTGTTTACAGACATATCTCGTTTGGAGTGTACTGTGTCGGAACCAGCACTACCGTCGGCGTGTAGCTCGCCCGTGCACATGCTTGGGTCTCCTCTTGCCACAAGCAGCTCTTCCCAGGAATCTCTGGTGACCCTAACCCAGCCAGTGGGCCGAAACAAACGGTGTAAGGTTTACAGTGGTCATAATGGTAATACTGTTCCCCGTTGCCATTTATCATGGCATTGTCATTGGAGTAGTTGTTCAAGTTATGCAACTGCAGCCATAATAACAATAAAACATTGCATTACACAGTATATAATTTACACCTCATAGAATTCCATGAATACGGTGTTGACTTCATTATTATTGTTCCCTTTGTAGTTAAAAGGAAGCGGGATTCATCATCTGGCCTTGTCTTGTTAATGGAGAAGAGGGACGCCAGGGACGAAGAGCTACTGGAGCAGACCCGGGCGATGTTTCAGGAGGTGCAGGAGACCAATGCTGAGTTCCTACGGGTTTTCAACATAACTGCTTTAACAGAGCAGAATCGAGCAGAACAGCCAGATGCTTGGCTTGTTAGACAGAACGGTGAAGGTGATGGAGACCAACCGCAAACAATGACCTTACTTTATAGTTATAGTATATACAGTATGTTCTCCACACTTTTTTGTGAATACTTTGTATACATTCTTTTTTAAATTCACTTTATTTATATTATATACAGTACGAATATTGTCCATACTTTGTATGTAAAATAAACATAAGTCAAAAGTCATGTCTTATTACATTTTATTTTTTCAGTGATCCACTGCAAACTAGCTGATGTCACTATGATAAAACACTGAACTAAAACAGTGGTAGATGATAAGTATTATACTTGCTAAACATCAGCATGTTACCACACTATAGCGTCATTTAACTTAAACACTGATGAACTACTCGTATGCTAAGTCTGATTCTGCCATGCATTCTTTAAACAAAATTATGCTAAATAAATGTCTGTCAAGCTGGAGCAAGGCACACCATTTATTTTATTCCTATTGATCTTTAGAAAGAAGTTAGGATATATAATACTGACATAAATCAAAGTGAAGGAAAACAACTCGTATGTACTGTGCCCTTACCCAGCGCTGAGGTTAGCACTAAATTGTTCATAACACATCCAAAGAGAGAGCGACCAAACCCTGATGAATGTTCAGCACAGCTGTCTCTGCACGCACAGCACAGCAGCTCAGGTGACAGCACACACTCACATTTTATTTTGATAAGCTTTGGGTGTTGCAATTTCACACGTATACAAAAGTATCTTAATTCAACCGATGAGTGCTATGTGAATAAATGTAGCTATCAGATGAAGAAAGGTTGGAGACCCCTGGGCTAAACCTTTTGGGTATGCACTATTTTTATAAGAATATTGTTCATACCTGTTTATCTACATTCTGTGATTTGTATACAAAATAAAACACAATTCAAGTCTGATGCAGTGATTTTATTGTAAGAGGCACGATGCCTTCCATTTGGTTTCGTGAGAGGATAACCAAAGCGAACAGCGCTTCAATACAATCGGCCATTGTTGTTGTTGTCGATGTGAGGGATTTCCGAGCGGTTTGGATTTTATGAAGCAGGCACGTAGACGGTGACGTCATGACGCAGCAGGGGCAGCTCTGGGCGGTGTGAACAGAGCGGGAGCAGAAAAGGGAAACCGGAGCTGAACCAGAAAAGCTCCCGCTCGGAGCTAGAAACTGAATAGCGCTGGTGTGAAAGCCGCATATGAGAGCTGGTCACAGGGATGCGTTCAAATGTAGTCAGTAATTTGAGGAACTGTCGAAATGGCGAACGCAGATAAAGTTGAGCTCGAAAATCCTCCAGCATCATTGAAGTGTCCGGTTTGGGAACATTTTGGTTTCGCAGTTACTACAAGGATGACGGACAAAGACAGGTGGACCGAACCAAAGCTGTTTGTCGGCATTGTTCAACTAACATTGGTTACGCGGCTGGCAATACATCAAGCTTGCACACTCTTGAAAAGGCATCACCCGAACGTGAATATCACCGGTACCAAAAGACTGAAGTGCAAACCCAACTCCCGCTAGCATTTAGCCTCCACCACTCGAACAAGTTCAGACCGAGCCAAAGCCATTACAAACGCCAAATATCCTTATGTTGCCATGGTAGCAAAGCGCTACCTGGCTGTATCTGCTGCCTCTGTCCCTAGCGAGAGGGTGTTCTCCACGGCAGGAGACATTGCTAGTGCCAGCTGATCTGCCCTTTCAGCAAGCAATGTGGACAAGTTCATCTTTCTTTAAAAAAAACATGAAAATACAATGACAAGCAAGTCCTAATGTCAGCTGGCTGCTTAGGTACACTACAGACAAGTGTAAGAAATTAAAATCAATGTTTAATGTTGTAATTGGGTTTAAACATACAGTAATCTTAAAACTGTTTTATTGTGAAAACATTTCCGGTTAGCATTCGCCTGTGGCTAAAGTTTATTTTGAAAAGCTATTCCGGAAGAGATCTCCGGAATACCAACAGCAAACTTGACTTCGGGTTTTACGTAAAAACACGATTACAGCCGTTAAAATGCATTAAATAAAAAGAAGAGAGTATGAGGAGAAAAGGCGTGTGGGGTTATGCAATGAAGATACAACGTCTAACATCCTCCGTTATGCTCGATATTGGACACCGAAGAGTCGACTGGCGGCCCGTCCACACGGCAGCATTACAGAACATCTTGGAGGTGGGCGTGTCTGAAAGCTTGAGGATTTTTTGCGAGCGACGCGACCAACAACCAATCACATGAACATCCCGCCCCCGACATACAAAGCAAAAAAACCCGGTTCTAAGATTTAAGATAACAATTAAATAAAGCAGTAATTTACATGGAAATAGAATGCTATGAATGCATGTTTGCATATAAACTAAGAAATGTGACATCAGAATATGTGCAGAAAGGAGTATGACATTGTGTGCATTAATGTGATGCATGTAGTCTATGATGTGGCGGAGGTAAAGTGTCAGCGGGAAGGGCGATGATGAACATTTGAGATTAATGTCTATGGTGCTTTTTTATGCTACATTCCATGCTGGCTAAAGATACAGTCTCTGCTTGCTAGCAATGTTAAAACGAATTAAACTGGATATAAACTCCCCAAACAGGCGAAATACCAGTTTCACCCCCTGTCTCTGCCTCCTCCCTCCATGCCTGGCTCCTCCGGTTTGTATCCCGGTAAGTTATTAGCGACTGGTCGTAAAGAACCGGGTGATTTGCTACCGTAATAACTAATTTCGCCTCCAGTACAAGCGCTAGCCAATCAAACCGCGTGCAAGCTGAGAGCCAGCTTGCACGCGGTTTGATTGGCTAGCGCTTGTACTGTCAGATTTGCATAAACAGGATTTGATTGGCTGACGCTTCCAGCTCAGCTTCAAAAGTTGAACATTGCTCAACTTTTGAATCCTGAAAATCCTGGAAATCTAAGCTTTCCTTCCCACAATGCAGTTCGGCAAAAAGCGAGGCAAAGTGACGTCACCCCATTCAAAGTCAATGGGCGTTGGAAGATTTTTTTAACGCTGCTGTGTGGACGGGCCGTGAGGGGGAGGTCGCCAGCCGGCACGTGAGGATATGTTTTTATATATTTATATCTGAGACCCATAATATATGCCTTAAAATAACATGATGCACTTTAAGATTGCATTCCTTCTATGTTTTTATTTGTTTCTCATTGAAAATAACCTTTTACATACATCAGTTGATTGTGTATGATTGACTGTTACACATCCAAACCTTTATCCTCGTGGAAAGTACATCTACAGTTTGCAACAGATATAGTATACACATTTGACTTTACAATGAGTCGACTGTTGGCTACACACAGTTTATAAAACACAGCAAAATGTAATGTATTTACACAAATTAAAAAATGTAACACATATTTTAACTATTTTACACCCATGTGTGGTTTAATCAGTCCATGACTTGCCAATAGTAGCATGTGAAGTGCGAAATATTGCTTAACCTGTCACATATTGTCATATTAAAGCCATAAACTCCCAGAATGTCTCTGTAAGCAAGAGAAGAAAAGGAAAATAAATAAAAAATCTAATTCTACAGGAGGTGTTTGTTTCAGTGCTGGAGGAGCAAACAGTGGTGGTGGCTTAAAGCCCACCTCCGCTCCGCGCCGTCCTGTAGATGAGCCCGGTCAGATTAATAAGAGAATTAGTTCAAAACACCGGAATAAAAGTTATAACAATAATCTGATTTTAATGGTAAAAACACCAATACAGGTTACAGAGTACTCTGGACTCCCAGTTCTACTGCCGTGCGATACAGGTATCGGGACCAGCCAGTCAGAAACAGGGGGCATGAATAAACATCAGTACAGTATACATAGACATATTTGGGGGAAAAGTTGTGTCGGTTGCTCCGCCCCCCCAAATCTCTAATTGGTCGATTTCACTCCTAAGCGAATCAGAGAGTCCATGGGGAGGAGTTGCGTTGGTTGCTCCGCCCCCCAAATCTCTAATTGGTCGATTTCACTCCTAAGCGAATCAGAGAGTCCGTGGGGAGGAGTTGTGTCACTCCCCTAGGTGTTCTTACTGGTTGGATTGACTTCGGGTCGGGCCCAATGCAGCGAATCAGAGTTCTGGGGAAAAGTATTTTACTTCTGAACAGAGCGTGAGAGCTTCGGAAGTAAACGAGGACAGTCAATCTTTATCTTGCACCTGAGTTCACTCTTTTACTTTCCCAAGGAATATTTCACACTCGGGGTGCAACAACTAATCGACTTAATCGATTACCAAATTAGTCGGCAACTAATTCAGTCGTCGATTCGTTGGTGAAGTCATCACATGTGTTCTACACCTCGTTAAGCTCCAACGTTATCGCTCTTTTTTATCGGTAGGCCTACAGGAGACATTTAAAACATGTCATATGTATTATTGCTACACAAACATTATATCACAGTCTAACCCCTAGTTTCCACCGGGTCCGCCTGCGGCGTGTTACGGCTGCGCCGCGGTTTTGGTCGGTCTCCTCCGGCGTCATACCCTACCGGGCGCGTTTCAGAAGCGGAGCGTCGTGCATACCGGCTCGCAGTTCTTGTTAATTTGGGGGGTGGGCCGGATGCTGTCACCGTTCCACTTCCTGCCCGACATTACCTTACGGCTGCGTCGCGTCGAAAAATAGACTTCAATCCTATTTCAAGCGGAGCCCAGCGGCGAGACGCTTCTGGGACGCTTCTGAGCCGTAACGCGCCGCGTCTGGTGGAATAGCACCCATTGACTAGAGTGGCCGCGATCCTTGCGGACGCCGCGGCGCAGCCGCAACGCACCCGCAACGCACCCGCAACGCACCGCAAAGTTTCAGCTATTCTGTTTACAGTTCTGTCATCACATTATTTAATATGATTTGTTAAAACATTGTTGTTTCTTTTGATGTAAAATAATACATGTTCACTTCAATACGGTTTAGAACAATATGTGTGAGTGCGTGGGTGAGCAAAATGCTCTTATATATCTTAAACAATGACATATTGAGTAAAAAATAAAGCATCCTCCCACACACACATGCCGGTACAGACATGTAGGCGCTGCCATCTGTAATATCTCCAGTTGTTAATTAACAGCGCTCGGCTGCGTGAACACACTCCTCTCTAGTTATCAGCCATAAAGATGCACGGCTGCGGCTCACGAGGATCATTTCCTCGCGTGATGAAGACACCGAGAGCGAGCAGGAATAACGCTTGCTCTGAATACCTGAATAAAACACCTTTATTGAAATGTTTCCCAACAGAGAAATAGACACAATGAAGAGACGCAGAAACCAGACTGTTGTTATTGCCTTGAACTCAATACTGCTCACAGAAAGCTCACAGAACAAGTTGTGGAGGAAGTTGTATTTGTTTTGCATCAGAAGAAATAAGGGCAATCACACATTTTAAAACAAATGTTTCTGGATGGATATCCTCGTGGATTCATCTTCCTATTATACACACATGCATTTCCAAACATCTGGACTACCTATGTTGCAAATGTATTATCTTTTCAATTTACACACGGCATCTATTGCACGTCTGTCCGTCCTGGGAGAGGGATCCCTCCTCTGCTGCTCTCCTGAGGTTTCTCCATGTTCCCTTTAAACTGTGGGGTTTCTCTGGAAGTGTTTCCTTGTACGATGTGAGGGTCTAAGGACAGAGGGTCTGAGGACAGAGGGTCTAAGCAGCGCCATATAGATAGAAGAGTTTACGACACCGGAAGTCCAAAACGGTTATCGTCACGTGGTTCATGTAGACGAGGATCGTTCCCCGGAAGTTCATGGCGGGCAATGTGAATGCATTGAATAACAGGAGATAGAACTACGATTTTTGTTAATTATTAGTGAATAAAGTTTTTGATTTGCAATATTTATACAACAAATCGATATGTGTATGTATTTACATCAATATGTTTTAAAAAATAAAATTGAATTTGCTAATATTAAGTGATATTAGGATTAGTGTGAACAGCTAGTTTACATGTTACTAACAGTGCCTTGGTTAAAGAGCCTGTTGCTGTTTATTTATAGCTTTGAATTCTTTCAAACCAATATTATCTTCTTAAACTTGTATGGTAGTCAGGAGCATCACTTTCTAATGTTTATTGATACATTTAGAGGGAGGGGATCTAAAGTAATGCTTTAAAATTCAGATTAGATTCATTTCTACCATTTTCTTAAATTCATGGTAGTTTCAGTAATCCCCTGGTAACAGATCTAAATGACTAATGTCATCTTTATGGCTTTCAGAAACGACAGGTGACTATCAAAGGACTAGCAGCAGCAGCAGCAGCAGGACTAGCAGCATATGATGATAATGATGATGTTAAATGTGTTGTTTTAGGAACATCCATTGCAAATACATGGAATTCAATAAACATTGAATAGCATATCATGCAGTTTGTCGGTGCCTTTTCCTCCGTGTTGTCCTGGTTTGCTGTGCTGCCTCCTAGCCGCCACCATGGTTTGCTGTGCTGCCTCCTAGTCGCCGCCATGGTTTGCTGTGCTGCCTGGGGATGCTCAAATCGCTCAGAGAAAGGAGTACGAATGTACGGCTTCCCCTCTGACACAGAGCGGAGGAAAAAATGGCTGGCTCAAGTCAGCAGGAGCAATTTCACGACCAACAGCAACAACATATGTGATGTAATTATATACAAACACTGCATTTGCACTTTTTCATAAAACGAAAACCACACCATTGGGAAAGCTTAATGTTTTGTTTAATACAAAAAAACAGGGAAAGGCTTGAAAAACACAGAGTTGAGACTCAGGGTGCAGGGTGAGGGTCTCAGTGCAGGTATTCAGGCTCCATTGAACCCCCCTCTGGTTCTTGTGCTGAAAGAGGGAGTAACAGACAGGAGAAAGGGTTATACACACACAGCACACCTATTGGATGGGAAATGCCTTGGGGAGATAACGTGTTTACTTATATAAAACAGTAGTATTAAACGTACCTTGTGTTTTCACTCTCACTTAAGTCCCTCTCCCTTTGCCATCAATCCAGAATCAGCTGAGCTGCAACATTATACAGACGGGTAATAATCAACAGAATCACAAGAACACAATATGGCTCTGCTAAAAACACTCACTCTTACACGCACCAAAGTTATATTTATCTAATATTTAACTCCCTCCACCCCCGCATACAATCCCGTTCAGAAGCCCCTCTTCTCTAATTCAACATGTTGGACGAAATGACATTAAGAGAACGGAATGTACAATTAAAAGGCTGTTCAACGTGTGTTGCTAACTTGCTTCGGTATGCTAGCTTAATCTGTTATCTGTAAACGTTCCCTAAATCTACTAATTTAGGGATAATCCACTGACATCCTTTAATACACATGTTCATTTGAATCAGATGTACTGATAATATCCGCAATATACATCTTTAAACTTCTTCTTACCTTTAAAAGTCCGTCACGAACGGTGTATTATGCTGCAACTCCACAGCTCTGCCAGCCTTGGCGCTAACTTCCGGGGAACGATTGAGAGGCTCCACGATCCGCCATTGCTGTAAAAAAGTGGTCCATTGGAGTGAACGGAGATGTCGTAACTCTTCTATTAAATAGCTCTGGGTCTAAGGACAGAGGGTCTGAGGACAGAGGGTCTGAGGGTCTGAGGACAGAGGGTCTAAGGATAGAGGGTGTCGTATTGTCATACTGATATTCTGTACACACTGTGAAGACCACAGAGACGAATGTAACATTTGTGATATTGGGCTATAAATAAACATTGATTGATTGATTGAAATGTGGATTTGTCGAAGACGACGGATAAAAGCTGAACGAGTAAAAGGTTAATACGGTGAAGTCTGTATACTCATCATTTTCATTACGAAGCGCCTTTCGTAGTTGATCATTCTTTAAAAGCAAATCAAACCAAAGTCTCCAACACAGCTCGATGGATCTCAGTCTTTAATGTTTCTTTCTTTTACTGTTTCTACGACAGTGTTTCAATCACCTGTGAAGACGCAACCCTCAAACAAAATGCATCGTCCCATTTATATCTAAAACAATGTCTGCCGGCACCTTCCCTGATCTAAGTGCCTGAGAGCGCCTCGCTGTGAAGAATAGCGACGCTTAAAAAGCGGGCCATCAAACTTCTCTTTAACTAAATCAAGGCTGACAAACAAATGAAAAGGCGAGCTCTTAATAGTTCTGTTCAGACGGGCAGCGATGAGAAAGTCAGCCGTTATTAAACTCTAAAAGGCACCGGAGTCAGCTGTCGTGAGTTCTGCTGATAGTGACGGACGATAACGGCTTCTCACTTCAAGGCGTCGCATTAAAGGAGGATTTACCGCAGACATCGGTTAAAAGCTCTGTGGCTCGACGTTTTAAATGTTGATATGACATTTTACCGTTATTGGTTTCAACTTATTCCACTAAGTGACACCCAATCGAAACCAGAGAGAACATAATATTCAGGTTAGCTAATGTCGTAGAAGAAAACATGTATGAAACCTGAACGATACAGACTGTGTTTTGGTTCCAAGCTCTGAATATTTATTAGAACAAGTTCCCTGGAGTTCCAATGAGTGTATTCTTTTCTTATTAATTTAGATCTTAATATATTCTTTCCGTTTATGTATTAGTACCGAGGTAAATATTCGGAGAAATCTTTGATTTACTGCGAGCCACACCCGTGATATAAGGAAGGGGCGGGACTGAGCGTGGGGAGGAAATTGTCTCCAGCAATGAACGGGGAATTGGAACAGTCTTTGACCTCACGATCATTTTGTTTATTTAAATATTTAAGTACCGTACTTTTCGGACTATAAGCTGCGACTTTTTTCCCCAGCTAACGGCCACTAGGGAACCTCCTAAATCTATGGATTTTACAGGTACAATTAACCACCTTGAACTCTATGGGCTCTATGACCGGTCCGCGCCCGCCACCTTTAAGCGGCGGGCTCCAGCAGGAAAAGCTGGAGGCCGGAAAAGAGCGAGACAGGTAGCGCGCCAAAGCAAAAGTGGAACCGAGAGACAGAACGACAGACGGACAGTTTAGCTGCTGCGGTTTAGATGCAGGTGCGCTTTATAGTCCGAAAAGTACGGTAAATAAATCGGCCGAGGAAGGCAAAGAAATCAGCGCCTACGGAGCTTCATTTGGATGGTTTTTAACGTGTGAAGAAGAAGCGGATCCCTGTTGACGTGGCACGGTTTCAGATATCCCACAAGAATGGGCCACGACGAGCAACTTGGACATTCCCCATGATAAGGTCTGATAGAGTATGTTCTACATGAGTAACATCACACTAAGCTTGCTTATTTTGTCATGTTTACTTCATGTGTACACGCTACAGTCACTTATGTCTAGTCTCGCCATGCCCTGTCTGTCATTGCACTCCCTGTTCCTTCCTCGTTTACTTCCTGCCATGGTGTGATTTCCCACCTGTGTGATTGTTGGCCCCGCCCTTGATTGTTGCCACCTGTGTCTCATCAAGCCTTCTATAAATAGTCCTTGTCTTTCTTTGTCTTAGGCCAGTAGGTCTTGCTTCAGGTCATGTCAAGACGGCGGTTTCCAAGCCAAGAACTTTATTTTGTTTGTACCGAGAGCCACGTCTATTTAGTCTCGTATTTCGTTGCCTTTGCCACGTTGTGAGTCAAAACTCGAGATTTAGGTGAAAGAAGAAAGATGCTATAATTCATCATGAGTTTCCAAATCATTAACAATATAATTGCAGCTTTCCAACATTCAGTAAAGGTTATTTGTTTGGAAAAAGCTGCTATTTTCTATTCGATGTTATCTTGTCCTTTAGGAAGCCACACATTGTGGGCCAGCGCTCATTGACCCGTGTTTTGAGTTTACGCCTTCTGGGTTATTGTTGTAAGATCTCATTTTCTGGCACAATGGAGAAGCTCAAAGGACTCGAGAGATGAAAGACAACAACACTGGTTAAATTCGATGTGGCTTTTTCAGATGAGAATCTTTAAAGACTGCCTTTTGAGTTAATTTCATCCCATGTGTTAAGTTGTTATTTCTAACAAAAGAGAATTGATCATTGCATTAATAAGGATGCTTTGAATCCACTCACTCTTTTTTCTGATTTGTTTGGCACGATGACATTGAACAGCCTATGAGGAATGACGATTATTATCAAGGGGTGGGACTAACACCAACATGTCGGGTTTTGTTAAGCTGTGAGCTGCAGTGAGCACTTCCTTAATGTTTCAACATCTTTACTTGGGTTCTTTCTACTCTTCAACAATACGTGTTCACCTAAAATGCAGGTAGATGCATTGGTCTTAAGTGATTTGGTCGGGGAAATATAACCCTAACCCCCTAGAAAATCGATTCACATTGACAATATTGTTTGATATTAGGATACTGATAGATGTCAGACTTGTTTAAGTCAACCCGATATCACGGCAAGACGTGAACATGTGACGATGTACCATGCTGGGAGACGTGAAGATGTCACGATTTCATCCCTTCAAACGTGACAGTTACACGGTATTGTTAACCATTGGAGAAATAACCGGAAATGCCAAGCAAACGCTCCCCGACGGTCGGTTGTTATTGTCAATATTAATATAAAATAATTTATTTTGTAAATTTTGTAAATCGGCGAAATCGAGTGTGAACTCGATTTCGCCGATGTTCTTGTTGCCCCAGCTGGTCGACTCCTCTTTGAGCAGAAACAAAGGCTACATTAATGTAGTAAATCGATGTTAATCCATGCGTGTGGATGTGGAATTAACGGACGTGACGTTGTGCGATTGAGTTGCCAGGCAACAACTTCGGTTCATGTTCATTTACAAACTCTTCAACTACAACCGTAGTTATATTTAAAAACATGTTGGAAGGCCTCACGAAATACTTTAATGCGAAGGAATGTGTGTATAACAAAATACATCGGTGATAAATGAAACGGGAAACTGACGTAGGCAAGATCCTCAGCTCGATGATTGGATGGTTTAGCCGCAATGCATGCTGGGATTTGGGATTTTTATGTGATGTGAAATCTGAAAACGTTTTTTAAAAAGAAAATAAAACTTTATTCCGAGTGTGCTTGCTTTTCTCTTTGAAAGTCATCACATAACGGCATTGTAATACATTATTCGGCTGCATTAAGTATTACATATGTGACCCGCTCTATCGAAATCAGTCGGAAGTCGCAGCGGCTCATTTCAGAATAAACGTGGATTTACGTAAACAACTATTTTTTCAGGGTTCGGGTGTTTTGTTTGATTTTAAACAAACAAAGTCTTGGCTTTCAGAATATGAAACTTTTATTTCCAAAATCACACGATAAATACATGTTTGAAGCTTGTAACGGGACGAAGACAGCTCTCACTTGCAATCTGCTCTTCCAGCAGCGCCGCCCCCCTCCCTCCGGCTGACATTATGAATGTAAGAGTATAGTAATCATAGATAACACGGCAGGGTCCGTTACAGTTTGTTTTCATCTGATTTCAAATAAACAAAGTCTTGGATTTCAGAATATTAAACTTGTTTCGGCAAATTCAGATGATAAATATAACGTTGAAGCTTCAGCATAATTACAAGCGGAGAACGGAGTAACTTGACGTCACAGCAGGCAAACCAACAGCCGGTGTTTCTCGTGAGTGATTCCCCGGGAGACAAACACAATACACACAAACGCAAAAATACACAAACACAACACACACACACTCGCGAGCTTCCCCGAGACCAGTAATCCAAACGAAAATATCTTCCCTCCGTAGTATTTTGATCATTTGCTAACAATCAATCAGATCGATGGATTCCAGAGAAGAGGAAACTTTAAAGGCCTTTTTCTCAAAGTGAGGACTCGGTGACAGTCATTATATAATGTGACATATTTCGCTTAATATTTGGAGTACAAAAACAATCCTGATATCATTAGAAAGCTGGGAATCTCCTCTTTCCAGCAGTGTATACAACTCAAAATGTGTCTTCGGGTCAATGCGACTGATTTCGATGGAGCAGGTCACATATCTGCCGTAGTTCTCTATTTATAGAGCCCTGCTGAGAAGACTTCTAGACAAACATGAGGAACTGCCGCCAAAACTGAAAACGTGACGTGGATCATAAATATATCAACAATTAAACAACATCTTACATTTCTTTTCACACAATACGTCTCCTTGCAGTATCAACACTAATTCTGCTGACTTTTATATTTGATCCAATTGGTAGATAGGCTGTATTTACACCATAAAGGTGCACAGCTGATATAAAGGGACACCTGGTGGTTAAAGCACGTTATTGAATTTTATTATTTATTATTAGATAGCCAATCAGAGACAGGTTCTGTATATATCTGAGACCTGTGATATATTGATGAACAACTGTATAATAGGGTACCTTTAAGAAGCTTAAACGTAACGCAACGATTGGTGAAAAAACCAGAGTCGATGGGAAGATACACGTGGGCGTAAACAGAAAATAAATAAACGTCTTAACTCGACTGGAGAATGTATGCTTTTTAGAGGCTCAGAAACACAAAGAGAACAAACTAATGCTTGAGACTCAGCTGTCACACCAACACGGGCACATTCTGCACCAAACCAGTTTCAACGTCCCAGCAGTCAACGTCTGCTCAGTCTGGTGTTTGTGCGAAATAAACAGACTGGGCAAACATGGCAGTGGTCAAATGTACCCACGATTCACTCAAAGTCAAAACCCACACAAAGTAGGACTGTCGTTGTAGAAGACTGAAGACTGGATCTTCTGAGATTTACGTGTTTACTAAGATAAGCCATTTTCTAAGAACTTAAATAGTCACGGATATTACACAACTAACATTATGTCCAGTTATTGACGCTTAAGACAGTGTGTCCCCTGATTTTTCAAAAATGAAACTATGGTTATATAACTGTACGGTTTGGCTGTCTGCATCTGGTGTTTTACCATGTTCTTGAACTTTGACAGAGATGTACAAATGTTTACTGAATAACGGATATATTCATATACTACATTTATTTAGTGATTGAAACATCGCTCTTAGTTTTGTTTTATGTATTTCATTGTTTCACACCGCACCCATCAGGCCTTGTGTCTTATGTTTAGAGCACTACTGTTTCCATCCCTTTTACATGTCATTAAAACCAACAACATCTGGTTATGTGTTACTTGACTTTTACTTTAACGAGCTCGGACGTCACAGTAGTTAAAAAATCTAGAACATTCAGAGAAATGTTGAGACTGAAATGTGGCTGTGTCCCGATGCTAACATTAGCCCCGCTGAATAGCATTAGTTGTATTGTTAAGTACAACAACGAATATCCATTAATTTTAGCTGATTTTTAACAATCACATTTTGATTCTTGTTCCACATTCCTCCATCGTTTCTGAACGTCTTTAGATTACCACCGGATTTAGTTAACGACCACAGGTTTGTTTTACAGCTCTCTTCTCTCTCGCCGTGATGTCACTAAGTCTTAACGAGCTCTCCGATACACACCCATTATAAAATGTGTGACATTTTCACAAAACGTAAGCTGCGACGACGTGAGAACCGTACTAGCTATCAAAAAATATTCAACTAGTCTAATGAAGTCCATCGTCTCGCGAACCGTTTAAACTTCTAATTGTTGTTCTACGTTAAAGTGTGCGGAATCTGTATGGGGTCAAAGTGGGGTGTTTTTGAGCTCTGTTCAAATGGATTTCCCATTCTTTCCTACGGGGTAAATGATCGCAGTTTTCTGTGACGTGCGTGAAATTGGCGAATCTCTTAAAAAATACATAGCAACCCGATCCCGGTCATTCTGTGTGTCTCGTGTGAATGCTGCCGGCGGAGTAGCATGACAACATTTGTGGCGTAAGAAGGAGAATAAGATGAGATGTTGAATACTAGACTGTGTGGCTTCGCCAGTCACACAGAATAAGTTAGAGATGGAAAAAGAGAGGCCTGTACACAGTGGATGAAAAGTGTAAATGTGAGCAGAGAAATGTATAGTTGATTTGCTACGAAAAGAGAAGAAAGGGCAAGATTGAAATATATGAAGGTTACGAGCAGGAAGCCATCCATCATCGTGCTGTGTATTTCTCTGGGGACAGCACCACGTTAAGGAACTGTTCTCTATATCATATGAGTATCTGTTTGATACGTTACAGAAGGGGTGTCTACAAAGGGCTGGGCCAATCAGAGATGAGGTATTGCCTTATAGATTAAGTTAGCAAAATCAAATGTAGGTCAATTATGCTTGATACTTGAATATCCATCCATCTTCTCCCGCTTATCCGTGGTCGGGTCGCGGGGGTAGCAGTTCCAGCAGAGAGCCCCAAACTTCCTTTTCCCTGGCGACATCAACCAAGTATATTGATACTTGAATATGCTTAAGAAAAAGAACAGCCTTTCATAGGGTTTCATTTATTTTGTCGGCAGCTCATCCCTTAAAACAGAAGCCTCAGATTGCTTATCATAAGGGGAAATATTAAGGGTAAGTTATTGGGCTTTTTCTCATGAACTAAGATTTGTTAGAGAATGTTTTCAACTTTAAATGACGGAATGGATTTGACATTGGGCTTATTAACACATGAATGCTACTGTGTAATATAAATTGACATATATATATACACAAGAAGTACAATATAAGACAAGTTTCATGTTTGGGCCATATTCCATTATGGTTTTTTAATTTGCTGAGGGCCGATTAAAGATGGCCCGTAGTTTGAACCCCTGCGTTCCAGCATCAGTTGATATGCAGATGCCACTGATGTGTTTTTTTTCCTACTAACATTGAAGATACATGAATTTCTCCGGCTCACTGCATGCTTGTGATGTCGTGCGTTTGAATGTAACCTACGCTCCTTCGCCTTCCTCTAATTATATCACCCAGTTGTTCGATCAAAAGCAGCGGCGTGTTTAATCTTCAAAGTAATCTCTAAAAACTTCTCAGCCTCAGAGCTGGTGTGACGCCCCCCCTAATTCCCGAGATAAAGAACAAAGCAGAGCGGATGAGAGTCTTTGCATGGCTAATGGAATAAGATGCGTTTTTGCCGAGTATCCAAAATTGAGCTTGACACTTTAAAGCTGCCATGCAAATGAGGGCATCTATACTGACACTATCAAACAGCTAATTCTACTGGAGCAGAAGGTAATGGAGCGGTGCAGGGGTGACGTATTTACCCGGAAGGAAGCTGCTGGTTCCCTCGACAAAAAAAGCAACGGGATTCCTCCATAGGACTTTGGAAAACTAACCTGTTTTATAAATCTCCACATGTCTACTTATCATTTACTAATCATAAATCTAGTCGCCAGAAGCTAAATGCTAACGTTATGCTATAAAGGAGCTACAGCGGCTTCAACGCCACGCCGACTTCAGATCCATATTCAAACTGCAGATTCTAAATGGAACGAGTGGAAGCCTTTGTTTGAACACTTTGCAGGAGGCAGGGACTTGCTTTCAAGCAGAACAGAAACAGAGTGTTTACGTGTTCGGCGTAATGACGTAAAACGGCCTCCACGACTTCTGTAGTCCTCTTCAGCCACTTGGTAACAACCGTCGTTTCTCAGACACGTCCACTCTTCAGAAATCACCAGCGAGGTCACTGCTGATGGATTTAATGTCATAGAACAAGACGTGACCCGTCTCTTCGATGTGTTTCAGCCACAGACCTTAGTTCCAGGTATTTCCAAAATCCTGTGGAGAGATCCCATTGGCTCTGAGACGAGGGAACAGGAAGTAGTATAATGCTAACTCACTTCCTGGTGTTAGGACTCGTCCCTGCGCCGCTCTATATGCAGAATACAATCAGCCAAACGCGATCATAATTACACGTTAAGCCGATAAGGAAGTGCGTAAATCTCTTTTGTCTCTTTCATAATTACATGTCGTCCATATCAAGAGAGAGGAAAAGCCAGAAGGTGAGAATAAATCCAGGAGACATTAAACCAAATTACAGCTCACATGAAAGCATATGCAAAAGCCTCCCGAGCTGTAGGTTAAATATGCTATCCAATGTAGCGTACAGTTACAAGGATTTTCCCAGCTGTATATTCGCCCTCTGAGGTGATTTCTGTTTGCATCTGCCTCGTTAGTTTCAGACACACGTCCATAGCTTTAATTAAAAGCCACTTATTAACAAACAAAACAAAGCACTGCTTAGTCTCGCTTTGTTTGCATCTGGATGATTTAAAGCAAAAGCAGTGTGGATAATAACGGATCGCTAAAGACCGATCTTATGCACACTGGAGTAACTTTAGGTATGTAAAGTTAAATGAGTAAAATAGATGATATGTAAGTGAGTAAAAAAATGCAGAGAATATTAAAACTTGACCATTTCCTCTGAGGACCTTCTTTCTCGTCATGCATCACTGGTCTTTTTAATTAGCGCAGCGGAGGTTCGTCATCCGCGTGAACATCACAGATTTAATCCGATACCTGGGGGCCAGATGTGTAAAATATGAAATATGTAAATGCGCTCAAAGTATCCATTATATTATCCAAGCTCCAAATAGAAACCACTGACTTATAATTACGGTCTCTAATGGGAGACGACGGCGTTGTAATGACTGTCAGGTTCAGGTTATCTATCTGTTTAGTTTGCAGTAAAAAGAGAAGGTTTCCATTTTGACACGCGTTTTAAAACAGGCAATTGTTTTTTTATAAAGTACCCCAGGCTTCAGCACATTTAAAAACCATAAGAACAAACGTGAAATAGCCATAAAGAAAATACAATTGAGATGTTTTCACCAAAGGAAAAACATAAAAAATGTCCGTTAAAAAACAAAATAGGCGTAAATTCATACATTGATTACAGGTATTTACCACAAGAACAAACAAATAAATAAATACATGAATATGTATTCAAGTTTAATGCATACAAACAAAAGTAAAATCTCTAACGTGACATTTAAAAAGCACGCTTCAGACGTGTAACTCCCAAAGAACGAGAGCATCGAAGGATGTTACCAGAAATGTTTTAATTATCACTTTTTAAATATAATAATTGTTGGGGAATAATTTGCTTAGGTATTCAAGCTTTGACACAGTTCATCGTTTTCTCTTCCACTGTCTCCTTTCCCACGGCACAGGTCTACGGTATTGCTGCTATCTCTCTTAAGGGGGAGGAGCTTGGGTATTGCTGCTATCTCTCTTAAGGGGGAGGAGCTTGGGTATTGCTGCTATCTCTCTTAAGGGGGAGGAGCTTGGGTATTGCTGCTATCTCTCTTAAGGGGAGGAGCTTGGGTATTGCTGCTATCTCTCTTAAGGGGGAGGAGCTTGGGTATTGCTGCTATCTCTCTTAAGGGGGAGGAGCTTGGGTATTGCTGCTATCTCTCTTAAGGGGAGGAGCTTGGGTATTGCTGCTATCTCTCTTAAGGGGGAGGAGCTTGGGTATTGCTGCTATCTCTCTTAAGGGGGAGGAGCTTGGGTATTGCTGCCATCTCTCTTGAAGAGCAACTTGCAGGTTAGAGACACCAGTATGTATACACTGACATCTGGCGTAGTTTTTGTAAGATATTTTTAATTCCGCATAATAAAAGACCACCCGTGTGTAGGGGTGGGTATCATTTGAAATGTATCGATTCCCCGTTTCGATTCCAAAATTGTAAAAGAAAGAGGTCAAACGTTTAGATAACAAAAATATCTTTATTCTTTTAAGCTTTAACTGACGTTTCTACAAATAAAAAATATACATGCAATACAAATGTATTGCACAATAGCTGTGCTTTATTTTAACAGAGCTATGCCTGTGGCGAGCTATTCACAGGCTGTGCCTTGTCTTCTTCTTTCTTAGTGTAGTGGAGCCTCACTTTAGAGCATTTACCGCGATCCATCTTTGGTGTTATGAAGTGACTGAGCTCGTGAACCGTCTACGGGAGCCTCGCTGCGGGGAAACTGTGGACCTCTGTCGCCGCAACTTACATGATGCCGTTTAAAAAAATAAGGGCGGTGCCGGCCGTTCTGTGATTCTCCAGAACACACAGATGGCCAGTCCGCCCTTACCCTGCTGTATTCCACCGGGTCACCGCGGCGCAGACGGACCCGGTGGAATACAGGGTCTACCGCGTTCAGGAACCGTTAAGCAGAACCGAAAAGGTGTATTTTTGTATGGGTACCCGGCATTTTCTTATCGGTTCTCATCTGGAACCGAGTTTCGGTTCCCAACCCTACCGTGTGTGACGTCACATGGAGGAGAGCGCTTTTCCGAATGTTCAACGCGCTTTACATATTACACATCAGAAATGTAAAAGTGAATACTGTGGACAATATCCAATATTATATAATTATACATTTAAAGTCCAAATGTTGTTGTATCTAGAAACAGATAGCAGACACACCCAGTTTGTAGATGATAAAGCCACTGAATACCCCCCCTAGTTTAATGAGTGTTGTTGTTCCCAGAGGCTCATGGATGTGCCGTCTTCATGCGACTGGTTCCATTTCTCACCCGAGGGAATCCACTTGACTGATTAGCCACAGAGAATTAATCAAAGTAACAAGCTGGGGAGTCCTGTGGAGCCGCCAGACTCTGCCTTCATCTGGAGGACTGAGGACGTCCACGGAGAGATCACCAACCCTACCAGATGGTTACGTGCGAGGCACCGAGGAGCTTGTCAACAAAAAGCACAACAGTGATAGGAAATCTCTTTGGATAACAGGAGGTTGAAAACTGAAGGTGTCCGTTAAAGAATGCAAAATAGAGAAAATTAAATCAGATCTATGTGGAGTGATCAGGAGAATGTGTTCGTCTCTTCGGCGGATACGAGTCCGACGGGATCATCGTATGCAAGGAGAAACAGTCCAAATGAATGATTAATAAAAAAGAAACATAAGTAGAGAAACCAACCACAGCATTTCTTCCAAAAGGTTCCAGTGGACGTTAAAGTATTCTGTCTTTCTAACCCTAACCGATGAACGTGTTTTGTTTCCATGTTCATGTGAGGCACTTTGAAGTAACCCCAAACTTAATTAACCCTCCTGTTATCCCTGTTTGACCCCATTCCATGTCTAACGTATCTAAAAAGATTATTTTTTGCTTAGTATTTCATGACTTGTCCTAATTTAGTGAGGACTAATGGGGAAACATAAAATGAACATGAAGATCTTTTTTAAAACATATACACATTTCAATATTTTACACGTATTTGTGTTGATTGTGTAGGATGATATTGAGGTGACTAATGTGGAGGAAACTTCTGTGTAGCAATGCAGTGGGAGTCCCCGACTCATGAAGGAGACACGGGACGAGCAGGAGCTCTGATGTCAAACACTGATAGTTTATTACAAGCATCGGCCGGAGAATTCACATCACAAGTCACAGCAGCAGAAAGTTCTGACTGCTCGGGTGGGTTGCCATGTCAATTCTGAATCAGCCTCTCATCTTGACAGACCTTTTAACCAGTTTGCAGGGAGTCCACCCACATATTGGGGAAGGCATCTGTGAACACCTGGAGGCACTGAATCTCTCATCTGACTCTAGGGCTCTTGTGACCGAGAGTTGACCGGTCATAAAACTGATGATGGCAGCAAAAGCTGAGACTTCCCATTCCTTAAGACAGATAACAGACTTCGGCTTGGTCGTCAAACGTCAACAGGCCAAATATGTTAAGTAAAGCTAACATTATTCCCTCACAACTAATACGCAAATGTATCATTGTAAAAGAGAATACCCTCTGCTTTAGTTATTGGTGTTTTAAACAAGATCTTACTTTAACATTTTATTTCAATCAGTGAGATTTTATGGTGATTTATATATTTGTCGATAGTCACATTCTGGATGTATAAAGGGGTCTGGGGGGGGAAGGTTAACTAAGATACCTAAAGCACCAGAGACATACATGTTGGTTAACATCTGGAATATGATCATTGCCTTGAGTTTTAATCCTCTGGTGTCAAATTGACTCCAGAGGATAAAAGGAGGGTTAAGCCAACACAAAGACACATTCTGTCCGAGAACATTGTCGACCACTTGATGGATGAATTCTGAGGAAATTCCATCAGATCTATGTGGAGAATATGTTATCGTCTCTTCAGAGGATACAGAGTCATTTAGCACTCGAGACAAGATCATTGTATGCAAATGAAGCTAACTAAAGCTGGTTAACGAAAAGCACAAACAGTAACAGGAAGTATCTTTGGATAAAAGGATGTGGAAAGCTGAAGGTGTCTGTCCTTAAGTGTGGCAAATTCTGAGCAAATATTTTTTAAATGTGCAAAATAAAATGTTTATAATTGCTTGTTCATATGCACAACTGGTTTCACCTTTCTTCCATTGTAGGCCAATTAATGAAAATCTGTTATTTCTGTCAGATTAGTTTTTTAATTCAGAGGATATTCCATCAGATCTATTTGATGCCTATCTCTCTTTTTAAATGCATTTCTTGAAAGCAGTTCTGAGTGATAAATGTGTATTTGCTTTCATACAGAATGTGTAGCAGACATAAATGAACATTAGATGTCACTTGATAAAATCCATCTTAAGGAAATAAACACACCCATATCCGTGAGGGAAAAAGTACTCGACAACCTTATCTTGCCACCTCCATTATTCGACCTCTTAAAGGTCACCTATCATGCTAATTTAGGCAATAGCATAGGTCTCAGATATATAAAAATATGTCTATGAAGTGTTTTGCTAAAATACCAAACAGATCACCCATTCCAGCCATGCCTCATAACCCTCTGTTTCACTTCCTGCTTCAAAAGTGCTGATTTGGGGTATAAAGTAAAAAAAAAAGAAAAGGAGGGGCCGAGCTCATGCAGGACCCGGCAGCTACTGTCTAAACCAGTGGTCGCCGACCGGTCGTTCGCGGACCGTTAAAAAAGTAACAAAAGAAAAATAATAATGTTTGAAAAATACCTTTTTAGATGTAAACCTATCGTCACCAGACCAATCAGAGAGTTGCATGGAAATACACGTGTGCTTGTGTCAGTCAAACTCGTGTGTGTGTGTGTGTGTGTGTGTGTGTGTGTGGCAATAGCGCATTTAGTGTGATAGAGAGTGAGAGAGAGGGACCGGTGCTAGCGGGGCCCGTGATGTTAGCATCTGGTTAGCTAGCTGCACTAACGGACATAAGGAGCTGTTTCCACAACAAGCTGGAGGTTTTGTCACAAATTATTCAAAAGATTATTTCCGCGGCGCACCTTCATATGATCATTATAGTTATACAAACAATAAGAGAATAAATGAAAAACAGGTATGAATTACTATATGGCAGTAAAACAAGAATACAGTTTGACAGGGGAGTGATTTGTAAAATATCCATAAAGAAAAAGAAAATCTGCTTTCAGTTCTGTTTCATCTGGGTGTTGAGAGATGAATCCATAGATCACTTCATGTTGCTCTCAAAGTGCACCAGATTGTTGCTTTCAACTTCAATACAAAATCTTCCCGGAGGAGCATGCCCCGGACCCCCCTAGTGGAGGTGAGGACCCCCCTAGAGGAGGTGAGGTCCACCCCCCACTCATTAAAAATAGCACTTTACCCCTGCCTATATGCCGTGAGCTGATTATGGAGCCTTCATCGTAACAGTAATTCAGATGCAATTCGCCTACTGTATATAAAAGGCCTCAAATTGGAAGCACTGTCTGGGTCGTCTTTTTCACTCAATTCTGCAATAGGCAGATCTCGCCTTTCACCGAGGCCGAGGTCGGTGATCTTGGGCTTAAAAAGGTTGGTGACCACTGCTCTAAACTAAATGCTGCCGTGATGAAACGTCATATCATGGATCATCAAGGATCTGAAACAGTCTGGAGCTCAAAGGCTTTCTCTCTTGCCGGTTATACCAGAAGGTGAGGTCCTTTCTACTTCCTGCTTCTTCACACACATGCTCTCCAGTACAGGTTAGCTCTGAGTGTTAGCGATGCTAATGTAAACACCGACCATATTACGTCCAAAACAGTCGGGCATTGTTTCTGATAGCAACTTTTCTGATTGGGCCGTGGGTCCACATTTCAGATGTTACGTCATATCGGACGCAAATCTGGATCAGCTCCGTTGTTCCCCGTTTTTAGAGATTTTGGTACGGAGGAAAAGAGAGAGGGTTTTATTTTCTGACGATGCTTGAGTTCCCTGACACACCGGGGACACATCTTATGTACATCAAAGAGTGCATTTTGCATGATAGGTAGGGTTGCAAAGGGGCGGAAAGTTTCCATGGGAAGCTAAGCTGGGGATTTTGGAAATTTTCGATGCAAAATTAAACAAAAAAACATGACATTTCAACAGATTTTTTTTAAGTAGAACAGAACAAGTTTGAATTATTTTATTAAACAGTTATTTGTTTCATTGAAGAACAAAAACAGGAATGTTGAGTTAAATGTTACTCATCCCCCCCAACCCCACTCATTAGAAAGTGAACAAAAATGCATCTCCATCCAAAGATCCCCACAAAGTCCCATTCAACATGTGAAATGAAAAGAGCCCCTCTCCCTCCAAACAGTCCCATTAAACATGCAAATCTCCCTCAAGCAATCCTCTGCATTTTTGCTAAAGCCTTTCAGTCAACGGGCTCTTCCTGGGCCTCATCAACATCACACTCTGATCGATGCACGGTGCCTGCAGGGGGTGTGGTCTCAATAGCCATGCAGTGTGCTATGGCATGGGTATTCAAGTGTACTTGAAAGGCATCTGTTTGTTTTAGTCAAGATTATGCTAAAATATACTTTCCCCAACTATATTTAAGTTCCCTACGAATAGCCAACCTTCAATTTAGAAAATTCCCAATTTATTCCTGTTAATTCCCGTGGAAAGTTTCCATCTTTGAAAATTCCCGGAATTTTGCAACCCTAATAATAGGTCCCCTTTAAAACTATAATTTGTGTACGTCATCCTTTATTCACTACCTCTGTTTCCATTGCACATTTGTATATACTTGTTTTTACATTCTGACTCCTGCTTTTCATCTCAGCTAACCATAAAAGCTTTTTTTCTATGCAAAATTACAAATAGAAAATTCCATCCATCTTCTCCCGCTTATCCGTGGTCGGGTCGCGGGGGTAGCAGTTCCAGCAGAGAACCCCAAACGTTCCTTTTCCCTCATCAACCAGCTCTGACTGGGGGGTCCCAAGGCGCTCCCAGGCCAGAAGAGATATAATCCCTCCACCTGGTCCTAGGTCTACCCCTTGGTCTCCTCCCAGCTGGACGTGCCTGGAACACCTCCCTAGGGAGGCGCCCAGGTGGCATCCTAACTAGGTGCCCGAACCACCTCAACTGGCTCCTTTCGACGCGGAGGAGGAGCGGCTCAACTCCGAGTCCCTCCCTGATGACCAAGGCCGGATTAGTACCTCCAGGGGCCCCTGGGCACTGAGCGCTCATGGGCCCCTCCCAACCCACGTACCAACAAGTAACACCACGCCTACCCAATCCTACCAACATGACCAATATTTAAAATTTTCAGTCAATCTGGCATGTCAAATCGCACACCTATTTGTCAAAAGCAGGGTCCTGAGAGACACAGGGAACTTCCGATGAACTCGAACCTTCACCCTGCTCTGTGACGTCCTCGTCAGGCTCGTCTTCATCTTTTTCCTCCTCTTCTACCCGCTGCTGCGTTAGCATGCTAGGTTCAAGGCTAACATTGCTCGCTAGCTCAACAACATCCTCCATGACCACCGCCACTGTTCCTTGTGGTTGTTGCTGGCCTATTTCGTCACTTTTTGCTTTTTTGAAAAAGCAATTTATTGTTGGCAAATGTTTTAATGCAGCCGCCACTCTCTCTTCTTTTTCTTTCTTTTCGCAGCCCCGCTGGGCGTTTGGCTTCCGGCACCATCCATTTGTTCTGCTCACGTGACAAAATGTGACATGAGTGAGGGTGGGGCTGTGAGTCGGCTATACACCGCCGCCGCGTAGTAATAAAGTTGAGCGCATACATAGTGAGACCTACAGTACAGAGACGGTTTAGAAAATATATTAATTTGACCCTTTAGAAAAGCTGTGTTATTTATAGCGAAGAGTGAGTGTCATTTAAAACAATCTATGATGAGTGAGGTTGTGCCCGGAAAAAAAAAATAAAATACATTTTTCTTTTTTTTTTAATCTTGTCACTGAGGGCCCTCTTTGCTCAAGGGCCCCTGGGGACTTGCCCAGATTTCCCATATGGTTAATTCGGCCTTGCTGATGACCGAACTTCTCCCCTTATCCCTAAGGGAGACGCCAGCCACCCTGCGGAGAAAACCCATCTCGGCCGCTTGTATCCGCGATCTCGGTCACGGAAATAGAAAATTAAAAAAGTTTATTTAAAAAGGTGGATGAAAACTCACCTTGTGTCTTACTTTAAATGACTCTTTCTTGTAAGCTTAAACATGTAGAGCGGTATGTATTTGCTTTCATGAGTGTACACATGTTGCAGAATCTGATACATGTGCAGATTCAAAACACTGCACTCAGCATGTGTTTCACTGGAGACAAAGCTAACAAGCAGATCGATGCAAACATGTTCAATACCGCTTCCTGATCACGTGCTTGTCCATCCATCTTACTTTGGATCAATTCCTCGCCCCACACCTCCTTCCTCACAGCCTCAACGCGTTCCTCTCAGAGCAGAAACCAGCAGGAACACTGAAACAGAGCTATCTGCTTCCCAACACACGCATTAGAAAACCATTGATCCCAGTACACACCACAGGGAATAGAGGACACAGCACAGTGACAAACGTGTCGATGGTGTACAACGAAGCTATTGATTACACAAGGGTGATGTGAGTACAGTTAACATGTATCATACAACCCCACTTGTTTAAATGGTACCTAATGTAATCGATGTTATGTGGTTCAGTGCAGTTGGTGAGTTTCCTACAAGCATAGAGTGAGGTATCAACTGAAGTTTTGTTCATGTAACTCGTAGTTTTTTACACTTTAAAGAGTCCTCCCCTGCTGATGTTCAGGTGTATATCAGTATGTAGTGTCTCTACTTTAAAGAGTCCTCTCCTGCTGATGTTCAGGTGTATATCAGTATGTAGTGTCTCTACTTTAAAGAGTCCTCTCCTGCTGATGTTCAGGTGTATATCAGTATGTAGTGTCTCTACTTTAAAGAGTCCTCTCCTGCTGATGTTCAGGTGTATATCAGTATGTAGTGTCTCTACTTTAAAGAGTCCTCTCCTGCTGATGTTCAGGTGTATATCAGTATGTAGTGTCTCTACTTTAAAGAGTCCTCTCCTGCTGATGTTCAGGTGTATATCAGTATGTAGTGTCTCTACTTTAAAGAGTGCTCTCCTGCTGATGTTTAGGTGTATATCAGTATGTGGTGTCTCTACTTTAAAGAGTCCTCTCCTGCTGATGTTCAGGTGGATATCAGTATGTAGTGTCTCTACTTTAAAGAGTCCTCTCCTGCTGATGTTCAGGTGGATATCAGTATGTAGTGTCTCTACTTTAAAGAGTCCTCTCCTGCTGATGTTCAGATGTATATCAGTATGTAGTGTCTCTACTTTAAAGAGTCCTCTCCTGCTGATTATCAGTATGTAGTGTCTCTACTTTAAAGAGTCCTCTCCTGCTGATTATCAGTATGTAGTGTCTCTACTTTAAAGAGTCCTCTCCTGCTGATTATCAGTATGTAGTGTCTCTACTTTAAAGAGTCCTCTCCTGCTGATGATCAGGTGTATATCAGTAAGTTAGGCATCATGCTTCTCCCACTGAAACACAATCTCAAATATGAGTTAGAAATAACCTTTTCAGCTATTATCAAATTCTCCGGGAGAGATAGATGGCTCCGTTGAGGACGAGAACAGCCTGAGAAAGGAAAGGAATGACCTCCATTACTCTCTTCATGTGACGGTTATTGTTGATGGCCCTTTATTGCGTTTGTCACCAGATTAGTTGATGTTGCGGCCCTCGTTGATATCCGCCAACTTTTATCTCTCTTCCTTCCCTCGAGGGCTTGATCTCACACATCTCCTGCAACACGGTTTACGGTTCAATAACTACACTAAAAACTCAGTGTGTTTCCAGAGAAGGCAGAAGCTACTGAAGTTCACATACTCATGTTTGAAAATACTCTGGTGAAAGTAGAAGTACTGATTAAACTTAAAGAGGCTTTGAAGTGTACTTCAGTAAAAAGTACCCATAACTAGCAGCTGCTTTAAAGAGTTTTAAAGAGTATTTGGGTTCAACATGGAAGAAGTAGAAAGTACAGGTATTAGTGTTCAACATGTGAGAAAGTACAGGTATTTGAGTTCAACATGTGAGAAGTAGAAAGTACAGGTATTTGAGTTCAACATGTGAGAAGTAGAAAGTACAGGTATTTGAGTTCAACATGTAAGAAGTAGAAAGTACAGGTATTTGAGTTCAACATCTAAGAAGCAGAAAGTACAGGTATTTGAGTTCAACATGTAAGAAGTAGAAAGTACAGGTATTTGAGTTCAACATGTGAGAAGTAGAAAGTACAGGTATTTGTGTTCAACATGTAAGAAGTAGAAAGTACAGGTATTTGTGTTCAACATGTAAGAAGTAGAAAGTACAGGTATTTGTGTTCAACATGTAAGAAGTAGAAAGTACAGGTATTTGTGTTCAACATGTAAGAAGTAGAAAGTACAGGTATTTGGGTTCAACATGTGAGAAGTAGAAAGTACAGGTATTTGTGTTCAACATGTAAGAAGTAGAAAGTACAGGTATTTGTGTTCAACATGTAAGAAGTAGAAAGTACAGGTATTTGAGTTCAACATGTAAGAAGTAGAAAGTACAGGTATTTGTGTTCAACATGTAAGAAGTAGAAAGTACAGGTATTTGTGTTCAACATGTAAGAAGTAGAAAGTACAGGTATTTGGGTTCAACATGTAAGAAGTAGAAAGTACAGGTATTTGTGTTCAACATCTAGAAAGTACAGGTATTTGAGTTCAACATGTAAGAAGTAGAAAGTACAGGTATTTGAGTTCAACATGTGAGAAGTAGAAAGTACAGGTATTTGTGTTCAACATCTAAGAAGTAGAAAGTACAGGTATTTGAGTTCAACATGTAAGAAGTAGAAAGTACAGGTATTTGTGTTCAACATGTAAGAAGTAGAAAGTACAGGTATTTGAGTTCAACATGTAAGAAGTAGAAAGTACAGGTATTTGGGTTCAACATGTAAGAAGTAGAAAGTACAGGTATTTGTGTTCAACATGTAAGAAGTAGAAAGTACAGGTATTTGTGTTCAACATCTAAGAAGTAGAAAGTACAGGTATTTGAGTTCAACATGTAAGAAGTAGAAAGTACAGGTATTTGTGTTCAACATGTAAGAAGTAGAAAGTACAGGTATTTGAGTTCAACATGTAAGAAGTAGAAAGTACAGGTATTTGGGTTCAACATGTAAGAAGTAGAAAGTACAGGTATTTGTGTTCAACATGTAAGAAGTAGAAAGTACAGGTATTTGGGTTCAACATGTAAGAAGTAGAAAGTACAGGTATTTGTGTTCAACATCTAAGAGAAGTACAGGTATTTGAGTTCAACATGTAAGAAGTAGAAAGTACAGGTATTTGAGTTCAACATGTGAGAAGTAGAAAGTACAGGTATTTGTGTTCAACATCTAAGAAGTAGAAAGTACAGGTATTTGAGTTCAACATGTAAGAAGTAGAAGTACAGGTATTTGGGTTCAACATGTAAGAAGTAGAAAGTACAGGTATTTGTGTTCAACATGTAAGAAGTAGAAAGTACAGGTATTTGGGTTCAACATAGATTAGAAAGTACAGGTATTTGAGTTCAACATGTAAGAAGTAGAAAGTACAGGTATTTGAGTTCAACATGTGAGAAGTAGAAAGTACAGGTATTTGAGTTCACATCTAAGAAGTAGAAAGTACAGGTATTTGAGTTCAACATCTAAGAAGTAGAAAGTACAGGTATTTGTGTTCAACATGTGAGAAGTAGAAAGTACAGGTATTTGAGTTCAACATGTAAGAAGCAAAGTACAGGTATTTGTGTTCAACATGTAAAAAGTACAGGTATTTGTATTCAACATGTGAGAAGTAGAAAGTACAGGTATTTGAGTTCAACATGTGAGAAGTAGAAAGTACAGGTATTTGAGTTCACATCTAAGAAGTAGAAAGTACAGGTATTTGAGTTCAACATCTAAGAAGTAGAAAGTACAGGTATTTGAGTTCAACATGTAAGAAGTAGAAAGTACAGGTATTTGTGTTCAACATGTAAGAAGTAGAAAGTACAGGTATTTGAGTTCAACATGTAAGAAGTAGAAAGTACAGGTATTTGAGTTCAACATGTAAGAAGTAGAAAGTACAGGTATTTGTGTTCAACATGTGAGAAGTAAAAAGTACAGGTATTTGAGTTCAACATGTAAGAAGTAGAAAGTACAGGTATTTGTATTCAACATGTGAGAAGTAGAAAGTACAGGTATTTGAGTTCAACATGTAAGAAGTAGAAAGTACAGGTATTTGAGTTCAACATGTAAGAAGTAGAAAGTACAGGTATTTGTGTTCAACATGTGAGAAGTAAAAAGTACAGGTATTTGAGTTCAACATGTGAGAAGTAGAAAGTACAGGTATTTGGGTTCAACATGTAAGAAGTAGAAAGTACAGGTATTTGTGTTCAACATGTGAGAAGTAGAAAGTACAGGTATTTGTGTTCAACATGTGAGAAGTAGAAAGTACAGGTATTTGAGTTCAACATGTGAGAAGTAGAAAGTACAGGTATTTGTGTTCAACATGTGAGAAGTAGAAAGTACAGGTATTTGAGTTCAACATGTAAGAAGTAGAAAGTACAGGTATTTGTGTTCAACATGTAAGAAGTAGAAAGTACAGGTATTTGTGTTCAACATGTAAGAAGTAGAAAGTACAGGTATTTGTGTTCAACATGTAAGAAGTAGAAAGTATAGGTATTTGGGTTCAACATGTAAGAAGTAGAAAGTACAGGTATTTGAGTTCAACATGTAAGAAGTAGAAAGTACAGGTATTTGTGTTCAACATGTAAGAAGTAGAAAGTACAGGTATTTGTGTTCAACATGTAAGAAGTAGAAAGTACAGGTATTTGGGTTCAACATGTAAGAAGTAGAAAGTACAGGTATTTCAGTTCAACATGTAAGAAGTAGAAAGTACAGGTATTTGTGTTCAACATGTAAGAAGTAGAAAGTACAGGTATTTGGGTTCAACATGTAAGAAGTAGAAAGTACAGGTATTTGTGTTCAACATGTGAGAAGTAGAAAGTACAGGTATTTGAGTTCAACATGTGAGAAGTAGAAAGTACAGGTATTTGAGTTCACATCTAAGAAGTAGAAAGTACAGGTATTTGAGTTCAACATCTAAGAAGTAGAAAGTACAGGTATTTGAGTTCAACATGTAAGAAGTAGAAAGTACAGGTATTTGTGTTCAACATGTAAGAAGTAGAAAGTACAGGTATTTGAGTTCAACATGTAAGAAGTAGAAAGTACAGGTATTTGAGTTCAACATGTAAGAAGTAGAAAGTACAGGTATTTGTGTTCAACATGTGAGAAGTAAAAAGTACAGGTATTTGAGTTCAACATGTAAGAAGTAGAAAGTACAGGTATTTGTATTCAACATGTGAGAAGTAGAAAGTACAGGTATTTGAGTTCAACATGTAAGAAGTAGAAAGTACAGGTATTTGAGTTCAACATGTAAGAAGTAGAAAGTACAGGTATTTGTGTTCAACATGTGAGAAGTAAAAAGTACAGGTATTTGAGTTCAACATGTGAGAAGTAGAAAGTACAGGTATTTGGGTTCAACATGTAAGAAGTAGAAAGTACAGGTATTTGTGTTCAACATGTGAGAAGTAGAAAGTACAGGTATTTGTGTTCAACATGTGAGAAGTAGAAAGTACAGGTATTTGAGTTCAACATGTGAGAAGTAGAAAGTACAGGTATTTGTGTTCAACATGTGAGAAGTAGAAAGTACAGGTATTTGAGTTCAACATGTAAGAAGTAGAAAGTACAGGTATTTGTGTTCAACATGTAAGAAGTAGAAAGTACAGGTATTTGTGTTCAACATGTAAGAAGTAGAAAGTACAGGTATTGTGTTCAACATGTAAGAAGTAGAAAGTATAGGTATTTGGGTTCAACATGTAAGAAGTAGAAAGTACAGGTATTTGAGTTCAACATGTAAGAAGTAGAAAGTACAGGTATTTGTGTTCAACATGTAAGAAGTAGAAAGTACAGGTATTTGTGTTCAACATGTAAGAAGTAGAAAGTACAGGTATTTGGGTTCAACATGTAAGAAGTAGAAAGTACAGGTATTTCAGTTCAACATGTAAGAAGTAGAAAGTACAGGTATTTGTGTTCAACATGTAAGAAGTAGAAAGTACAGGTATTTGGGTTCAACATGTAAGAAGTAGAAAGTACAGGTATTTGTGTTCAACATCTAGAAAGTACAGGTATTTGAGTTCAACATGTAAGAAGTAGAAAGTACAGGTATTTGAGTTCAACATGTGAGAAGTAGAAAGTACAGGTATTTGTGTTCAACATCTAAGAAGTAGAAAGTACAGGTATTTGAGTTCAACATGTAAGAAGTAGAAAGTACAGGTATTTGTGTTCAACATGTAAGAAGTAGAAAGTACAGGTATTTGAGTTCAACATGTAAGAAGTAGAAAGTACAGGTATTTGGGTTCAACATGTAAGAAGTAGAAAGTACAGGTATTTGTGTTCAACATGTAAGAAGTAGAAAGTACAGGTATTTGTGTTCAACATCTAAGAAGTAGAAAGTACAGGTATTTGAGTTCAACATGTAAGAAGTAGAAAGTACAGGTATTTGTGTTCAACATGTAAGAAGTAGAAAGTACAGGTATTTGAGTTCAACATGTAAGAAGTAGAAAGTACAGGTATTTGGGTTCAACATGTAAGAAGTAGAAAGTACAGGTATTTGTGTTCAACATGTAAGAAGTAGAAAGTACAGGTATTTGGGTTCAACATGTAAGAAGTAGAAAGTACAGGTATTTGTGTTCAACATCTAGAAAGTACAGGTATTTGAGTTCAACATGTAAGAAGTAGAAAGTACAGGTATTTGAGTTCAACATGTGAGAAGTAGAAAGTACAGGTATTTGTGTTCAACATCTAAGAAGTAGAAAGTACAGGTATTTGAGTTCAACATGTAAGAAGTAGAAAGTACAGGTATTTGGGTTCAACATGTAAGAAGTAGAAAGTACAGGTATTTGTGTTCAACATGTAAGAAGTAGAAAGTACAGGTATTTGGGTTCAACATGTTAGAAAGTACAGGTATTTGGGTTCAACATGTTAGAAAGTACAGGTATTTGAGTTCAACATGTAAGAAGTAGAAAGTACAGGTATTTGAGTTCAACATGTGAGAAGTAGAAAGTACAGGTATTTGAGTTCACATCTAAGAAGTAGAAAGTACAGGTATTTGAGTTCAACATCTAAGAAGTAGAAAGTACAGGTATTTGTGTTCAACATGTGAGAAGTAGAAAGTACAGGTATTTGAGTTCAACATGTAAGAAGCAAAGTACAGGTATTTGTGTTCAACATGTAAAAAGTACAGGTATTTGTATTCAACATGTGAGAAGTAGAAAGTACAGGTATTTGAGTTCAACATGTGAGAAGTAGAAAGTACAGGTATTTGAGTTCACATCTAAGAAGTAGAAAGTACAGGTATTTGAGTTCAACATCTAAGAAGTAGAAAGTACAGGTATTTGAGTTCAACATGTAAGAAGTAGAAAGTACAGGTATTTGTGTTCAACATGTAAGAAGTAGAAAGTACAGGTATTTGAGTTCAACATGTAAGAAGTAGAAAGTACAGGTATTTGAGTTCAACATGTAAGAAGTAGAAAGTACAGGTATTTGTGTTCAACATGTGAGAAGTAAAAAGTACAGGTATTTGAGTTCAACATGTAAGAAGTAGAAAGTACAGGTATTTGTATTCAACATGTGAGAAGTAGAAAGTACAGGTATTTGAGTTCAACATGTAAGAAGTAGAAAGTACAGGTATTTGAGTTCAACATGTAAGAAGTAGAAAGTACAGGTATTTGTGTTCAACATGTGAGAAGTAAAAAGTACAGGTATTTGAGTTCAACATGTAAGAAGTAGAAAGTACAGGTATTTGTGTTCAACATGTGAGAAGTAGAAAGTACAGGTATTTGGGTTCAACATGTAAGAAGTAGAAAGTACAGGTATTTGGGTTCAACATGTAAGAAGTAGAAAGTACAGGTATTTGAGTTCAACATGTGAGAAGTAGAAAGTACAGGTATTTGTGTTCAACATGTAAGAAGTAGAAAGTACAGGTATTTGTGTTCAACATGTGAGAAGTAGAAAATACAGGTATGAAGTCAAAGTAAAAAGTCATCAGAAAAATAAGTAGTGGAGTACTGAGGTATTTGAATGTAACGGAGGTGATCTCTGGGGCCATAGATCTCGGCCTCCTTTACGGATTATATAGCTTCCTGATTGGCGAAGTATATTAATTTTCTGTGTGTTTCGCTCCTGCTGATATGACGTCTGTTGTCCCAATCTGCTCATTGTATTTAGATTGTAATTAGCATCTGCCTCTATCAAGATAACAAACCAAGGGGGTGGTCTCGTGTTTCTCCTAATTATCAGTTTGGATAAGATTCTGATAAAGCACCATAATGCATTTTTGTTTTGCTCGTTAATTGTTTATGTATCTCCTGCTAATTTACGCCGTGTAAACCCATCGTTGAAAAAAAAACGTCCCTCTGTGCTGTCTCTTGTTCGTTAAACAAGCTATGTAATGGTGTGATTCTCATAGTTTGAGTCAAACAATGTGGTCGTCTCCACATGAACATCACCTCATGTTTCCTCAAAATCTACTTTAATATTAGAAAGGAAGCTCCGGGTTAAATGTCCTCAATGATTAAGAGTCTCTCGGAGAGTCTCTGGCTTCCAGCTTGGAGGTGGATCGTTAAGTCCGTTCCGAATCTATGGACAAAACCCTTAATGGACGCTTTTAACTAAACACTATAATTGTTGGAGTGAGAATGGAGTTCTCATCTGTCCATCGACCAATTGATCAATACAGGTTTAATTACATTGAGTTTGGCTATGTTCCTGATATACAAACACGTCATGTAAATATGATTTTAAGTGGGAGCACATGTGATAGTTGGTTGTACTGGGAAGCTTTGGGGTGGGAATATGTGTAAATAATTTATTGGCAAGAAAATCTACAAGAGATTGTCCAGTGCGATCAGAGAGATACGGTTTGTCCACGCTTTTGAGCAAGTCCACGAATCCAGTCGTTGTCAAGTCTGTCACCACCTTCGCGCGGCTGCTGGTGCCACTTCGTCCGGTCCTCCGCCAGCCTCTCCCAGTTGTCCAGGGCCTTCGTGTCACGACATCCTTGAAGCGCAGCAGTGGTCGTCCTCTGCCTCTGGAACCAGCGCTCAGCTCGCTGTATAAGACGTCCTTTGGCAGGCGGCCATCTGGCATTCTGCGAAGGTGACCGAGCCACCGCAGCCTTCAGTGTTCGGAACATTGACTTGCTGCCCGTACGCGCCAGCACCGCCTCGTTCGTGACCTTGTCCCGCCATGTGATCCCGAGGATGTTGCGCAGGCACCACATGTGAAAATAATTTAGCTCTCTTTCGTGCCGCGCGTAAGTTGACCACGCAACATTGGTAGATGCGTGTCTTAGTGCGCTCGGTGAGGTATCTGTTGGTCCAGGCTCTTGAGCGCAAACGACTGAAAGACGTTGCCGATACGAGTCTGGATCTCCTTAACTAATGACAGGTCACTAGGGGTGTAACGGTATCCGTATCGTCCCGTACCGTCACATGCAGTCACACGACGAATACGCCTTTTTTTTACAAGTGGGAAAAAAGTCTGTCCTTCAGGGCAGCATCCACTACACTATTTATACTCCAGGGGGCGGTATTGCGCCTAAAAGCTGTTTGCCAGCCGCCCTTAAACAACAAATGAAGAACAAGAAGAAACACAACAACAAAACGAACTAAATATAAGAAGAAGAAAAGTTAGTATGGTGAGTTCAGATAATGGAATTATACATTTGGGACTTTTTTTTGCTTTTTCTTGTTGTACCGAACCGTACCGACTTCTGTGAACCGTTACACCCCTACAGGTCAATGCTGATTGTTGAGCCAAGATACGTGAACTGGTCAACAGTCTCCAGCACAGGCTCCTTCACCATTACCAGCGACGCTTCCTGCTTGGTGCATAACAACTGTCTTTTTGATGATCAGTGCAGCTTCAGAGCATGCTGCACTGAAGCTGTCCATCAGGCGATGTAGACCAGCTGCGCTGTGAGACACCAGAGCTGCGTCGTCCGCGAATAAGAGCTCACGAATTAGCACCTTCCGTACCTTTCTGTTCACGCGCAGTCGGGCCAGATTAAAACCGTTTCCCATCTGACCGCGTGTGCCGGACGTCTTCGTCCACGATGCAGCACAACAGAGAAGAAGATGCCGAAGAGCATGGGCGCTAACACGCAGCCTTGTTTGACTCCACTGCGAACGGAGAAGCTGTCTGAAGTAGATCCTTCAAAGAAAACCGTTGCTGACATGTCCTCGAGAAAAACATTAAAATACATTCACTGTGGCCTGATAGTAAAGACTTCGGTCAGGGGGGAACTTTCCATGGATGGTGGTCAATAAATGTTCGCTAATTAACATATTGTCCCTGAGGGGTTTAGCCAACCCGGGATCACGGCAAGACGTGAAGATATTACTTTGTTGTTTGATGGTGATAACTGTGTTCGTTATTCTCGCGTCCAGGAGAGAAGCTCTAGAAAAGGAGACTAATGGAGTCTCTGAGAAGGTTCAAATGTATACTTTAATTAAATAAGGCGCAGGTATGTTCCAAGCAGAATATTGTTCAGTCAGAAAAACAGCTGTGTTCTGGCTCTCGTGAGCGAAGAGAGCGAGCTCCACCTCTCCAGCTGTTATATATCCTCTGCTGGCTCCTCCCTGTGGGCCGGTTGGCGCTGCTGGGGGCCGGTCCTCCACGTCTCCAATGTTCGTTGTTGCGCATATCAGAGGATTCAGACATTGTACATTCAATATATAACTAAACACGCCTTTTCTCTTCCTTATCTTTTTCATGACTTTTCATTTAATACATTTTAAACGCTGTAATCAATACTCCAAAAATACCTCACGGCTGGTTTTAGTCCCGGATGTTGTCTCATGCTACCCACGTCTGTAAACAATAACGTATTCAAATAAACTGTACCTTCATTTAATATTCAACAATAATAATATCTCGACGTCTATAGTCGTAGTGTTGAAATCAGTAGGTTTCGGTGTGCATCACTCCGTGTCATATCGCTACTAAATTCACCTGTATAGTAAATGGTATATTAGCCTCAGACATGAACACATGTTCACGTGATACCGGGATGGCTAAACCCCTTAGGGACAATATGTTAATTGGCGAACATTTATTGACCACCATCCATGGAAAGTTCCCCCCTGACCGAAGTCTGAAGTCAAACTAATACTTTGCTTTAGATAAATATTAATGTTGAATGACTTTGCTGGACTCTTTCCAGAGTTTTGTAATTTTGAAAGTTTCCGAAAGCTTAGTTGCTGAACTTCCATCTCTTTTCTCAGCGTGAGTCTTCATGTCTGGGCGACAGAAGAAGAGATGAGATCCCCCGTTAAGCTCATTATACCTGAAGCCTCACTTCACTTCCTGTCTGTCTTTGTCTCTCGCCTTCCTCTCCTTCTTCATCCGTCCGTCTGCATCCCTCTCTTCTCCCTCCGTCCTTCTTCCTGCTGTTTCCTCTGCGTCCCCTGCAGAGACGAGCGCCTGGCGGACGGATTAAACACGAGACAGAGAGACGCAGGGGAATAATGACGTGAAGATTAATCAATGCTGGAGACTTGGAAATGCACTTAAAGGAGGGGTAGGTAAGTTTGAGAAAACGGCTCGAGATCGCTAGAATTTGAAAATACACAACCGGAGAAAATCACTTCCTTATAGAGCCCCTCCTCCAACACACACGAACGCGCACATGACCAATGAGGGCACGAGGTAAGTTTGTGCCCCGATGGAAGACTGACAGGCAGGTAGGCCATCCAGTTGGTTGTACTTTTTACAGTATCACGGCTTCTACAGATGACATTTTTTTATGGATTTGTTGTCAAAGCACTTCAGATATTCATTGCTATCGGGATGTTCAGAGCATTCCATGGAATATAACACAAAGTGTATCTCGAGCCGGTTTCTGAAACTTACCTACCCCAGCTTTAACGCAGATGCGCAAGAAATGCATATATGGTAGATGTCACAAGATAAACCAACCATCTCTGTGGTGGCATTATAATCTAGACAGATTGTCCAGATCCAGTTCTTAAGGGATTTTTTAATAAGTGTCTACTAATGGAAGAGTTTTGGGCTGCAAAAAACGAGTTTTAATTGAAATATTCCATCTTGTATTGAGCTCGATTTAACCGGTAACAAGTTCACTATTCATGTTTTATGTGTGTGTTTCAATGTGCTATAAACTCTAATAATTTTTTACTTTTATTTTATTTATTGTTTGTACTCTCCTGAAATTTCTTTTTTACGTGAATGAGATGAATATACTTTATTGATCCCAAATTGGAAAATTATTCAAAAGAAAGGAAAACAAGCATTTAGCCTTTATAAAGAAATACTTAATAGGTGTTTAAAGAGCAACATGCAGGTTTTTTTTAATACTAGATTTATGCTTAACCTTGCCTGAAAACTAGAATTACAAAAAGTTAATTTTTTATGACGTCACATGGGGGAGCAACTTTCTCGGACTCCTTTTCTGCCCAATCCGCGGTAGTAGTTGGTAGTTGGTTTGAGCGGTTGTGATTTAGTGAGCTGGTATACTTTACTTCTGTAATCATGGTGAGCAGGAGTTTGTGCAACCAGCCTGTCAGGACATCGAGGACCGGAGCTAGCTTTCGTTCCTGGGTGCGTTGTGCATCCACCTCCCTGCAGCACATCCACAGCGGAAGCCTATCAAACTAAACGTTTATCAGGATAGCGTATTACATCTCTCCCCCCCTTCAACACGGTCTGATCCTCCTGAGCCCGACGCACCAGGTAGGGCACTGACTTGTACACGGCATAACCCTCATGCCGTGTACAAGCCAGTCCTTCATGGGAACCCTAAGAGAAAGAGAAGAAGCTGATACTGGGAGACTGCTTCTGAGAGTGAAGGCCTGATCTGCTGGGGGTTTGGGCTCTGTGTACATAAGTGGATGAGGTTTCCTGGGAAGGGCTATCTCCGGCAGTGGGTGTGGTGGGCCGTGTGCAACCTGAGGCCATATCGTTTCTGCGCCCAACCTGTGGCTGTTTCAAATGATATGGGATTCCACGGGGTGTTCTTAAGCGATTCTATAGTGGTGTTGTAGAATGGTCATGGTGTTGTGTGTTTTCTGTTGGAGTGGAGGACTTGATGAAGTCTGGATATGTGCGTGTAAGTAGGGCCCTATCTATGATGTTTGTGTGGCTTGGATAGGTTTAAAGTATTCTTTGCTGATATGTCTGGTTGCTGGGTCTGGTGGGTGAAAGAGAAGACGTGGTGGCTCTGTCAATGGGGTGTTGTTCGGTGTGTTCTTACTTCTAGTTACGTCCCCACTAAGGTCTAGGGGACCTGGAGACAATAACGTACAACTAATAATTATGAGAGAGTCAGAGTAAAGGTTTATTCCTTGTAACCTATCATAAAATTAAACAGAAACACTCTGTTTAATTGGTGAGGAGGAGGAGTCAAAGGATTGTGCCAAAACAAAAGAAACAAGCATAACAAAACCAGGCCTATCTCTACAACTATCCTTTGAAACCAAACAAAAACAAAAACCCTCACTAACTAACTACAAAGAATTTGACAAAACACTATACAGGGGTGGCAACAATCCGCTTACCTAGTGTGTCTAAACAATAGTTAGCTCGGTGGTGAGAAATGTACAGGGTACCCCAGACCTACCTAACTCCTCCACCTCTCAACACACACACATTAACAAAGGTCAGAGTATTCAAAGAGCTTTAGTTGCTAAACACAGCCGTGTTCCTTCCTCAGCAACAGGCCCAGAGAGAGAGAGCGAAGACTTCCTGGGTGCCTCCTTTATGGTCGGCCCTGGTTGCTGATAGGCCAGCTGAGGGTGAGAGGATGCCATCAGACTCAGGTGCACAGGCAGATACCGATCAGCTGCTGATCAGCTGTGCGGGAGAAGAGAGAAACACAGGAGGGAAGGAAAACCACACATGTACAGCCTGCCTGGCACGTAACACTTCTAGAAGTGGTTGTGGAGTCTGTCTGGTGTTGGATGTTTCATTAAAGTTAAGGTGGGTCTGTGCTCCTCTTCCGCTCCACTGCAGTCTGATTAAAGGACATTTTAATCACCTATGAAGGCTCTGACCTGGTCTGCAGGGTGCTTTGGGTCGTCCTGGTGTTGGAGATGGAGCTGTAGGGCAGTGGTTCTTCTCAACTGGTCAGGCCTCGGACCCAGTTTTTACTTGGTCAATACATCACGACCCAACATTTTGAAGCACTCAAATCTATTTAACAAAAAATCGTGCTGTAATATATACGCTTTTCAGCATACAATATTAATAAAAGTGAAGTACTAGGGGTGTAACGGTATCCGTATTTGTCCCGTACCGTCACGGTTCGGACGTCACGGTTCGGCACATGCAGTCACAAGGCGAATACGCCTTTTTTTTACGAGTGGGAAAAAAGTCTGTCCTTCGGGGCAGCATCCACTACACTATTTATACTCCAGGGGGCGGTGTTGCGCCTAAAAGCTGTTTGCCAGCCGCCCTTAAACAACAAATGAAGAACAAGAAGAAACACAACAACAAAACGAACTAAATACAAGAAGAAGAAAAGTTAGTATGGCGATTTCAGATAACACACAGGAGCTAGAACCCACCTGCTTCTTTTAAATCAGCTGTGTGGGAACATTTCGGGTTCCCTGTGGACTACAATAACGATGAAGTGCGAGTGGTGGATCGGAAGAGGACGGTGTGTCGGCGTTGTTCTACAGCGGTGCGGTATGCTAATGGTAGCACACGCCAAACATGCTACATCACATCAGAAGGCATCACCCAGATTTCAATCAAAGACAACAGCTGTTCAACAGCTGATCCCCGCTGGTTTTAAGAAGCCAAGAGACATGAGAGCCGCGAGACCAACATAAATAACGGAAGCTATTGGCATATGTTTTTCAACGACTTTGCGCTCTTGAAAC
The DNA here is from genome assembly GCA_023974075.1 of Chaenocephalus aceratus. NCBI lineage: Eukaryota > Metazoa > Chordata > Actinopteri > Perciformes > Channichthyidae > Chaenocephalus > Chaenocephalus aceratus. The sequence continues at coordinate 883,430 of JAMFTG010000042.1, forward strand.
AATTTCTTATTATTTATGATGTAATATTTTCAAGACATTCTTTTTAGTTTTACAGCTTGATGAAACCTTTTAGTTTGACATCAGCCATTATAGATACTATGGCCATCTGTGTGGTACTGTTTGTGGTTTGTTTTTAACTTTAATAGTTAATTATTCAAAATGTCAGTGTTCCTTATTTTTAGACTGAAACTACTGTTCAAAAATAAATAACAACAAACCTGGAATTATGCATTTGGGACTTTTTTTTTGCTTTTTCTTGTTGTACCGAACCCGTACCGAACCGTAACCCCCAAACCGAGGTACGAACCGAACCGTGACTTCTGTGAACCGTTACACCCCTATGAAGTACAGTGCATATATCCCGTCACAGAACTAAAGTATGCTTTTAAAAAAGCTTTAATGAGATGATGGAATCAAAGCTGAACTATATACAAAGGCACGCACGCTGGAAACCCAACCCAGCAGGGGGGAACATAAACTACACATTCTGGTACTCTGAGAAGAACATAAATAAATCTATTACTACCCGACATATTAATAATATGTTATGCCATTGTTTGTTTTTCACTTTGTTCTGACATCTTGCTGCGAGAAGAGCAAAGAGGAGAGGGTCTGTGTGACTTACTTTAGATTGTGGGTAAGGGGAGATAGCCCCCATTGCTCTGTGACCTGTCAGTCATCAGACCGGGGGTCATATCTCATCATGTGTTCATTTCTATCTGAAGTTGTACCCGTGGATGTATAAAGAAGAGTTCTACCGCAAAGTTATTCTCCGTGGGGACTTCCGGCAACACTCTTGATTCTGATTGGCCAGAAGACTCGACAAAACATCAGCAAAGATATTTTATTGCGAAGATGATCACTACCTGACAGAAGTTTTCAAAACCGTTTATGGTCTCCGGTACTTCCAGTCCAACGCCGACTGCATGCACAGCGTAAGAAAATCGGCCCTTCAAAATAAAAGTTTGACTTTTTCACTCACACATCCGGGACCCACCCCTGCGAGACAACTCATATGTTCACTTGTCATGTTCATGAACCAACATTCTTAAAATGCTCAGGAACCATTTTAAAGAGCAGTTCATGAAATGTTTATGAACATTGTTCATTCATATAAAGTTCCTGTTTTGCTCATGACAGACTTTTATGAGCAATTTATGAACTTTTCATGATCCAGCCAATCACAACATTATAATTAAAACCCCAAAAAGTGTGCATGACTATGAGTATTTCATGAACTTTTCATGACTGAGCATTTCATGAATTTTGGATGATTGTGGCAAGTTCAGAATATTTTGGAATATTCATGAGCATTTTATGAACTTTTGATGATCAGCGTGATGTTTTTAAAGACCTCTTGAATATTCATCTACTATTTGAACATTTCTTTCTTTTTTAAAACTTTTAATCTTAAAACAAAACAATAGTGAATTTGAAACTGAACATTATCTGTATTTATTTTGGTGACATTCATATCATTTTATGGTTTATCTGTACTGTTTGAGAAGCAGTACGAGTAAGTAGCGCCAAGGTGGAACCTTTGGCAGGTGAGCGGTGACATCTGGGTTATTTTAGGGGGGACACTTCCGCCCCCTCTTCAGAAGCAATCCAGACGATCAACCGGATCCTGTGTATAATTATTGCTGCTCCACTTTTCTGTTTTCTACAGGTCAGTACATAATGAAAATGATCGATGTTAACTTGTGTGAATTAGATATGATGTTGGAGATGTTTAGGAGAGTGTGTCAGAAGGTTTTGAGCATGTTTGACATAGTAACGGTATTTTAAAAATACTAAACTGTCGGCAACAATAGATGCCATTTTCGCGGGCTTCAGCCGCACCTGGGTAAATGTGACCTGAGCGAAGGCTTGCAGGCAGGTTAGCTGCTACGCACGGGTAATATGTTTTGTTTACCTGAGTGCAGTCTTGCAGGCACATTGCCTTGTTTTTTGTTTATTAACATTGACAATGTATTTTTGTGATCTCCATAATATATTGATAGAAAGTATTATTTGATAGCGTTATGTGTTTATAGATAACAACCTGTCCTTCACTGCAAACATCGCTGCTCCAACCCGCTGCTGCAGATACACGCTTTACAACATCAGGAGGACGCGTCCCCAGCTGACCCAGAAAGCCACGCAGGTTCTGGTCCAGGCTCTCGTCATCTCACGCCTAGACTACTGCAGCTCCCTCCTGGCTGGTCTACCTGCATGTGCCATCCGACCTCTGCAGCTCATCCAGAATGCAGCGGCTCGTCTGGTCTTCAACCTTCCTAAATGTTCCCACACCACTCCGCTCCTCCGCTCCCTTCACTGGCTTCCGGTAACTGCTAGAATCCACTTCAAGACACTGGTACTTGTGTACCGTGCTGCGAATGGATCTGGCCCTTCCTACATCCAGGACATGGTTAAACCGTACACCCCAGCACGTGCACTACGCTCTGCATCAGCCAGACGACTCGCTGCACCCTCGCTGCGAGGGGGACCCAAGTTCCCATCAGCAGAAACACGTGGGTTTGCTATCCTGGCTCCAAGATGGTGGAATGAGCTCCCATTGACATCAGGACAGCAGAAAGCTCACACACCTTCCAGACTGAAAACTCATCTCTTTCGACTCCACTTCGAGCGATAGAACTATTAACAAAGCACTTATATACTAATAAAGGGCTGGCTCCTCTAAAGCCAGTTGAGTAGCACTTGAAATGTTTTTGCTCAATGAAACCTGATGTACTTTATGATTCTGTTTTCTTCAAGTTTGTATTTTGTTGGTCGAACGCACTTATTGTAAGTCGCTTTGGATAAAAGCGTCAGCTAAATGCAATGTGATGTAATAATTTATATTGACTATGTTGAATTTCTCCTTGAGATACAGTAATTGACTGACGGACGGATAACTTAAATGGAGAAATGTGATGTTTGTAAAGTTATTTGAATGTAACTGTGTACTTTGAATTTTGAATAAGAAGCAATCCAGACGATCAACCGGATCCTGTGTATAATTATTGCTGCTGCACTTTTCTGTTTTCTACAGAAATCATTTATTGTTGCTGTGGTACCCAAGCTTTTGGGACCCGTAACAAAAAATGTTGTGCAGCTGAGTGTCAAGAACTGCTTCAAATAGTGATAGGATTAATTGTAGTGCTCCACCTGTATACATGTATGTTTGTTTGTTTGTTAATTTGAGTAAAGTTCCATTGTGATTGACATAATTGTTGTTTTCTATGGTTGCCAATTGACCCACAGTCAGTGGTTCATGAACAGTTCATGAACAGTTCATAGCCAGCCATTGAATTATATTCAGTGACTGGGTATGAAGTTGTTATGAACAGTTCTTGATATGTTCTTGGTTGAAAACTGAATATCCCTACACACTCACTGAAAACTCCATTTCATGAATTGTTCATGAACCATTCCAGCACAGGAGTTTCATGAGTAGTTCATGAACTGCCCTAGTGCCATTTAATGTTCATGTCACTTTCATGAACAGTTCATCAACTTTGTTATGAGCTGTTTATGAGCTGTTCATGAATATGGTTCACTAATATTTCATGAACTTTTCATGACAAGTTCATGAACAGTTCACTATCATCTCACTGGGGAACTCCGGTCCGCGACCCACCAGTTGAGAACCACTGCTGTCGGGTAGTATCATGGCTATCAAGCAGCTCCTCCAGCCAGGAGATCCTGTTGCCAACCGGCAGGCCGCGGCTGCCTCCCCTGGGAGATCCGGGTTTAAGACCGGCTCCAGTAAAAGATCCTTTTTCGGGGAAGAAGCTCACCAGAGCATGACGTGTGTGGCTAAGGTGTGCTTGTCCATTTAGCTTGTAGGCCAGTTAGATCAAGAATCTAAAAGCATAAAACAAATAGTTTAAAATGTTGCAATAAATACCAGGGTAGTACTGTGCAGCGGGGAGAAAACAATCCTGCTTCTTCAGAGGATAGGTGAGAAATAAAGTTCCCCCTAGTGGTGGCAGGGGAGAGGCACGGGCACATGTTTCATATATAGTGTATTTTACCTTATTTAGGGTAATGTATCCTTGTTGGTCACATGTGAATACAAAAACTACACCATAAGGGAGGGAAGGAAACATTGGGATTCTATATGGGACCAATCTCGATAAATGGAAATAAAGGAGAAGAGAGTTTGGAGGTGCCCTGGAGGAGAGTCTCCAGATCCACCTTCTCTCCTCTGGCCGAAGGACCAAGAAGGGTTTGTCTCCAGGTCCGAGATGGTGTGTTGGATAAAGTAATTTGTTGGCATTAATTTTCCTAATCTGGTAAAGGTGTTGATGTAGTCTTGGTTGTATTGTTGCTCCCGGTTCTCCCCCATAGATTTATTGCAGGTGATAGCATAAACAACGTTGGATGATTGAAGGGTAAATGGACGCCAGATCGGGGCATCCTGGCCCGGGCCAATGTCGGCGTGAAATGTTTGTCCAGGGTTGATGATGTTTTTATTGAGGGCTGTGTGTACCAAGATATCCTTGAGATTTTTATTTCGACGGTACACCACGATGGTTTTAAAGGGGGTGAGTGATGGACCCGCAGACTGCATGGAATGAAAGCAGTGTTTAATCTGTTGAAAGTGCTGAGGTGACGGGAGAAAGTAGTAACGAAGGGGATACGTTTGGTATCTGATGGGGGTTTCTGTTTTGTATCCCAACCTGCTGTAAATTGCTCCGCTACTTCCCTTTTGATGGTACGAAAGAGACATTTTGAGTCGCCACGGGGTAAGAGCGCATCAAACAGGATTTTGATGGCATCCTCTACATTGAGTGGGAGGGAACAAATACGGTGAAAGCGGATTAACTGTGACTTGATTATTGAGCGGAGAGTATGCCAACTGTTGTTAAATATTAGAGTTTCTATCAGTGTCCTTAAAGTAAACTTTGGTAGATAGACGTCCCTCAATCTCGTTTGTGAAAAAGACCACTGTATCCAAGAAGGGAATTCGGTGCAGGCTAAGTGTGTATTCGTGGGTGGTGGCTGCTGAGGATATTACACAATGCTTCGGAACCCTCCCAAAGTCCGAAGACATTGTCTAAATACCGGAGGTAAAGAAGGGTTTGGTATTTGCGCAAAGCGGACTGCTCCCAAACAACCTGGGACGTGGTACAACGGGTCCGAGGAGATAAAGTGCTTGTTTAGGTGTTCGGTTTTCATCATATTATGCGTTTCTAAATAAAGGGGCTGGACTAGTGTTTGGTAGTATATTGGGTTGACGGGTTGCTTCGAAGATATAGTTGCTTCTGTCCGCCCTTATCCGCAGGTTTAATAATAATTTCATTCTTGGTAGAAAGGGACTGGCTAGTTGCTGGTCGGGTGTAATATTAGATTGATTGCATTGGCGGCCGGATCGGATGTGGTCGAGGGTTCGAGTGGATCAGATCTTGTAAGGGTGTGGAAACCGACTCCATAGTTGGTTCCCAGGACGATGGCATGGTGAAAGGGAGGTGGGTATACGCTGCATTATATTGGAAATGGTCCAGATTTTAAGACGCCGGTGACGCCTACGCTGTATTAGAAACCCAATGGATATCATCCCCAGCAGTGTACAAGAGGAGAGACAGGACAATGTAAAAATTGTGCATATACATAAATAAATACTTTAAAGTGACGTGGCGCTGATAAAATTAAAGATAAAGCGTGCGTTTAAAATATAAAGACTTGCATACTATATAGAAATATGTGCGCTTTACACAGCGTAATGTTACTGGTCTCCTTGCTGTTCAGCAGTCTGATGGCTTGGGGGAAAAGCTATTACAGAATCTGACTGTTCTGCTCTTAATGCTGCGAAACCTCTTGCCGGAGGGAAGCAGGGCGAACGTAGCATGGTTTGGACGAGTGGGGTCTTTAAAAATGTTCTGGGCTTTTGTCAGGGAGCCCTTTTTCTTCCTCCAGAGAAAGGGCCCTTTTCATGGGGTGCTTTTTAAACAAATGAATATCTACTGCTGTTTTCACACACTTTCCAAAAATATATTGATTGAATAAAACATTAAAATATCAGGTCGGGAGATTAGACTGCTCCCTCAGAGAAAATCCTGACGTTTCGTTTTTCAGAGTCAGGGCGGGGAGGACAGAAGAGCTTTCTTGACGGCGTCTAAACCAAGCGGAGTGGAAACATTGGTATGAAGTGAATCCACATCTTTGGAACAAATAAAAGTATGGGAGGGAACAGAGAGGGGTTGTAATCTTTTAACAGAAGTGAAGGTATCTTTAATATAGCTGGGGTGGTTATGGGACAGGGGGTTAATATCGCGATCCATAAACTCCGCTAGTTGGTAGGATTCAGATCCACAATCGCTCACGATGGGTCTTCCTGGTGGTTTCAAGACGGGGACCAACTAGCGGGGGGTTTATGAATTTTAGGGAGGAGGTAAAACAATCTGGGCCAAGGAGGTAGAGTGCTTGTTTCGCTGTTACAAGATGTTTAGTTTTCACCAAGGTGTTAACCATGTTCTGTGTTTCGAGGTAAAGGGGTTCGATTAATGCTTGGTAGTAAGTCGTGTTGTTCAGTTGCCGGTTTGCTTCAAAGATATAATGGGTTCTGTCCTGAATTACTATCTGTCCGCCCGTATCTGCAGGTTTAACCCTAGAACCGCCAACGGGTAAAATGTACCCGCTATTGATTTTCAAGGTACAATGTTCTTTTATTGATCATACAGAACAGTGAGTTCTGATCGCACAGGGATGAAACTTATACCAATAGAATCTGTGGACTCTCAGCTTTTCATGTGATATCGTTTGTGCAGATAGCATGAAGACTAAAATATCGCTACCAGTGCTGATTTAAACGCTTGGTGTTAGACTTGTGTTTTGTTTAGGTACAAATCTCTCTATCTCTCTCTCTCTCTCTATCTATAACTATCTATCGATCTATCTGTAATGTTCTGTTCTATGGAAATATAATTGTCTACATAAACAGACGACGCAAACTACTTCTCTCATTCCGAGAGTCCATCTTTATTCAACTGGCACGTAACCTGCATGTATTACGTCCTCAACGTGAGCTCAGTCATCCAAGATCTTGTATTCTCCAAGATGTTACACTATCTATCCATCTCTCTATAAGGAACCGCAGTAGACAAAAGGCGTTGCTATAGCAACACGTGATGTTTACGCTGCATTTTCTATGAGGTAAATATTACCCGCTGGCGGATATGGGTATAAATGGCCTTTTCTTTGGCGATATTTTCAATCTGACTTCATATTGACAATTGTTAACAACAGAGGGTGCTACATAACACCCTTTCAGGAAAAGTCACGGACTGGGAGACGTTAATATGTTATTGAAAACAAGTTACATACAATCAAAAAACAGCTGCGGGTAAAATGTACCCGTTGGCGGTTCTAGTGTTAATAACAATGTCATGTTTGGCAGATAAGGACTTCAGGGCTAGTTGCTGTTTAGGTGTAATGTTAGATTGGCCAAAGTGGTCAAGGGTGCGAGTGTTGAAGCGGATCAGATTTTGTAAAGGTAAGGAAACCGACTCCCAAGTGGATGGCATAGTAAACGGAAGATGAGTGTAGGTTGTATTAAATTGACAATGGTCCAAAAGTTTAAGACGCCGGTGATAAACATGGAAGTCTCTTCTGAGCAATTCCCGATCCGGAAGTGTCGGGATAAAGGTTAATCCACGTTCCAGAACCGCCTGTTCCGAAGAGGACAGGGTAAAGGACGAGAGCTTAGTGGATGGTGAAGGAGTGGAGGGCAGCTCTGCGCCTGATGGCTCTCGTGTAAACCCAATGTATTGGTCCAATGGTGCAACATAGCCTGTGCTGTATTGGAGACCCGATGGATATCGTCACTGGCAGTGTGGAAAAGGAGAGATGGTAATATTGGGAGGTGTTCAGCCTGTGACTCCCAGGATCTGAGGGAGTTTGCCACAATGTCATTGAAAGCTTCAAGACATACAATTTGGCTTCTGCGAAGATTGTTGGAGTCGTTTAGGAGCGGCACGTACATGTGGGCGTGTGGGAACGGTGGCTCTGGTCGTTCTCGAAAGGCGACGGAGATCCTTAGTGATGGTCATCGTGGTTTGAGTCCGTAAACAATTGTTGATCCCCCCCATACCTCCAGGTCATTCTCTCAATTGGGAAGTGTTTCAGAATGATCGAGGTGATGTGTCTGAGGGTGGCCCCAGGAAAGCTGTCTACTCGAATAGATGGGTGGTTAAAGGGGGGATTCTAGCCAAATTAGAGTCACCCAAAATCACGGTGGGTTAGGGTTAGCCAAAAATCCTGACGTTTCGCATAGCAATGTTGCTTCTTCAGAGGATAGGGTTAGGTAAGAAATTAGAGGTCGGGCACATGTTTTATATTTGGTTAGTTTAAAGGTGGGGTAGGTACGTTTCAGAAACCGGCTCGAGTGCACTAAAATTTGAAAGTACGCAGCCGAAAAGAATCCGCGCCTTCCTTCAGACTTCCTGACAGAGCACCTCCTCCAACACACGTGAACGCGACCATGACGTCAGCAGACTGGTGAAGTGGCCGCCTGTTGCTGGCGAGTCATTGAAGTACTGCTGCAATGCACGCCCAATGACGGCACGAGATACATTTTGTGCGTGCACGAGATGGAAGGCTGACAGGGCGGCAATGGTTGTACTTTTTACAGTATTACGGCTTCCACAGATGAAATTGTGTTATGGATTTGTTGTCAAAGCACTTCGGATATTCATTGCTATCGGATGTTAAGAGCATTCCATGGAATATAACAAAGTGTATCTCGAGCCGGTTTCTGAAACTTACCTACCCCACCTTTAATAGAATAAAACCAATGCTGTTATTCTTCTAAGAGTTGTTGGACCTAGAACACTACTTGGAAGGGGCAAACATAATACTGGATAAGGGGGAGTAGGCAGGAGGAGAAAGGAAAAGGGTTCACATGAATACTCCGGGGTAGGAAGGAGGAGGGAAACAGAAAAGGGGTTGAAATTAATGCTAAGGGGCAGGAGAGTTTCTGAGGTTAGGTTGGGAAGGAGTTATGGTTAGGATGGGGGGGAAGAGCAGGGTTAGCCTGAAGGGAGGGAAGTGTGAAGCGTAGGTTATATCGGAGGGGAATAGAGGAGAGGTTTTTCGGTTGGGGAGGAGAGAAAGGGATAGGCTTAGGTAGGATAAGGTTAGGATAAGTCTCCAGGTAATGCATATAAGTCAATGAAATGTCCCCTTAAGTGATGTATACATGGGTGGGGGGTGTGTGTGTGTGTGTGTGTGTGTGTGTGTGTGTGTGTGTGTGTGTGTGTGTGTGTGTGTGTGTGTGTGTGTGTGTGTGTGTGTGTGTGTGTGTGTGTGTGTGTGTGTGTGTGTGTGTGTGTGTGTGTGTGTGTGTGTGTGTGTGTGTGTGTGTGTGTGTGTCACCCAGCCATCCAGAAAGCCTAATATTATCCCCGTCACAGAGTGGGCGTGGGCAGCATAACTCAGAGTCTGTGATTTACGACGCCCCTCTAATGCACCGCGGTGAGGCGAAGCATTAATATCGTCTCCTTTCTTTAAATCTGCCACTTCCTTCGCTTCCATTTACCGAGCGCTCAGCCGCGAAGGAGCTTCGGTCTGGATTCTCAGCTCGGAGAAGCTTCAGTCAGACAGATATCTTTCATTTTATGTGTACGTCGTGTTTATTAATCTTTGAACAATATTCAAAATAACGACTTTTCTCGAACGCAAGGGTTTGGATTTGTTTTGCTCATTATGTTTTGCATATTTCAGTTGGATTGGTTTGGTGCCTTTACTACTGCATTGAGGAAGTGTGCAGCATTTATCGAGGGTTACGGTTCGGGGAAGAAACATGCAGGCGAAGCGGAGGGATTCATATTTACCTGCGGTGCGTTTAAATCTGCAGCTGGTGACAGGAAGCGGTGGCTTTTTCGAAGCATTTTAAACGAGCACACTTACAATACAGACAGGTGCATTTCAAGAAAGAGACATGTAACACGATGTACAATAAAACATGCCACCACTCACTGCCTCTCACACACACTCTTCAGCAATTAACACACACACACTGTCGATCCAGGTTTTTCGTGACGGTGAGAAGTCGTTGCCTCTTAATGATTCCTGCCAAGGCCTCAGGCTGCGGATATATTAGTGTCATATTAGGAGGAAATGGAGATAGTTCTCCCCGGGGGGGCTGAATATCTCCATTTATTTATGGGCTGTGGGAACAGTCATATACGGTATCTGACGTGGAGACGTTATCAGCTGATGCTCGAGGCAGATATAGCATTCCTTTCCCTGCATGTGCTTATTTGTAAGACTTTGAACATACTTTGTATTGCTGCGTCCAGAACCAGTGATAGTTAAGTGTGTGTTTGCATTCAGTACCGAATAACCCCTGCAGCTACGAAACATTACCCCAATAGTAAGGAGTGTGTTGCTGCAGGACTCAAAGCTAATGTCGAATGAAGGCAGAAGGGTGGACAACATCACATCTGAAAGAAAAAGGAGTTCCTATTTGTATTTAATGGAAAAAACTAATAACATGAAGCATCCCATACCGTAGTAAACGGTGGGTACAAGAGAAGAGTAAGAGGTTTTTTAGGTAATCACTTACACGGCAAACACAAGGAAATACAGTTCGACTAAAATACCAATAACTTATAGGATATATTTTTGACAGAAGTATTGTCACAGTCTGCTTTCTCACTCCCCTATTTTCTGCATTAACATTCCTTAGTCACCTGGTGGTCACCCCCTGTCTCGCTCTCACTCTGTCACACCCATCAGCTCCATTAGTATGTCGGCCCACTTCACTTTCACCTCAGTGCCAGATCGTACTTTGCAGCATGCCAGTCTTTCCCGCATTACCCTTCAGATTGCTCTCCCGGTTTCGACCCTGCCTCGCCTGCTCCCTGACCCGTTCTGTACCTGCCTCGCCTGCTCCCTGACCCGGTCTGTCCCTGCGACTCCCGTCCTGCTTTCTCCTGGAAACCCTCACCTCTCCCCGACCAGCCCTTTGCCTACTACCTGCCGCTTTGTCTCCTACCAGCCTACCGCCTTCAATAAAGCTGGTTACCGACTATCCCTGGTTTCCCGTGTCCTCAGCTCGTTTGTAACAAGTATAAATATATATAAAATAATGTATTATATTACATTATTGCCGCTGCATTGGATTATTATCGGAGAGGGTAATAACTTCATAATTAACTACGGGTCATTAGTAATATCTTGTGTTGTATACCTTCCACATTTTTCCCATCTATCGTCAAAGATATGAAGTTAATTTCTAATTCTCGATCCTTCTATTTAAAGTTCATGAGGTTTTACATTTTTAACAGATTCCTGGTAGTTTTTTGTATGACTGTTATGAATATAGCCGTGGGAAGGAGGGGCTACATTTCTGAGAAAGAATTCAGAGGAAAGAAAATTGATAATTTTTTTATTGAGAATTCTAGACTTTTCTCGCGATTCTGACTTTTTAACATAGAATTCTGACTTCAATTCACTTTCGGTTGGATTTAAAACAAATGATAATCATGTGGCCCGAGTTGTCTTCCATACGGGGCCGTGGTGACATGCCCATTGCTCTGAAGATACTCACGGCCCGTCCACACGGCGGCGTGCGTTGAAGCTTCCAACGCTTCTGCCCATTCACTTTGAAAGGGGGTGACGTCACTTTTAGCCGAACTGCATTGTGGGAAGCGACGTGGAGCGTTGCTGGCTTCAAAAGTTGAGCAATGTTCAACTTTTGGCGCCTCGATGGAGGCGTCAGCCAATGAAATCCCGTTTATGCAAATCTGCCAGTACAAGCGCTAGCCAATCAAACCGCGTGTACGCTGGGAGAGACGACGCAGGTCATTTCCTCATATTCCAAAAAATGTAGGTATTCATTATAGCGGTAGAGAATCACCCGGTGCTGAATGATCAGTCTGTGTTCATCTACCGGGATACAAACCGGAGGAGCGAGGCATGGAGGGAGGCGGCGGAGACAGGGGGTGGAACTGGTAGGTTTTCGCCTGTTTGGGGATTTTATATCCAGTTCACTTCGTTTGAACATTGCTATGCTTTGTGTGTCGGGGGCGGGAGATTCACGTGATTGGTTGTTGGTGGCAAAAAATCCCCAAGCTTCAGACACGCCCACCGCCAAGCGTCAGCGCACGCCGCTGCGTGGACGGGCCGTCGCTCACCGAGGAACAAACAGAAAAACATGACTAAGTTATTAAGACAACGTTATTGTCGATCTTACAATCCACCGCCTGTGTTTTAACATGTTTTTGTTTTTATTTGTTTTGTTTTAATGTTCTGTATTTTAAATTGTTTTATTTAAGTAGCCCAGTAATGACTGTTGCTTGTTTTAAATGTATTGTATTTACTTGTTTAAAATGAAATGTGTTTTAGGTTGACTTTTAAAATCTGTCCAGGGACTACAGATGAAAAATAGCCTCTTGGTTAACTCTGGCACGTTTACAGAAAGGTTCATTAATGTGCACTATCCCCGTTAAATAAATGAATAAATAAATATCCGGGTAAAATAAAGGTACCATTTGAAAATATAAATGTTTTGATGAAGTAGCCGACTTCCCTTACATACCTTGATCTAACATGCCAGAGGCTGTTCACCTTGGAGACCTGCTGCGGATATGGGTACGGCCTGGCGCGAGATTTACACCTTGTCTTCATATTTAGATAAGTACTGTAGCGGCCAAAATCATATAGAAATAAAACGGATAATTCAGCCGCTGAGGCACTAGTGAGCAGATCTCACGCCGGGCAATGATCCAGGTCCAGACAAGATATCCATTTGTGCAGTTTATTCCGATAACAAAGTACAACGAACAGGTTTCCTATATCCCTTTTCCTTAAGCCTTTCCTTTCGCTGGCTTGAAACACCGTTTGCCTCCTCGTGCTCTGGCCCACCTGTCTCAAATATATACAAGTACACCAGGTGCTCTAATCACCCAGTGCCCAAAACATGCCTTCAAAATAAAAGCATATAAACTACTTTAATTTATGAGACTAACTAAGAATACATTTACTATAAAACAGCAAGAAAATAAATGTTAAACTATTAAATAATATAAAGAGATATATAGATCCAACAAGTACAGTGTTTATTCGTGTATACTTCGTTTAATTTCATGCTCCATTAGCTGACTTGTTGATACATCTCTAAAGTTTGTAATGTTATGTGGAATTACAGATTACAGAGACGCACCGTCCTGTTGGACTCGACGGGACTCTGGCTCAGAATAAAACACACCCGTCTGTGCTTTCACACTTCCACAAGAATAATTCATTCTCTTTCAAAGGGATCCAAACCAATCTAAAAATTCAAAAGTGCAGCATGTCCACATTCCTGAGTGTCAACACCTCGCCTTGTTCAGCTTCCCCCGCTTCATTATTAACGCTCTGTACGAAGACACAACCCCCTGATGTCCATCTCAAGCGTTACCGTCGTATCATAGTTTGGGGTTTCCAGGACGACGGCAAACATAAAAAGTTACAAAAATGTTGAATTCCTCGAATAGGCGAGCTGGTTATAGGCATGATGTCTGCACTCGGTAATGAATAATAATAAAGCTTTATTTATATAGCACTTTTCATACAACACATGCAGCTAAAAGCGCTTTACAAAATGACACATCACAAGTTAGAGGTGGGTCATTTTGGAGAAACCAGCTGGAGTGCGCTGGAATTTGAAAATATCTGCCACTTCCTCACAGAGCCCCTCCCCCTACACACACGAACGCGAACATGACCAATGAGGGCACGAGATACGTTTGTGCCCAGATGGAAGGCTGACAGGCAGGTAGGGATGGGTATCGTTTGAAATGTATCGATTCCCCGTTTCGATTCCAAAATTGTAAAAGAAAGGGGTCAAACGTTTAGATAACAAATATCTTTATTCTTGTAAGCTTTAACTGAAATTGTTACAAATAAAAAATATACATGCAATACAAATGTATTGCACAATAGCTGTGCTTTATTTTAACTGAGCGATGCCTGTGGCAAGCTATTAACAGGCTTTACACTGTGCCTTGTCTTTTTCTTTATTACGGCCCGTCCACACGACAGCTTCAATCTGCCCATTCACTTTGAATGGGGTGACGTCACGTTGCCTCGCTTTTCCGCCGAACTGAATTGTGGGTAGCATCGCGGTCCGTCTCCGCCGTCAGAAGCCGGAGTAGCCAGCGCCAGCCAATCAAATCCCGTTTCGGAAAATCTGACAGCTCAAGCCGTAGCCAATCAAACCGCGTCTAAGCTGGGAGAGATATCCCGCCGTTCATTTCTATATTTCAAAAAAAGTCGGAGGAGAAACTAACTATCGCCGTAGCAAATCACCCGGTTTCGTATGACCAGACCCTCTTCACCTACCGGGATACAAACCGGAGGAACCAGGCATGGAGGGAGGTGGCAGAGACAGTGGGGGAAACTGGTAGGTTTTCGCCTGTTTGGGGAGTTTATATATATATATATATTGCTCCCATACAATCCCCGGGGGTTTTTGCTCTGTATGTCGGGGGCGGGAGATTCATGTGATTGGTTGTTGGTCGTGTTGCTTGAATAAAATCTCCAAGCTCCAGACACGCCCAGCTCCAAGATTTTTTTGAAGCTGTAGTGTGGACGCTCCGTTAGTGTAGTGGAGCATGACTTTAGAGCGTTTACCGCGACCCATCTTTGGTGTTATGAAGTGACTGAGCTCGTGAACCGTCTACTGGAGGGCGGGGGGAGCCTCGCTGCGGGGCAACTCGCTGCGGGGCAACTGTGGACCTCTGTCGCCGCAACTTACATGATGCCGTTTTAAAAAGATTAAGGGCGGTGCCGGCCGTCAGCGAACCGAGCCGGCCGTCAACGGCCCGCTGACGACCGGCCGTTCTGTGATTCTCCAGGTCCGCCCTGCATTCCACCGGGTCACCGCGGCGCAGACGGACCCGCTGGAATACAGGGTCTACCGCGTTTAGGAACCGTTAAGCAGAACCAAAAAGGTGTATTTTGTACGGGTCCCCGGCATTTTCTTATTGGTTCTCATCTGGAGCCGAGTTTCGGTTCCCAACCCTACAGGCAGGTAGGCCATCCAGTTACTTTAGCCAGGCCGGCTCAGATGATTGGTCGAGCTTTTTACAGAACTACGGCTTCCACTGATGACTTTTTTATGGATTTCTTGTCAAAGCACTTCAGATATTCATTGCTATCGGGATGTTGAGAGCATTCCATGGAATATAACAAAAAGTGTATCTCGAGCCGGTTTCTCAAACTTACCGACCCCTCCTTTAAGACATGACAAAAATAAATTATCCTCAGATTGTTTGTTAAGAACTTCAAAATATAACATTTGATCAGGTTAATGAACACAAGGAGGTAAAATATATAATAGAAATACAATTAAATAAATAATGGTTTCTCTGACAGATAAGACACAAGACAACTGAGACGATGCAACAATATAATATAAAACCCCATGAAACAAAGTGAACATATCGGTACCACAGATATAAAAAGATTAAAACCTATGAAATAAATAAGACAATAGATTAACGACTGAAATAACTTTAAAAGTGGGAGGTTGCTAATAAAAAGCTAAAAGATGTGTCTTTAGCTGTCGTTTAAAGATGTCCACTGAGGTGGCCTTTAATTGAAGCAACCTGAGGTTCGAGGATGTCCGACACACTTCCAAGGAGAAAGTGGTTGATTTGAACTGTCTTCATCGTGCCTCGTTCCTGCGCTCCAGACGATGTGTCAGAGAAAAATCTCTTAATTTAATAATAGTTGTCTTTGCTCTTCTATTCCTCGGGCTGGAAAGGGACTATTATTATATTCTTATTGCTATCCAGGGAACTATCATTCATACAATTAGAAGTGCCTGAAAAGAGCACGTCCTAGCAATGGGGTTTTAATCGTTTTTTTAAATCATCCCACAGAGTCTTTCTTTCCTGCTGAATGCCACCACTTTCTGCTCTGATGGGAAATCTATTACATCAGCCACGATAGAACAACATGTGTCCGCCAACGCATTGCTTCCTCCAACTATCTTTCCATCTCATCAAATAATTCATTTCATTACAGGGCCATTTTGAAGAGTATGAAATACATCCATAGTTCAGATCTGAACCCCTGAATAATGTAGGCCTCCAGACTGAAAATATGTCTTACCTAAAACTGGGGGAAGAGAGCTTTTATACAGTGTACATAGTAATTGGGAAACAACTTAGTTTGGAATACATATATTTAACAATCTCCTTGTATAGCGAAACAAGTAAAAAAGTATATTACCATAATAAAAGGATTGAGATGGAATTTTATGCGTTTCGATTTTCCACATTAATGGCTGAAATTTGCAGTATTCCGAGATGGCAAAAGTACACAGATCCTTTACTCAAGTAGAAGTACAGATACTCGTGTTTAAAATAGATTTAAAAAAAAAGTAGAAGTACTGACTAAACTTCTTTACTCAAGTAAAAGTAAAGAGGCTTTGAAGTGTACTTCAGTAAAAAGTACCCATAGCTAGCAGCTGTTTTAAAGAGTACCTGACCTCCCTTTATATTAATAGAACAACAATGTCATTGTTAGCTAATGAATGTTTCCATGGTGACCAACGGCAACATGACAACGTTTCCATTGGTCCCTCTTCTTTAGAGAAGACCAGGAAGTGATGGATACACGGATCGTGTTCCAACCAATAGGCACGCAGTGACTCTGAAGAATAATGACCACGCACCAACACACATTCAGACTAAAGGAACCAGCTGTTTGAGAAATGAGAGAAGTAGAAAGTACAGGTATTTGAGTTCAACATGTAAGAAGTAGAAAGTACAGGTATTTGGGTTCAACATGTGAGAAGTAGAAAGTACAGGTATTTGAGTTCAACATGTAAGAAGTAGAAAGTACAGGTATTTGAGTTCAACATGTAAGAAGTAGAAAGTACAGGTATTTGAGTTCAACATGTAAGAAGTAGAAAGTACAGGTATTTGGGTTCAACATGTGAGAAGTAGAAAGTACAGGTATTTGAGTTCAACATGTAAGAAGTAGAAAGTACAGGTATTTGGGTTCAACATGTAAGAAGTAGAAAGTACAGGTATTTGGGTTCAACATGTAAGAAGTAGAAAGTACAGGTATTTGAGTTCAACATGTAAGAAGTAGAAAGTACAGGTATTTGAGTTCAACATGTAAGAAGTAGAAAGTACAGGTATTTGAGTTCAACATGTAAGAAGTAGAAAGTAAAGGTATTTGGGTTCAACATGTAAGAAGTAGAAAGTAAAGGTATTTGGGTTCAACATGTAAGAAGTAGAAAGTACAGGTATTTGAGTTCAACATGTGAGAAGTAGAAAGTACAGGTATTTGAGTTCAACATGTAAGAAGTAGAAAGTACAGGTATTTGAGTTCAACATGTAAGAAGTAGAAAGTACAGGTATTTGAGTTCAACATGTAAGAAGTAGAAAGTACAGGTATTTGGGTTCAACATGTGAGAAGTAGAAAGTACAGGTATTTGAGTTCAACATGTAAGAAGTAGAAAGTACAGGTATTTGGGTTCAACATGTAAGAAGTAGAAAGTACAGGTATTTGGGTTCAACATGTAAGAAGTAGAAAGTACAGGTATTTGGGTTCAACATGTAAGAAGTAGAAAGTACAGGTATTTGAGTTCAACATGTAAGAAGTAGAAAGTACAGGTATTTGAGTTCAACATGTAAGAAGTAGAAAGTACAGGTATTTGAGTTCAACATGTAAGAAGTAGAAAGTACAGGTATTTGAGTTCAACATGTGAGAAGTAGAAAGTACAGGTATTTGAGTTCAACATGTGAGAAGTAGAAAGTACAGGTATTTGAGTTCAACATGTAAGAAGTAGAAAGTACAGGTATTTGAGTTCAACATGTAAGAAGTAGAAAGTACAGGTATTTGAGTTCAACATGTAAGAAGTAGAAAGTACAGGTATTTGAGTTCAACATGTGAGAAGTAGAAAGTACAGGTATTTGAGTTCAATATGTGAGAAGTAGAAAGTACAGGTATTTGAGTTCAAAATGTGAGAAGTAGAAAGTACAGGTATTTGAGTTCAACATGTAAGAGTAGAAAGTACAGGTATTTGAGTTCAACATGTAAGAAGTAGAAAGTACAGGTATTTGAGTTCAACATGTAAGAAGTAGAAAGTACAGGTATTTGAGTTCAACATGTGAGAAGTAGAAAAGTACAGGTATTTGAGTTCAATATGTGAGAAGTAGAAAGTACAGGTATTTGAGTTCAAAATGTAAGAAGTAGAAAGTACAGGTATTTGAGTTCAACATGTAAGAAGTAGAAAGTACAGGTATTTGAGTTCAACATGTAAGAAGTAGAAAGTACAGGTATTTGAGTTCAACATGTAAGAAGTCAAAGTGAAAAGTCGTCAGAAAAATAAGTAGTGGAGTAAAGTACTGATACCAGAAAAATGTACTTAAGTACAGTAACAAAGTATTTCTACTCCACTACTTCTCACCTCTGGCAGTATTACATAATAAGCAGATTTTAATGAATGAATGAAACGCTGAATGCACAAACGCATCCCATGCTTTGATTGTTAATATGCACATAGAACATTAAGAAAACATTTTTAAGTCACCTTTCATCAACATTAATATAACGTTAAATTGATGATGTACTCATTAAACTTACGATTCATTTAACTTTTTTTCTCCCAAAAGTTAATTATCCAAAGCCTCTGTACACCCCCCTCTATTTACATGTAATGGTTTGGTCCTGCCTCCAGACGCTGTGCGGCACCGCTCTTCCTAGCAGCGCAGGGATGCTAGTAGTTACGTGTGTGCCATGTCTCAACGACTCACAACGTCAGGCTTTCAAAAGAGAAAAGAAAGGAGTGAGAGAGGGACTAAAGGGCGACAGTATGTCACCCAGGTTTTCAAAAGAAGAGGTGGGTGTGGTGGAAATTAGTCTGTTAGCTAAGCTTAGTCCATTGTAAATAATAATTGTAAAGTTTTGCTGACATTAAGTACTGTTAATATCTTCACAGAAAATGCTGAGCTTTTCATTTCACTCCTTTTTTAGCTGACATTTAATAAATGCAGGTACATTTTTAGCAGCTATTCATACTAAACCAGTCGTCCCTCCCCTGGTGCCAGGACCAACAGATCCATCTCTAGGCTCCGCAGCCCTGTCCCCCCATAAGGCTTTGCAGTCTTGCCATGCTGCCAGTTGGCTAGAAAGCTGGACTTCAAGGACTTGATCAGTGCCTTTGCCTGTAAGAAGGCTAGGCGATACATCACCAAGGTGGTGGTTCTCCTTTGGCTTTGTTGCTGTCGTGCGGTGTAAGGGGCGCAATAAAGTATCCGTGGTAACCCAAGACCAGTGGGTTCACCATGGCTTCAAACCAGACCAATCGCCGGAACGCTGTTTTGACCTTCTGGAAGAACTACAGATGGACCGCTTGCAGTTCAACCGACACATCATCAAACCATCTGGAATACATCTTTTCTTACCCTGGGAAAAAGATATTTGAGGTCATCTTCACAACCAGCCAACACTTCCACAACCGCCTGGAGAGATTTGAAAAGAAGAAAACCTCAGCATCACGCTTTGATGAGATCAGCATGACACCGCTTGCCGAAAGGGATCTGAAAACTGTTTGTCATGATATGTTCAGAAAAAGTCAGGAAACAGGATGTCTGGACGTGGATGACACGGCACTGTGAGGTACACCATGCAATAGAGGTGATGGACATCGATGGAATAAAAACCGGGTCTTGACGTTTCCAGGTCCGTCTCCAACGACAGGATGCCGAGACACATTCCCAACACCATACAGTTGGGAGCCTTCAGGGGTTCTGTCTTCTACCATGGGCGGCCAAAAGAATGCAGGAAGTGTGGCAGTCTAGACCACCTTGCAGCAGACTGTAGCCTGCAAAGCTACAGACCACTCATCAGCAAATTGCCCAACCCCTGTCAAGTGCAACCTCTGCTCCTCCGAAAACCACCGCTTCAAACCCCTGAAGCCCGAGAGGAGGAACGTGCAAATGAGGAACCAGAACTCGGTCCGGCTTCCCGCTCAGGCACCAACCAAGAACCAACAAACACTGTCTCTCAGCAGCCAATCCAAGAGCCCATTCAGGACCAAGAGAAGGAGACATCAGCGGGTGAATCGATCATCGAATGGAGCGCCGACACAGTGGAAGACATCATAGGCACGAGCTACATCCCCCTCCCTATGGCCCACGCTACAGTCCAGAAGGCAGATCCACGACCCAGGTACCAGAAACGGGAGGAACCCAGGGACCCATCAAGACGCCGAGAATACGCTCGAGTCCATCATGGCAAACCTCACCACTCCTCCACCCCAGGGGAAGCAAGTACTCAGGGAGGACCCCCCTGATGACGCACAGGCAAGTGTCCCTTTGGTCCTACCTATCGCCATAAACCAGATAAAAGACGCAAGGGATTTGCCATCACGGAAACGCCCTAGGAGTCACCACAGTCAGGTGAACCCTCCCCCTCCTACGGGGACTCACCCGCCCCAACCTCAAATCCCTTACTTGAGCCTGAGGAACTAGTTGCCATCCCTTCGGCTACAACAAATATCTATCTGAATAAAGAAAGGGCTATCAAAGCCAAGAAAAAGAGACCAAAGAAGACGCTTTGAAAACCATGCCGCCCTGCTGTCTCCCATTTTCGCTCCTTATGCCCCCCACTCCCATTGCATCGCTCAACACAAGAGGCCTAAATGCCAATCAGCCTTCACATTTCGACATTCAGATAATCATGGCATCTGCCTACTCCAGGAAGGTGATGTTTGAGGACAGATGGAGCCATGGACAATCTGTGTGGTCGGGCGATAACAAAAATTGGTCTTCGGGATTTGCAATCTTATTTAAAGGGAATCATTTTGACATCCAGAGGGTCCAACGCATATCAGATGGAAGAATTCTCTGTGTTGATGTTGGGCGATGTGTATTGCCCTGCTGATCTTCAAGAATGCTTAGAAACACTAAAAGCAATCCAGCCACTCCTGTTATGTGGAAGGGAGATCATATTGGGTGGAGATTTGAATTACCTGTTGGCAAAAAAGAATTGAGGATTTAGGAACTTAACCGCCTTTAGGAAATGTCCACACAGTCAGCGGTAAAGGTTGGCTCACAATGGTCCATGACTACTTTCTCAGGGACAGAGTGAAGCTTAAGGACGCTGAAATTAAAAACCATGTGGAACATTTATGACGTATTTTTAACAAAATAACTGATGGATGCACTTTAAATGAATTGTTGTTGGAATAAAGAGGAACATATATATTTTGTTGTAATAGGAGTATAATTGTGTTGTTTTTTTAAAACAGGAAAATGTACCTGCAAGTTTGTCCTTTGTGAATTATGTGCCTTAATAACAATAAAGCGTCTAAAAATTGAATTGGCTAGGCGCTGGGCTCTTGGTGAGTAACGGAGCGTCCACACTACAGCTTCAAAAATAGCTTGGAGCTGGGCGTGTCTGGAGCTTGGGGATTTTATTCAAGCAACACGACCAACAACCAATCACATGAATCTCCCGCCCCCGACATACAAAGCAAAACCCCCGGGGATTTTATGGGAGCAATATATATATAAATATATAAACTCCCCAAACAGGCGAAAACCTACCAGTTTCCCCCACTGTCTCTGCCACCTCCCTCCATGCTGGTTCCTCCGGTTTGTATCCCGGGAGGTGAAGAGGGTCTGGTCATACAACACCGGGTGATTGCTACGGCGATAGTTAGTTTCTCCTCCGACTTTTGAAATATAGAAATGAACGGCGGGATATCTCTCCCAGCTTAGACGCGGTTTGATTGGCTACGGCTTGAGCTGTCAGATTTTCAGAAACGGGATTTGATTGGCTGGCGCTGGCTACTCCGGCGTCTCCGGCGGAGACGGACCGCTCTGCTACCCACAATTCAGTTCGGCGAAAAAGCGAGGCAACGTGACGTCACCCCATTCAAAGTGAATGGGCAGATTGGAGTTTTCGACACTGTCGACGCTGTAGTGTGGACGGGCCGTAAGGCTGAGCCAGGGTTCGTGATAACTGTTAAAGGACAAGGCTATGGTAACGATATTGGATCACTACACACAAGATGCATGGTGAGAAAAAGACTGAGACCAGGTGATAGGCTCTGATTTAGCGCCACCATCAGGCCTTTCCACTTCCATTTTGTCCATTTACACTTTAATACCCGCTTATTTTGTAGTTAGTATATTTAATTAAAACATATGCTGCTTATGTTATTCTTTTTGTTATAGCATTTATAAATGATAATATTGGTGTTAATGTTCACTTTATTTAGATTTATGAATGTTCCACTCAAAAACGTTATTAAAAAGGCATGTACACCATAAAAGATGACTATTGAGGTCTATTGCCAGGTGTTACCACCTGCCTACAGGCTGGAACACAGAGTTAAATGCAAATATCTGTTTATTTAACAAGTTAACGAAAAACACCTCTGATGAATAGTGTCAGTAGTGTCAGCCGTGTGTGGAAGGGTGGTGTAGCATGTTGGAGGGTGCATCAAACCTAACACAGGCTGTAGGTAGTGATGGCAGTTTGACACTGAAGCTTCGAACGGAGCTTCAACCCTGGACTTCCTATTCCATGGAAGCAGTGCTTCGAAGCTCGCTTCAAATCACGTGACATGTGACGTCCGAAGCAGCAACTGCTTAATCAACTCACTGGTTCGCGGTCCAATCAGGTGATTCAATGCACTGCCTCGTCTCGATTCTGACAGGTGACAGGTTGAAACAGTTTCAAATTTGAGCGCTTCAACACTTTATGACCGCTCTAAACAATGCGCAATGTGTGGGTTGTTGTTGTGTTGAGTTGTTGAGTTGTTGTTGGTATTGCATTTGAATTGTAGTATCATCATAGAGCAAGCCAGGAAGAAAGATAGGTCGTTCTGGGAAACACTTCGAAATGTGGAGAGGTTCTGAACAAAAAGACAATTATCAGTAATATAAAAACAGTTCAATAGTTTAAGGAATAGATAGCCCAGTGGGTAGAGCCGGCGGCCCGAATGCGGCGATGTCCTCCGCGCAGCTGGTTCAAAGCCCGGGATGGATGTATTTTAATCTTTGCTTTTCAACTTTAATAACCGATAAAAGGCCGTCTCCGCCTAGAAACATGTCCAGCACTCTCTAGTCTCTTCTCAATAACCCAATTATCAATCTTTAATTGCAAATAGAACATGATATTCAGTGTGTGTGTGTGCATCGAATATTCAGTTCATTATTTCAAGGCAAAGATACGTTAAACCCACTGCAGCCTTGCATTTCGCCAGGAGAGGTCGCTGTAACTGAAGCTTCGAGAAATGAACCTATTTCCGACACAATTGTCCAAGTGGTTCGACGCTTCATTCAAAGCTTCATTTTGCCATCACTAGCTGGAGGCTGAGGTTGCTGCAGCATGCCATGATCAGAATCAGAGAGTGAGCCTTGCAGCTGAGAAGCCTTTATACCTTCTTGAGGCTCCGCCTCTAGATGGGCGGGCACAAACAGGACGACACTCCCAGCACCTGCCAGAGGACAGCAAGGCAGGGAGCACAGCCAGCAGAGGGGGGAGGGGTCGTCACACAGGCATGTTAGTGTTATATGAATTAGTGCAGCAGAATGTTGCCCGTCTGCACAGTGTTATATGTTCACCGCTCAGTGTCAGTAAATATTGTGCTGTTAGTATTGGACTACAAGATAGATGCAAGCCTACAGGTAGAGTTATTTAAAGCATACATGAGTGGGTTGGGTTCTGGAGGTGTGGTTACAGCATTGTGCTTGAATGGCGTGGCCAATGTGATATCTTTTCATGGGGCCCAAAATCCCTGGCGGCGCCCCTGAGTATATTACCCACATTTCATTAGTAACGCGTTACACCCAACACTGGTCTTAGCTAGGGATGCACGATATTGGTTTTTTGAAACCGATACCGATAACCGATAATAATATAATATATATATTAAATGTACCTGTAGTTTTTGCACACCTGGTGGTAAAAAAAAGACTCGTAGTGAGCAAATGACATGAGCATTACTACTATGAACAAAACGAACCCTGGGGTCGTCTCTGGCAAACCTCTTGCTTTTCAAAAGCCTCGTCGATCGGTAAAAGCCCCGGTGCCTTTGCAGCTGGCTTTGGATTTGCCGCTAGTTTAGCAGCGCAGGCGTCTTCGTACGCTTTTAACACACCGTCGTAGCCATGGCGATGTTTCAGGAGACTGATCAGGTTGGAAGTATTATAGCTCGTTGCCTTCTTCCCTCCTCGTGGAACTTCTGCTTTGCATTCGTTAATACAGATAGCAAGCGAACTATCTAACTCTGAAACTTTGAAATAGTCCCATACTACCGACGACATGTTTGTTTACTGTCCTGGCTTCACGGCCGCACAGCATTTACGTCACAGCCAGGCATGAGTTAGGGAGCGCTGGATTTATGAAGAACTCCCCTCTTCCTAAACCACTAATACCACAGTACTGGCAAAACGGGAGGAGCCGAGTGAAAAACAAGCGCCCCTCATCCCAATCCACCCACACCGCAGTATCTCTTTCTTTCTTTTACCAAAAAAATATATTTTATATTATCGGGGCTATTAATACTTTTATCGGGTTTATCGGGATGACGTCATAATTCCTAATATCGGACCGATAATTATCGGACGTCCGATAATTATCGTGCACCACTAGTCTTAGCTGATGAAATGTTTTCTGTATCTTCTTATTTAGTAGCCCCGCCTCCTCTCGAGAGCGTCTAGTTTGAGTTATTAAACATGAATGATGCCGTGGTCAAACATCGTGCAAGTTATGCGAGGCGAAATTCCACTTCCGGTCAGGTATGAACAAACTAATACAACTTTAAAAAAGGTTAAACTTACACTCGCAAAAAGGAAAAATAAGGTAGACCGATCGAGAGACCAACATTTCTGGACCCGTGTGCAAAGGACAGCTAACGGGTCCAAAAGCTTACCAAGTTAATAACCGTGAACTTGACTGAACGGCCCAAATGCTCAGTTGTCAAAGCAAGTGACGAGAAATTTGATGACGTTTGGTTTCCTGACGTATCTTGGACTTTCACAACATCAACAAGAAGCGTTATCTCAGTCATGGTGGATAACACATGTGTTGGTAGCTAGGTCTCTACGTGCAGATTAGCCCCTGGAGCTTCTGGTCTGAAATGTACAAGTACACACAAGTAGAAACTTTGCTTCGCGTCCGTTCTGGCACGCTATTAAAACGAAAGGCCGCTACACACCAACCTGAGACCAAAGAACGAAGGCGTCCCGACTTTTACGTCTGCTACGCCGCCCGCCTACGAACACACCGCAAAGACTTCAGTCGACGAGTGGCAATAACTGTCCTTACCAGCAGGCGGCGGTAGTGTGTATTCGTCATTCAAAAGAGGCAACAACCGGAAGACAGACTGCGTTATACACCGAGAGAAGAAGAACAGGCTGCGTGATATATACAAACAACAAATAGCGTCTGGGTTCCATTTTCACTCTCTCTCGTCGATCGAAAACATGTATCGTACGGTACTGGCGTTATCAGCAATTGGAGCGTTGCTTGCGGCCGCAGAGATTAAGAAGCGGAAGCGAAAAATCGAGAAACCGCACTAAATGGGTGAAAACATGGATATACAGCGAGAAGCTCAGGGGGCTTTCCCGAGAGCTGTGTCGAGAGCTGTCCCAGGAAGATGGAGACAAGACCCTGAACTACGGCAGGCCACACGGCACCAATATCCAGCTCGAGCCAAGCAGCACAGGGATGAACTATGCCAATATTTGAACGGTGTCGGTGTAGTGTCTTTTCAGTGGGATAAGATAGGCCTAAAGAACTGTAAAATGTAAACAATCGACAAAAATACAACACGATAACAATAAAAAAAAGAATTTGCCAAGTATGTCTAATGCTGTGTTATCAATGGCCGTAGTATCAAGGTACGAAATAAAGTTTTGCATTGCCTATCCTGCTATTTGTGTTCATTCTTTTAATCACACAGCGTTAATGCCTACATAACTGTCAGTTGCAGCCGTACATTATTATTGGTTTAACTACTAACAGTATAACACGTTTTAAAATGACCATCTTGAACAGCTACAACGTTAAAATACTTCTAGGCAGATTGTGGAGGAAAATGGGAGAAAGAATAGAGCGGCAGACGAACACCCATCTGAATAATGGCCACTTCTTGCAACATTTACATTTCCATGTGATGCTCCCAATAGGTAAATTAACAATGAACAGTGGGAGACAGTAGCTCTGTCTGTGTCCATCCATCCATCTTCTCCTCTTATCCGTGGTCGGGTCTCGGAGGACGTAGCAGTTCCAGGAGAGAGCCCCAAACGTTCCTTTCCCCTCATCAAGCAGCTCTGACTGGGGGGTCCCAAGGCGCTCCCAGGCCAGAAGAGATATAATCCCTCCACCTGGTCCTAGGTCTACCCCTCGGTCTCTTCCCAGCTGGACGTGCCAGGAACACCTCCCTAGGGAGGCGCCCAGGTGGCATCCTACCTAGGTGCCCGAACCACCTCAACTGGCTCCTTTCGACGCGAAGGAGGAGCGGCTCAACTCCGAGTCCCTCCCTGATGACCGAACTTCTCACCTTATCCCTAAGGGAGACGCCAGCCACCCTGCGGAGAAAACCCATCTCGACCGCTTGTATCCGCGATCTCGTTCTTTCGGTCACGACCCATCCTTCATGACCATAGGTGAGGGTAGGAACGAACACGGCCCGGTAGACAGAGAGCTTTGCCTTCTGGCTCAGCTCCCTTTTCGTCACAACGGTGCGGTAAAGCGACTGCAGTACCGCTCCCGCTGCTCCGACTCTCCGGCCCATCTCACGCCCCATTGTTCCCTCACTCGAGAACAAGACCCCGAGATACTTGAACTCCTTCACTTGGGGTAAGGCTCTGTCTGTGTGTGCCTTCTTAAATCGTTTGTTTTGGTCCCTCACCTCTGCTTCGCTTCTCATGCACTGATTCGCTAAGCAGAACAGCCAATCGGAGTGATTTCTTTGGCCGACTGTCTACGCGGGAGGTGTGAAAATGTGCCGTAAAGAGACAACGGCGAATTCCCGACTGCCTCTGACTCCCAAAATCGGGTTGGTGTGTCAGGGGCTTAAAACAAAATGTACTGTTATATTAAGCAAACCAGTTGACAGCCCAACATTTGTGGACCTATGTAAAACGATAGCTTACACATTCAAAAGCCTGGGCAATAAGGTAAGGCAACCACAACATGCTGCACATTTGCAAACATATTTAACATTGTTGCCCAACATATTCTGAAAAGCTAAAACTCTTTATTTTCCTTTGAAACCCGCAGCAATTATCCTCCAATTACAATCATTGTAAAATAAACCTTTATATAAAACATTATTATGAATGGCCCAAATGTTCGATTGTTTCATTGGTTTTTATTTTTAATTAAAAACAGACATAAGGAGATCGATAGAGAGCTGGGATAAGGAGGCTGTCTTTGTCTATGAATATGTCAATATCAGAGAAAAGTCATGTCCTCTAAATGCGGGGAGAAGCATAAGTGTTCTTCTTTCAGATAATGGGAGCGCTGCTGAAGCATCAAAGAAGCTTTACAAAGACTTCGAGGACGGAGAGACGGCGCTTTAATGATCCGGTCCCAGGTCTGATCCCCTTTAGGAACTAATGAGAATGAAACTGCTGTCGGGACTCTTGTTAAAGCGTCCTTTCGAAAGCCACTGAACCCAAACCCTCTCTGGATAAGGCTGTCAAATTAGAGATGGCTTTTGGGAATGGATTTAAAAACAAACGCAGTTTACTGTTAAGCTTATCAGGGTGAATGTGCTTCTAGTCATTATCTCCCCCCCCCCAAGGGATCTGACAAATGGCCACTGCAGTTTAAACTCTACTTTTAATTAGGATAAATCCTTTCATTGAGTCCCGAAGAGTAAACAATGTATTTAACGTACATAAAGTTTGTAAATTAGCATAGAAAACGGTTTTTTTAACACGTATAATTTCCCTAAAGCAACTTGATAACTTCTTGCATCTTTTTTCATGCCTATAACAACCGCGTCTTAGAAGTAAATGGCTCCAGTATGTAATATTGATATTCTTTGATAATTTAATATTAATACTTTAACAGGAATGTGTTTTTTCTAATAATACAATTATAACTGATAACAATGTTAAACAAATACCAATCATTGTTTTTATGGGTTTTTTTGTGCACTATGACTTTATTTATGACTTTTATTATATATTTTTGGGGCGGTTTTGGTCGCAGTGGTTAGAGCGTTGGTGAACTCCAGTTCGAAACCCGCCTCGGCCTGCTTTCCTGATATCAATGGAGAGCTGCTTCCAGCACGTGGGACCCAGAACAGCAAACAGGGGTGTTTTGTGTTGAGGGGTACCTGAATGTTATTTTACCACATCTGTTTCCTCGTCTCAGTCATTTTAAAACAGTGTTGTTGGTTGTTAGCTTGATAAAAGATGTACATTTTTTTGTTCTACGACATACAATACCTCCGTAAATTCCCCACTCTTGAATTTAATAACAGCGGTTGCTAACAATTTCTAAATTAGACGACTAAACATCATCACGCCCGACATTAGCCACCTTTAGCTTAGCGGAGGTGACGTGAAGTCATGTGACCGTGCTGTAGTTCCTTTATAGCCCAACATTAGCCACCTTTAGCTTAGCGGTGGGGACGTGAAGTCATGTGACCGTGCTGTAGTTCCTTTATAGCCCAACATTAGCCGCCTTTAGCTTAGCGGTGGTGACGTGAAGTCATGTGACCGTGCTGTAGTTCCTTTATAGCCCAACATTAGCCGCCTTTAGCTTAGCGGTGGTGACGTGAAGTCATGTGACCGTGCTGTAGTTCCTTTATAGCCCAACATTAGCCGCCTTTAGCTTAGCGGTGGTGACGTGAAGTCATGTGACCGTGCTGTAGTTCCTTTATAGCCCAACATTAGCCGCCTTTAGCTTAGCGGTGGTGACGTGAAGTCATGTGACCGTGCTGTAGTTCCTTTATAGCCCAACATTAGCCGCCTTTAGCTTAGCGGTGGTGACGTGAAGTCATGTGACCGTGCTGTAGTTCCTTTATAGCCCAACATTAGCCGCCTTTAGCTTAGCGGTGGTGACATGAAGTCATGTGACCGTGCTGTAGTTCCTTTATAGCCCAACATTAGCCGCCTGTAGCTTAGCGGTGGTGACGTGAAGTCATGTGACCGTGCTGTAGTTCCTTTATAGCCTAATGTTAGCTTTTTACTTTAGAAATCATGCAGTGGTGTTAATATGTGGAGATTGTCCTAAAGAGAGTATTGTCTGCTTTAATCCAAAAACCAATGGAAAAATCCCATTGTTTTTTATAAAGGGAACCCTTTCGATGCTAACTCCCTCTCATGCAGTCACATGAACACTGACTCATCGTGGTGTGGGAGTTGCAGGTGAGAAACCTCTGTCCAACAGTTACTCATGTCTTATTCATCCCAGAGTTTATGAAGTGCATTTTAAAGGAAGAGATCTCGTCTCCAAAAGGTGTTTATTTACGGCTCTCGAACCAACCAGAGACAGACTGCAGTAAGCAGTGAGTCGACTGATTGTTAACGAGTCCTGAAGAGCTTTCCCAGTCAGCACAAAATAATAATGTGTGTGCAATTTACCCACAGCTTTTATCCACTCAGTCCTATTTACCCCGATACAGTTCCTATATAACGTGGAGTATCCAGAGCAGCTCAGTCTCAAGTGATGGAGTGATGGTTGATTGATCAAACAGGAGATAGCTGCAAATCAGAGGAAATCATTGTAAGTGCACTCGACTTCAAACTCTCCTTTCGAAACAATTATTTAATTCCAATGATTTGCTCCTGGATAATTATAAGGTCTCGGTATGTTTGTAATCAACTCAAAAAGGATCTTCCATAAGCGCTGCTTGTAGTTTGCTCGTCAATCATTTCTTTAATGAGTAGTTAGGATGACCTACAACAGGACGATGTCTGACCTGCAGGTCTTTTATCTTCAGGTTTTCAATAACAGATGTCTTTGGATGGCACTGAATATATCTACAACACACACACACACACACACACACACACACACACACACACACACACACACACACTCTGATCTGGAATGACATTTACCTTAATCCAGAGATCAGACCAGACCAATAAAAGGACTGAGAATTAACGTTATCATTATGAAATGTCATTCTGCTCAAACGAATGCGCTTTAATATACAGTCTGTAATAAATCCGAGCTTCCTGAAGGTTTTAATGTTGAGTTTCAAACTGTTTTAGAAAGCTGCTAAATCACGGGGATTATAGGGGCTGAAGTTTGTGGACCTTAGATTGAGTTACACTGAGAGATGGTTTTTAGGGTACTCCTATTAATATTCATCAGCTCAGGACAGGAACACCTGGTTTTATATCGTAGTATGCGCCTTCAAGTCCTTTCTTGATAATGTTTTAATTTAATGTTTCCTACAGTATGTAAAGCGACTTCTGATGAGCTCGATCAGACTAATCCATCCTCGAACATTAATTGGTACCTAAAGTCGTCAGGCTGCACAATAAAGGCTCGACTCCTTCATAGATACTCATTAGAAGTCATAAAAACCTGCACTGTAAACAGAATTGGACCTGAACTTTCGCACTTATATATTTTTTAACATATATCTAATTATTCAAATGTATTAACTTTAAAAACAAGTTGCCAAATATTTTTGCTGACGTTTCAGCCTCAATCTGCCTAAATGTGAATGTGTGTGTTGCATACATTTATTAATATTTTTGTGTCAATCAATTAATCTTCCCTCGCTTCAAGCCAGACGACTTTTGAAGTGATCCAATAAAACGCCAAGGTTCACATAAAGATCTAATCCAAATACTTTACAAATGTTATAGTGTATATGATTATTCATATTAAAGGTGGGGTAGGTAAGTTTGAGAAACCGGCTCGAGATCGCTAGAATTTGAAAGTGCACGACCGGAGAAAATCTGCCACTTCCTCACAGAGCCCCTCCCCCAACACACACGAACGCGCACATGACCAACGAGGGCACGAGATAGACAGACAGACAGACAGACAGACAGACAGACAGACAGACAGACAGACAGACAGACAGACAGACAGACAGACAGACAGACAGACAGACAGACAGACAGACAGACAGACAGGTCGGTCCACAGGTCCACAGGTCCACCGGTCCACCTGAAGAAGAGGGGAGCGTTTTAGCTGCCGCCATGCCGTCACTCTGCCCTCTCTCTGACTCAGCTTCTCCTGCTCCCAACCGTTTCATACTTGTATCTGTCCTTCTGTCCTTGAATATTTTTGTAAAACTTGAAAGGAGACATAACTTCAACTAGTGATGGCAAAATGAAGCTTCGAACCACTTGGACAATTGTGTCGGAAGTAGTTTCATTTCTCGAAGCTTCAGTTACAGCGACCTCTCCTGGCGAAGTGCAAGGCTGCAGTGGGTTTAACGTATACACACACACACTAAGACTGAATATCATGTTCTATTTGCAATTAAAGATTGATAATTGGGTTATTGAGGAGAGACTAGAGAGTGCTGGACATGTTTCTGGGCGGAGAGGGCCTTTTATCAGTTATTAAAGTATTAAAGTTGAAAAGCAAAGATTAAAATACATCCATCCCGGGCTTTGAACCAGCTGCGCGGAGGACACGCCGCATTCGGGCCGCCGGCTCTACCCACTGGGCTATCTATTCCTCAAACTATTGAACTGTTTTTATATTACTGATAATTGTCTTTTTGTTCAGAACCTCTCCACATTTCGAAGTGTTTCCCAGAACGACCTATCTTTCTTCCTGGCTTGCTCTATGATGATACTACAATTCAAATGCAATACCAACAACAACTCAACAACTCAACACAACAACAACCCACACATTGTTTAGAGCGGTCATAAAGTGTTGAAGCGCTGAAATTTGAAACGGTTTCAACCTGTCACCTGTCAGCATCGAGACGAGGCAGTGCATTGAATCACCTGATTGGACGGGGAGCCAGTGAGTTGATGAAGCAGTTGCTGCTTCGGACGTCACATGTCACGTGATTTGAAGCAAGCTTCGAAGCACTGCTTCTATGGAATAGGAAGTCCAGGGTTGAAGCTCCGTTCGAAGCTTCAGTGTCAAACTGCCATCACTGACTTGAACCTGTCCTTGTTGGACATGCCGTAAGTCTACGTGAAAGTGTGGAGCCCTTTTCCTTTTGGTTGGTTCTCGTTTTCTCCTGTTTTTTAGGCAAGGCAAGTTTATTTATATAGCACTTTTCAACACAAGGCAATTCAAAGTGCTTTACAAAAAATGAAAGACATTAAAAAAGAAAAGCTACTAAAATAAACATAAAAAGAAAAATACATGGATAAAAGTTACAGTGCAGTCTAAGATATGAATAGTTCAATTAAAAGCAGCGACAAAAAGAAAAGTCTTCTTGCTGGATTTAAAAGCAGTCAGAGTTGCAGCGGACCTGCAGGTTTCTGGGAGCTTGTTCCAGATATTTGGAGCATAATAACTGAACGCTGCTTCTCCATGTTTAGTTCTGACTCTGGGGACAGAAAGCTGACCAGTCCCTGAAGACCTGAGAGTAAGAGTCCTGGATGTTTATTTTCTTATTTGTTAGGCAAGATGTTTGTGTTCAGAGATTTGTTTGTTTTGTGGGTTGTTGCACTTCTTTGTTAAAAAGAAAACGTTGGTAATTAAATGTACCAAACGGCATTCACTGTCTCATTGTCTATGTTCTTGGGAGTGGGAAGAGAGGAGAGAGTGCACACTTGGTGTTGCGCCTAGGTTTCCCTAGGCCTGGGCGCAACAATACGGACTTACCGTTTCCTTGATGTTATGCAAACATTAACATCCCAGTATAGACACTGTCTTTTCTCCCCATCAACACACTGACCATACGATACCTGAACTGGTGCAATAACCAGTGCAGTGCTCTCCAGGTCACCAACCTTTTTTAGCTACTTTCAAAAAATAAAACAAGTCGTGAGCGACATTTAAACTTTATGATATGCTTCCTTTAACCTGTGTGTGCTGTTTGGGTCTGTGGGACCCGTGTGCAGTGATTACTAAAATAACATGTATCAGTTTAATTATTTTAACCTGTTTTATTTGGGGGTGGACCTCACCTCCTCTAGGGGGGTCCTCACCTCCTCTAGGGGGCTCCTCACCTCCTCTAGGGGGGACCTCACCTCCTCTAGGGGGGTCCTCACCTCCTCTAGGGGGCTCCTCACCTCCTCTAGGGTGGACCTCACCTCCTCTAGGGGGGTCCTCACCTCCTCTAGGGGGGTCCTCACCTCCTCTAGGGGGCTCCTCACCTCCTCTAGGGGGCTCCGGGGCATGCTCCCCCGCGAAGATTTGTTTTTAAATGTTGAAGTTAAAAGCCTCAATCTGGAGCACTTTGAGCACAACATGGAAACAGCTCTCAACACTCAGATGAAAGGGAGCTGTGTACTTTTCAATACTCCAGTCATCTTTAGAATATGATCACAACCAATAACAAAACATTTAAACTTGTTTATTCTTATCTTACCTAGTTAGCATTCTATCTTTTTATTTATGCTTATTTTACTAATATAGTTTTTTTTACTGTCCTATACACATTGGAATGATTTCTTACTTTATATATATTAAATAGATAGGTCTCTCCCTCCCTAGCTCTCTCTCCCTCGTTCTCTCTCTCTCTCTCTCCCTAGCTTTCTCTCCCTCGTTCTCTCTCTCCCTCCCTCCCTCGTTCTCTCTGTCTCGCTCTCTCACAGAGGCTGTGTGCTCCTCCGTGGCGATGAGGGCTTGCGTTAAAAAACAATAATAAACATATTTGTAAAGTGGGGGGACACAAACGGGAATTCAATTGTTCAATTGATATGCATTGTGGGGGAGGGGGAGGAGGGATGTTAGATATATATAGTTGTAGTATAGGGTAGATTCTTTTAATTACATTTCCTTTTTTGTTTTGTGTATTTTTTACATTTTGAATTTCGCGGGCGACTCACGTTGTCCCTGCGGGCACCGTGTTGGCTACCCCTGCTCCAGATGAAACGAGTACAAAGAGGTGTTGCTAGAGTTCTGGTGTTGCTCTTATTAATGGCAAACTTATCAGTTTTCAGCTTGCTGTGATTTTCTCCATTAAATAAACAGGTTTCTCCAATTTAACCTTTAACCAACTTCATATTTTTCATTTCCTCTCATATTAACAGTGTGGATCATTGAGTCAGCGTGGCGTCCAGAGTCTTATCCCGTGTTCCTCTGAGGGGACAGCACGGGGGGGGGGGGGGGGCATGAAGAAAGACCTGCACCAGCTTCATCCACGCGTTGCTGTTATCACTGGCTCAGTGACATTTCATTTGACCAAATGTCTTTACATTTAATATATTTAATTATTATCCACCTTTTTGTTTTATGTCCTTTTATTTAAAACGTTCTTTGAGACTTCATCTTCTGGTTCAAATCTCAATACATGTAATTTGTATAATCACTCTTTTGTCTTTATTCTACATGGAAATGTTAGAGATTCCATTCAAATCTGTTGATTATTCAGATCTTCCTCAGGAATAGTATGTTGAGTTTTTAATGATAAATTGATATCATGTTCTCACAGGATATAGAATGAACCGTGTATCCATAGTGTATGAATGCTTCAGCTCTTCAGACCAACATAGTAAGATGTGAGCATGCTCCTAATTGTGTTGGTATGCAGCCGGTCTGGTCTGTTTCATAAAGCTAATCTGCCACTTTTATATTGTAGAATTGGTTAAATTAAAGCAGTCTTTAATTGTTTGTCCTAAACATAGCAATATATGCTTTTGAAATGTAACATGTCTTTGAAAAAATAATAGTATACAGTTTATATTGTGCATCACCTTTAGCTTGAAAATACATCGATGTGTTTTTTTAATAAATAAATAAATAGACGCTTTATCAATCCCAAATTAGGAAATAATTTAACAGCAGCAGTGTGTTCAGGTATTAACATATTTTAAGTTGGAATAAAGTATAAACTACACATCACAAGTATAATGCACTGCAATCATAAGATGAGTCCGATATGTTCATGAAACTCCCCAGGAGACACCGACACTAACGCGGCCGAGTGGACTCCGGAGTTTGCTGCGTGTATGATCTGTGGTGTAGTGGGCTGTCACTCAAACACTGAGTAGCCAATGGGGACGCACCCCTGAAAGTCCCGCCCACCTGGGATGTTTGTGTCCAAATCTCAAACAAAAAATGAGGGAGCGCAAACGAGAAGAGCTGCAGCGAGAGCAAAAGTGTGATCATTGAGAAAGAAGAAACAAGAACTGCAAACAAAAGACTTATAGTTCACATGATTACACAAATGATTTGTTTGCAACTTATAGTTTTATTTTTGAAATTTATTTTATTTTGCTTGACTCAGTTTTTTTTTCTTTTAAACTCATAGTTTTGCTTTATTCTGAGAAAGTGTTGCTTTATCTTTATGATACAAATCTCATAAAGCAGCTAGCTCGCATCAGCTCCAGTTAGCTCCAGTTAGCTCCCATTAGCTCCCGATAGCTCCCGGTGCTAACTCACCCGAACGAAGGTTGTTTTACGTGATCCTGCCATGCCAGTGTCTCGTCCCGGTGTCCCGGTGTCTCCTGAGGCCGCTAAACCCTCCCGGTTCTCTGGTAAATCCTCCGGAGCTGCGGAGGCCACGATGTCTGATGACATACACGCTGTCAAGGGCTATACTACACAAGTAGCACTACTCACTAAACTGGCACCTGCCCGAGACAGCCTTTGAACGAGCCCCCATATGTTACGACCCGCCCCTACTCCGTGGTAGTGGCTCGCGGGGAGATCCGCAACACACAAAACAACCAGTACTTAACAGCGATCATTTATTTAATGTACAGCCGTTACTCACACAAGCCATCCGGCAAACGAACGAGGTCTGGAGGACTGGCCAAAAGAAGCAAAAAGGAGGAGGGGGCCCGAGCCAGCCACACCACAGGCCGTAGGACCCAGAGCTTCCCTCCCCTAAGCAGAAATCAAACCTAAACCCTATGGGAACAAAATAAAGCCACGAAAGCCAGACTACCAGGTCCTCCAGGCGACACATCGAAACACCAGTGGTGATGGGGTCTGTAGCTCAAACACTGCAGAGAGATCATCCACAGAGCAGAGTCTTCCGGCATTAGGATAGGCGACCGATCCTTCGCCTCCAGTCTCGCCTTATAACCCGGCTCAGTGGAATTTAGGAACACCTGGGCAGAGGCGGAGCCAGGGGCAGACCAGGTGCACCTGAGAGACAGGAAATACAACAAGGAGGGGAGCACGTAACAGTTGGTATAAGTTTGTAATGTGTCTCGTTGTCTGTGCTTCAGTAATTTACGAGTGTCTGTCCATGATTATTATTTTGGAGCCCTTATCGGCCGGTTTGATGATGTTGGTATTGTTTGCGAGGGCCCTGCGCTAAGCCCCTGTCAGATTGTCTGGGACGTCTGGTGGGGGCCGATGTAGATCTGAGTGTAAGTGTCTGTGTCTGTGTGTTAGTGTCTAGTTGTGGTGGAGGGGTGAGTAATCGATTAATTGAATACATCTGTGGTACTTATGTAGGTCCCTATGAAGTTCCTCCCAGTCGGAAGCGGAGGGACGGGGGACGAATGTGTGGCCCCGCTTTAGTAGCTGTTGTTGGGTTAGAACAGAGGGGGTGAACAGTTTTGATAAGTTAAGAACGGTTGATGGTTGTGATGAAAACTTCTGTACAGCAATGCAGAGCCAAGGCTCGAGGAAGGATGGAAGCTGGAACGTCTTTAGTCAAACACTGCTATTTAGTGAGAGAGAAATACGGCCGGAGAGTTCACAAGGTATATTCACAAACTTTCATGTGCAGCAACCAAGCCAACTCTGGAGACAAGGGACCACAGGAACACAGATCGATACATAAAAAGAGGAGGGGCCTATATTCCCGCCTTTTCCCGAATCAGTACCAGACATCGGAACAAAGGCACCTTTGTATTACAACTCCTCATGTGCCCAAACCCCTCCCCCACAGGAAGGAAGAAGACCTCTTGACCTGTAAGAAAGACTGAGAACCTCTAAATACACAGATCGGATTAAAATATTCTCTTACGATGGTGAATTCCACCCCAGGTCCGGGTGTGGTGGGTGTTGTGTGAGGGGGTTTGTGGTCTGTCCCGGGTTGGTTTTGAGAGTATTCAGAAACGCAGTTGTTGCAGCCAGCTGTGGAAAGTGAGTGAGGCTGATCCGGGGACCAGTGTATGACGTCTGCTCTGGTGGTGAAGATGTCGTCCGAGATGCCTGCAAGATGTTTTGCGTCAGTGAAGCGGGTGTTACTGATGATGTCCAGGTTGTACTGATGTGTGAGGGGTTAGGAGGATGGGTATTGTGTGTGTGGGGAATAGAGGGTCGCTCCGGGGAAGACTGTTTTGGCCAGTCCGAATACGGATCGGAGTTGTTTGAGGGTGGTGAGCTGGGCACCCTGTTCCCTGTTGTTGAGTCCAAGGAGAGGATGACCATTTCTACTGCGGGATGGGTGCCGTCTTTGTCGGTAATCTCATGATATTGTATGCTCACTGTCCATTTGGATGTTGGAGTGTGAATGTGTGGGGATTATGGCCAGCTTTGAATCCGCTAATATGAGTATTGGTTTGGTTACTTGTATATACCAATCACATGTTTTCTTCTGCGGAGGTGGTGGGGATGCGGGGTGCGTCTTGGCTGGGGGGAGAATTAGAGGGGGAGGAGGGGATCGGAGTAGGGATGACAGAAGCGTTGGTTGGGTGAACAGGTGTGTGTGTGTGTGTGTGTGTGTGTGTGTGTGTGTGTGTGTGTGTGTTGCCCTCTCCTATTGAAGAACCATAAATACAGCTTCCCTCCTTCTTCTTCTCTCCTCTCTGTGAACGTCTCCCTGTATTTCTGCATTCACAGTTCAATAGCTGCCCTTACAGTATCAGCTTTACTGGAGATAATACTATTCCATGGCGTCATGCCAGTCTGCTGCCTCAAGCTCTCACACACACACACCATGTATACATCACTTCAGGGGACATTACATTGACTTACATGCATTTCCTGGAGACTTATCCTAACCTTAACCCTAACCAACACATGCCTAACCCTAACCAAGTCTTCACCCTAAAATTAATGATCCCCCTTATGGGGACCTCCATTTTGTCCCCATAAGGGAAGCCAGTCCCCACACGTGACTGTGTAAACAGATTTAGGTCCCCACAAGTATAGTAATGATAGGCCACACACACACACACACACACACACACACACACACACACACACACACACAGTAGTGCCTGGCTGTGCTCTCTGCTGCAGCTTTGAATAACTCCTTACACAACAGTGACACCTGCTGTGCAGTCAGAAAAAGACAGGGAGGTTTTTTCTCAAATGGTCAAGAGACTCTCCCACCTGTCAATCACCACGTGTGTGTGTGTGTGTGTGTGTGTGTGTGTGTGTGTGTGTGTGTGTGTGTGTGTGTGTGTGTGTGTGTGTGTGTGTGTGTGTGTGTGTGTGTGTGTGTGTGTGTGTGTGTGTGTGTGTGTGTGTGTGTGTGTGATAATAATAGGTAAGGAACGTTTATTGTACAGCACACTAAGTGAGGACCATCCATGTAGGTTATACAGTGTGCAATGATGAGTCCTATAGGGTGCAGTCAAAGACTCAGATTCTGTATCTGCTGTCAGCTCTGAGCAACATGAAGTATTCAAAGTCCGACAAGCCACGCCTTTTAGCTCAAAGTATAAAACAAGGCTGCTTCAAAGTGTCCTTAAAACAATGATGGCATTTAATTAAATAAATGGACGGTTTTCTGACAGCTTCAATTACTTTACACATTCATATTATTAGGTAACACTATATCAATAAACATTAACAGATAATCACATGTTGAGATATCCAGCAGTATAAAGTCATTACACTTAGCTCCAGATATTTCTTTTGTGCTCTTTATTATAAAAAAATGCCACATAGTACTTAACAAAACATTGGGCTATAGGCGTCAACACCACCACTAAACAATACTATCAATATAAAATCATTAAGGATTACAGGCTAGCCCCAAAGCTAGTGC
Source organism: Chaenocephalus aceratus (assembly GCA_023974075.1). Classification (NCBI taxonomy): domain Eukaryota; kingdom Metazoa; phylum Chordata; class Actinopteri; order Perciformes; family Channichthyidae; genus Chaenocephalus; species Chaenocephalus aceratus. The sequence goes on from JAMFTG010000042.1 coordinate 922,404, forward strand.
AAATCATATCAATAGGCAACTAAATAGGCTTGGACTCGAAATATCATCATTTCCCCGGGGATCTGGAGCTACTAGCTTCATGCTAGCATGTTTTCCTTCCAAACGCTTGGTGAGGTTGGCAGTGGAGTTAACGGCAGTGGACACAGGTTTCTGGCCAGGGCACAACGTACACCTTACACTCACATGTTCCCCCTTAGTTTCAACAAGTTCGAAGTAATGGGAATACCTCCATCCCTCGTTAGCGTTAGCTGCGCCTGCTTCTCGCTTGCCATCACTGCTCTTCAGTCTTCATGCCACCCCCAGCGGCCAGCCTCTATCACGCACAGTGTGGAATGAGAGCTCGTGCCTCATGCGTAAGCACACAGCTGAGTAGGCAGTGTCACTCGTCCCTGGGAAAAGTAACGTTGCGGCGAATTGAAGAAGAAACTACGTTACGTTACCAAATTTTCCGTAGTAGCGCGTTACACTACTTTTTACCCGGCAAAAGTAGTTACGTTACTGTAACGCGTTACACCCAACACTGTAGTTGAGTAGTTTGATAAAAAGTCCTAGTATTGTCAAGTCGAACCAAAAGAGTCATAAGCCGCGTTCACACCGCGGTACTTTTCCCACAAAGGTTCATGCAAACTCTTTAGTTCTCATGAACTAAGTACAGATCGCGTTCACACCGGAACAAGTCCCTGGGGGAGGATTAGGCAAATGAAGCCGCTGACGTCACTTCTTCTTCTTCTGCTTTGGGTTTACTGGCAGGCCGCAAACCACTTCACGGCGTATACTGCCGCCCAGAGTCCCCGGCCGGAAGTCCCCGGAGTTGGGGAAGGCTTCAGTAGAAGCTGCTGGGAGTCCCAGCAGCTTCTACTGAAGCCTTCCGAGTAAATCGCCAGAATGCCGACACCTCCTCATCTCCACCGCTCCCATGTTTTATTGTGTGTTGCCATAAGTTAGTCTCTCTGCGTTTCTGCGCTGGGCTAATGCTAATGCTAATAATGCTAATGCGAGGATAATAAAATGGCGGCTTCACAAAACTTGTTGGGAGTTTTACGGGCGTGGTTTGCAATCCGCCCAGCCAATCAGAATATAGCTCTTTTCTCACAAAAGAGCCGCTCGAAAGTCCCTGCTCTCTAGCAGGGACTTTCGAGCGGGTAAAAAGGTTCGCATGAACTACTTTTAGTACCGGCTCTTTTTGGTGTGAACGCGATCATGAACTAAGTTCGCATGAACCTTTGTGGGAAAAGTACCGCAGTGTGAACGCGGCTATAGTATAGTATGTCGAAAGATATATTTTAAAACTCACAGTATACAAGAAATATGAAAAAAAGTCACCTTACAGTTTGTCGAAAAGCTGCCAGTGTTGAGATGTTTTGAGTGCTTTGGGAAATCAGCAGATGCATTGATTTATACTTCATGACTCTCAATAAGCTCCATATGTCTGCGGAGCCCTTTTCCTGGAGCTTCAGAAAGTGTTTTAACATTTTACCCTAAAATCAAGTGTTAAAGCTGCAGAATGGGATTTGGACTTTAATGGGTCACTAAGTAAAATCCATTCAGTCGGCAGCTCTAAGTCTGGGTGACTCCATTTCACAATAAATCAGCTTAAAGTGTGGAGAGCGAAGTGAATAAATGCTTGTGAAATCCTTCTTTGTTAAAGTGTTTGTCCTTGACAGTCAGAATGTGGCGTTCATCCCTTTCATCGACCATCCCTCCCGAATCAGCGAAGCTTCGGCTTGACATTAAAGGATGTCTCTGAGAGATTGAAAACCATAAACCCCAACGTCTTATCAACATTATCTGACATAGTAGACATTTGAAAAAACTTTCCAGACACAAAGGAGAGCGTACTTCGTCAATAATGATATGGACATGGGGTTCAGTGACTTTCTGCATGTCTTTGATGATTATCTGTAGCAGCTTTTTCTTTCGCATTATTTTCAATGGTAATAAGAAACGTATCTGGTTTTTTTCTCCAGTTGAGTGAATATTAGGGATGTAACGATATATCGCGGTAAATAAATGTCTCAATACCGTCGTGAGACTTTTTTAAACCTTTATTCAACCAGATGGTCCCGTTGAGATCATCGATTTCTTTTTCAAGGGAGACCTGTGCAACATGGCAGCAAGTAGGTTACAACATGAACATGAAACAACAGAACACAAAAGGACATGGTATTTACAGGGCTACATATACACACCTAGAGACATGGACAAGTACCAACAGTATATTTATATCTCTGTCAATAAGCCACACCTTCTGTAAACACTGTATTGTTGTTGAAGAGGTGGAGAGACGATGCTCAGTTTGATCCACTGCTGTACCCATGGCCAAGGCATATCTCTCTGTCCCAGCAACACCAGCACCAAGCAAGAGAGTTGTTTCCACAGCAGGGGGTTTTGCAAACGCCCAAACATCCCAGCTTCTACCTGGAAATGTGGACGTCCTCATATTCCTGAAAGATAACCTTGATGACGCTGAGTGAGTGACTTAGAGTCGAGTAACTTGAAAAACTAAAGTGAAACTTGATTTATTCTATTGCAGGGTCTGATTATTATATTGTTGACACTTTAAAATACTACTATCTACTAAAATGCTGCACAAATCAGATTTATTATTTAATACAGAAAAAAAATTCAAGTAAAAAAAAGAAAAATTCACTTTTTTTTTTCAATATCGCGATAAATATCGTACCGCGGACTTTTTTACCGCGATATTATCGTACCGTGCGTTTTTGGTATCGTTACATCCCTAGTGAATATTGTAGAAAAAAGTGTAGTTTAATCTTGTCACTATCAACATGGTAACGTGATGATACGATATGATATACTTTATTGTCCCCGTAAGGACATTTGTTGTGGACATGTACGTAAACATAGTCAACATTAAAATACATTAACATATTATCATTCATACACCGTTTGCACAAACACAATACACCGACGCACCAATGGCAACCGGTTGAACAACCCTCATGGCCAACATTTAAAAGTATTACATTACATGTGAGTGTTAGGAAGCTTAATGGGCATAGGCATGAATGACTGCTTATACCTGCACCTTCTACCAGAAGGAAGCAGCTGGAGGTCTGGGTGGGATGTTTAGCCGTATTAATAAAAGTCTAAGTGCACATCAGAAGCTTAAAAACTAAGCCTTCAATATTGTATTATATTCCTGGCTTGCTTCCACATTGGGGATGCATTAGCCTCCATGCATTTCCCCAAACGGAGCCTCTGTCAGACTCGTACAAATAAAGTACTAATTATAGATAAAGGGGTGAGATGATCTTGCTGGAAATGTCATTATCATTTGACAGATGTGTTTTATAGAATGGCAAAGTATGGGAATTACCATTGGACCTTTATTTACAACAGATAAATCCCCATAATGAAAGTGTTGATGCTAAGCTAGGCTAGCCAAGTCCTCCATCCAATCTCCCCTCAAAGGGGACTGAAATATTGATTTCAGAATGAGGAGTAGTAGTAGTTGTTGTAGTAGTGGTAGTAGTAATATAAGTTGTAGTAGGTATATGTTGTTGTTGTTGTTGTTGTTGTTGTTGTTGTTGTTGTAGTATTAGTAGTTGTTGTAGTAGTATTAGTATTATTAGAAGTAGTAGTAGTAATAATAATACATTTAATTTCCAAGCGCTTTTTCCGGTGCTCAAAGACGCTTTACAGTGGTGATCAAACGAGATGACATAGAATACAAAAGCAACACAACATAATTCACAAATTAAAAGCCAGTCTGAAGGGGTGTGTTTTGGTCAGTTTTGAAAGTGGGGGGGGGGGGGTCTGTGCAGTCTCTGATGTCAGTAAAGTTTATTAATAAAGCGCTTTTCGCAGACAAAGTCACAAAGTGCTTGACAAAACAATACGACATCAACATAGATGTAGATACACACGGCATCTCTTGCACCTCTGTCCGTCCTGGGAGAGGGATCCCTCCTCTGCTGCTCTCCCTGAGGTTTCTCCCATGTTCCCTTAAACTGTGGGTTTTCTCCGGAAGTGTTTCCTTTACGATGTGAGGGTCTAAGGACAGAGGGTGTAAGGACAGAGGGTCTGAGGACAGAGGGTCTAAGGACAAAGGGTCTGAGGACAGAGGGTCTAAGGACAGAGGGTCTAAGGACAGAGGGTGTCGTATTGTCATACTGATATTCTGTACAAACTGAAGACCACTGAGACAAATGTAACATTTGTGATATTGGGCTATAAATAAACATTGACTGATTGACAATGATCAATGAACCCACAAAACACATTAAGAAGTCATAAAAGCACCAGAGCATAATTAAGACACAATATAAACACAATAGAAATTTAAAACAAACAAAATAAAATCAAGCACACCGGTTACCCAAACAGGAATGTCTTTAAAATAGTTGTAAACGAGTCAACAGACCGTAGACGAGCAGGCAGAGCATTCCATAATGTGGGAGCCACTGCTGCGAACACTCGATCACCGCGGGTCTTAAGGCGTGGGACAGACGGTACACTCGATCACCGCGGGTCTTAAGGCGTGGGACAGACGGTACACTCGATCACCGCGGGTCTTAAGGCGTGGGACAGACGGTACACTTCGATCACCGCGGGTCTTAAGGCGTGGGACAGACGGTACACTCGATCACCGCGGGTCTTAAGGCGTGGGACAGACGGTACATTCTGCCTGTGAGACCTGAGTGGGCGGGCTGATGTATAAGGGTGAATTAAGTCGGCCACATAAGCCGGAGTCTGACGGTGCAAAGCTCTGTAGGTGAGGGTAGTATAGTAGTAGTATTATTTGTCCCCGAGGGGAAAATGGGTTGCAGCAAATCACAAAGGCATTGAAAAAGATAAGGCAATACGTCATTGACAACAACAGACACAGATTAAAACGAACAGACATGAGAAAAGCAGATATCGGCAGACATGACAAGGGGCCTAGGCCCTCATTTGCAAAATAGGGGGGACAGTGCCAGACAGGCGCGGACTGGCCATCGGGACGTTCGGGACGAGTCCAGATGGACCGGTACTGAAGTGGGCCGGTCGGACGATATGGGCCAGTCGGATAAATCACTAGCACCCCTCCCCGTCGACAATTTACTAGCGGTAATAACTTGCGGTACCGAGGTGGGCCGGCGGTACCGAGGTGGGCCGGTCGAGAGTCCCGGGCTGATTTGTAATCCCAGTCCGCGCCTGGTGCCAGACCAGCTGGGTGAACAGTGCGTCCTAGCCATCATTGATTCAGGAGTTTGATGGCTTGTGGGACGAAAGACAGCCGAGATCTGTTCTTTTTGAACAGAGGGGCACGATATCTCCGCCCCGATGGCAACAGTTCGAAGTAAGAGGCGAGAGGGTGCCTCAGCTCACTCACAATATTGTGTGCCAATTTTAAGACTCTGTCCTTGTATAAGCTTTCTATATTAGCAAATGAGATTCCTGTCCATTTACTGGACACTGTTACGGCCCTCCTGACTGACTTTGTCTGAGCCTCAGTGGCGTTGCCGAACCAGCACAGGACGCCGAAGGAGAGCACACTTTAATAAAAGCATGATAAAACATCTTCACCATTCTGTTGCCGACATTAAAAGCGATGGAGAAGGCTCTGTCCCCCCAGGTTCGGAGCTTGGCTCGTGTGGGGATAGACAGGAGGTTCGCTTCTGATGAGCGAAGGCTGCGGGAAGGGGTGTAGTTCTGGATCAGGTGGGTGAGGTAAGGGGGGGGCTGGTTGTTGAGAACTTTGTGTGTTAGCAGAAGGATTTTGAAGTGTATTCGTTGACGGACTCCCTGTCCGTCAACGAATACACTTGCTAGTGCAGGTTTTGAAGGACGGGGGTGATGAAGTCTGGTGTGGTTGAGGAGGCGGGCAGCGCAGTTCTGGATGTATTGCAGTTTATTTAGATTTGTTGGATGATGAGCCATACAGGATGCTGTTGAGTAGTACCTGACTTCCTGCTGTACTCATCATATATTTACTTGGCTTGGTGAAAACCAGGTTCAGATGGCAATAAAGTAAGATGTTACAGGCATAGCACAATAAGCTAGCTCCTATGTTACCTATTGTCTTTTCCAGTGAGAATCAGCCCCGTGATATTCACAGTCACTTGACTCCATGTGTGGAGCCAACGCAATGATTCCTGGCTCTTGAAACTGCGTGTGAGAAGTCTGTACGACAAACACTGCAATCTGCTGGAGCTACGGGGATGGAAGTGGAGCTGGCCAACAACCGTGTCTACTGTACACGGAGAACACCAGACTGATGGGCAGATGGAGAGGAGAGGCTGGCAGAGGGAACGGCGGATTGATTCAAAGCACGGGTGTAGAGAGAGGACATGAAATGGAGAATGAGGTAGAAAAGAAAAGAACAAGGGTAACAATATGGGAATGTAAAAAAATGGCCTTAAGACGCTCTTCTTTCGCCAGGCCTTCCAATAAACCTTTATCATGGCACGTACTGCCATTTTTATCGCTGTCTCTGACTTTTACATTGTAACTGTTTTTGTTGTTGTTTTTTTTACTTTTTATCTCTTAAGTTTTATCTTATGTTGTGAAGAGCTTCGGGATTTGTCTTGGCAGATGACTAGCGCTATATATAAATTCAATGTATTATTATTATGAGAAGGAATCGCATATCCACGGCAAAACAACACAATGCAAAAAGCAACTTTTGGAAAAAAGCATGGTACTAACAACTACTACTACAACTTCTACTACTACTACAATACAAAAACAACAACTACTACTACTACTACTACTACAACTTATACAACAACTACTACTACTACTACGACTACTACAACTTCTTCTACTACAACTTCTTCTACTACTACTACTACTTCTATAACAACAACTACTACTACTACTACTACTACTACTACTACTGCTACTAATACTACTGCTACTAATACTACTGCTACTAATACTACTGCTACTACTACAACTTCTACTACTACTTCTATAACAACAACAACTACTACTACTTCTACAACAACAACAACAACAACTACTTCTACTACTTCTACAACAACAACGACTGGGGTTACGTACTGTAACCCAGCTTCTATGAGTATAGGCGCAGCCCTCTAAGGCTATCGCTATTGGGTAATCCCACTGCACGTGTGCAGCACTGACAGACTTATTCCACGCCCACCTACGACGTGGGCCCCACCTCCGGGCTCACTTCCGTATAAATAGGAAGTAGGCCCTACAATCCACTCCAACAGCTTTTCTTTAGCTATTCGCGGAGCCAGTGGGGCCCGCGACCTTAGAGGGCTGCGCCTATCCTCATAGAAGCTGGGTTACAGTACGTAACCCCAGTGCACTATATCGTATAAGGCTTCGCCCTCTAAGGCTATCGCTATTGGGTTAAGGGCAAAGCAGGATGTAGTCCACGCCCCACTGGTCCGTCCGTTACCAGAAGCACAAAACACACCTACTCAGTTAATAACCCATGTCCATTTCGCCGTGGGAATATAGCATTAAAAAATTAATATTTCTCCATCAGGGACGAAGGTAGGCTTACTCAGGCTACCTGTCGTTTATAAAAAGTAGAGATCGAGTCTCACTTGTTAAAACGATCAAGAGAAGGGAACAAAAGGCCGCTCTCTAAGTGCCGACAGGCCGGAGAGAAGGCCTGCAATTGAAAACCCCCGACATTACTCACTCTGACAGGACACTCAGTACTGAGTGTGTCAGAGAGGAATGGGAGACGTCCCTCAAATAAAAATGAATAAAAGAACAGGGGGAAGACCAAGATGCAGCAGTGCAAATGTCTTCCACTGTCATTCCTCCGTGCAACGCCGTAGAAGTTGATATTCTCCTGGTGCTGCGCGCTTTGATGTTTTCCGGGGGATCCAACCCAGAGGAAACATACGCCTGTGACACCGCCGCACCCAGCCAGTGTACAGGCGCTGTGCAGACTAGAGGCTGCCCACTAGAGTGCTCTCTGTAATGCACAAACAGACGCTGGGATTTGCGTAACGCAGCCGTGCGTGCAACATAACATGACAGCGCGCGCACGGGACAGAGGAGATGAGATGGGGCTTCCTCCTCTGATGTGTGAGGAGGAGGGAAGAAGCCCTCCAACGTTATCACTCTCGATCTGAACGAGCTTGTGATCACCTTTGGCATAAACGCCGGGTTAGGGCGCAAAACAGCTGAGCTGCCATCTCCTTGGATCCGGAGACCTGACGGAGCCACAGAGAGAGCAGACCATCACTCACCCTTTAGCTGATAGAGCCAGAGCAGAGCTGACAGGCTGACAGGAACTTCAGGGGAACCTGATCTAAAGGTTCAAATGGAGCTTTACTCAGTGCGTGTAACACTAAGCCAAAACCCATTGAGGCGCTAAAGCTCGCTGCATCTCACACCGGCTCTCATCCTGTCTCTGTTTCGGAGAAGGCTCGTAAACTGGACATCGAGGCGCGTTCACGCTCAAACCCGCTGAGGAATGAGCGGAGGTGTGTGCAGTGCTATTCACACCGTGCGTAATAACAGCCCTGGGCTCGTTACGACCGTGTGTAGTATAGGCATATCTGGGACAGAGGAAACAAACCCGGGCTGTCTAATTAACCGACAGGTTTTAAAGACAGCCGGTTTGAGCCGTGAGCTCTGCTGCCTAATACCCGACAGGCTGCGAGGCAGCCGCTTATGCAGCTTGATGTCATCCGGAGGAGAGCTCTCCTGAACCGGGGGAACGGGGAGATCTCATCGGGCGGCTGCCTTTCCGATGATCTCCGGGAGTTCCTGGAGAATACCGCCTATCGACGGCAGAGCCGTGATGGCGGATAGAAGGACTCGTTGACCCGTCGTCAGCCCGGCAGCCGAACCTAGGCTCGGCTACCGGGCTGACCCCGGGCCCCCGCCTCGTCTCCCCCGCCGGAGGAGGGGAGACAGGGCGGGGGAACCACATGGTGATCTGTGAATGAAGGGGAAGGAGTCGCCTGACTGCTGCCCGCCACTCGGATCCCATAAATAAAGGGCTTGGTCCACAGAGTAAGACTCCTGGACTAGCCAATCATCCTCGGCCGCGGCAGCGAGAGCGTCCGCTCTCCACTGCCTGTGGGCCCGAGGGAGACGGACACAATGAGTGCACGACACCTGGGGAGTGAGAGCCGCGTTTGCGTGCTCTAATCCCCGGCAGGACTCACACCGTGAGCTCCGGTCGTAACTCATATGTCGGGTTGACACTGGGCCCCACCCTGTTTCCCCGTCCGGAGGAGAGGGAGGATGGGCCAGGGGAACCAGGAATGTTTGCTCTTTTAGTAAGTAGCTCTTAAAAGAACTTGTTGCCTGTCAATGCTTCTGCAACGGAGTGCTGAAGAAAAGTAGGAGTGGATTGTAGGGCCCACTTCCTATTTATACGGAAGTGAGCCCGGAGGTGGGGCCCACGTCGTAGTCTGCCAGTGCTGCACACGTGCAGTGGGGATTACCCAATAGCGATAGCCTTATACGATATAGAACTACTACTACTAGCCTATAGAGTGGTGCAGGAAGGAGTCCTTTAGCTTAGCGGTGGTGACGGGAAGTCATGTGACCGTTCCTTTATAGCCTAACGTTAGATTTGTATTATTTATTATAGTATTATAAACTTTGCCACTGAGCTTATTTCTTCCTTTTATCCAGTTAGCGCTTGATGCTAACTTTCAGGTCGGCCTTCAAAGAGACGTCAGCCCTGCACACCTTTGTTTCCTTTATGTTTTCCCCGTGACTGCTTTCTAAAACTCGTCTGCATGCAGGATCAGAGAAACCTCTCAGGCTATGTTTTAATACTTTCATAATTTGTAAAGAGTGCAACATTAAAAAGCCTCCACCTCCGTTCATCAAGTCCTCCATTGATCCCCGGCTCTGCATCGAAGACTATTTCATTTTTTTTAGATAAAGCGAACACTATGAGGCAGTGACATGATCACAGAGAGAGAGACGGTGATGGAAATGCTACCAAAGCAATCAGTTGTACCACATGAAGGCCACAGGGTGTTTAAAAACAATTATACCTGGAAGGGCGACTGTCTCTGAACTATTGAACACATTTGATTGAAAACCCTTTGCATTAATAGTGGGCCGCCGTGCAGTGTCCCAAAGCCATAAAGAAAGTGTTTGTGTTGGGGATGCTGTAAAAGCAATTTGAAGTCTGGAGATCAGTCAGCTGCCAGTATGCTGCAAGGCGTCATCATCAGATCACTTAAACAATATTATAACGGAAAGATTTTCCCTCAAAATGTTACAGTTGGAAAGTATTTAGTCAGGTTTTGTACTGAAAGTGCATTTATTCAAGTACTATAACTTGTGTGTACATTTGTAAGAATTTGAGATACTTTTACCACATAGTGAATATACTACTTTATACTTTTATCCCACAACATTTTCTAAGCAAGGATTTTACTCTTACATTTTTTTTACAGCGCTAGATACATGCTACTTTGCACATTTGGATAACAATACAAAATGATAATCAAAAAATACATTCCCAACAGTATTTAAAAATAATTTAAATACGCTGCACCTTTACCAGCTGCAACATCGATGTGATGAAAACAGTAATGCAAATTATAATAACTATATATATATATATGCATAATTCTGAACAAAGCCATACTACAGACTACTCTTACTTTTGTGACTTTTAGTATATTTTGATCAGGGACGTGCACAGACATTTGGAGGGGCGATTGCTATAAACTGGAAAAAGGCCCCCCCCCCCGAAAAAAAACACAAGACCTTTTTAACATTCTAAAATGTTTTTAATGTTAGAGAAACCAAATGATTATGACATCAACTAATTTGAACAGTAATTCACATCATCATCTCATAACAACATAAGATAAGGCTTGCATTCGGTGACTTGATTTTAAAAATGAAAACCAGGGACATTTTTAGTTTGCGGTCCATATCATTAAAATATCTAATGTTAGTATGTTAGTTTGTAGTTTGACCTTTGTAACTGCTGTGCAGACATAGGCGACTGATAAAATAAGGCTTCTAACTAATTACCTTAAATAAACTCACTAATTAATGAAACCAGTTCAATACGCATTATTCTTATTTTTCTTTATGAGCGCAGTAACGGAAAGATGTCTAATTATTTATTTAGTATTCCATAACTTAATAACAGAGATGGTCAAACTAAAGTGGTAGAGACATGGCAGAAACCCTACAGTGAAGGAGGCAGTGAAGTGTTCTCCGTGACAGAGGGCGATCAAGAAAAGAGAGCGAGCGGCCCCGTTGAGGGGGTTTTAAGATGAAAAGACACAGAAAGACAATAACAAGTATATTGAGGTGTTTTTTTGTAAATAACCGACGGTGTCAAGAGGAAGATAAGTCCCCTGGTTTGTCCCCTATATTCTAACTGCCATGAGAAAACTCAAAATCAATTTTCCAAAATCCGGCACTGAGGTGGTCTTAACGCACCGGCACCAATAGTGAGCCGAAGTCCCTCCTTTTCCGGTGGAAAACGTTTCGGAAAACGTATTGAAGTCAATGGCGAGAGAGAAACTATCTTTCGATCCCGTTTGAATTGTGCCAGTAGAGTAGATAGCTAAGATAAGATAACTTTAACAAGATGTCTGTGTGCTTAGTACCAGGTTGTTATCATACCAGCAATGGGTCTTGCTCGTTCTTTCGCTTCCCGTCTGATGAAAGGACCAGGAGTGGCTGGATCAAGTTAGCTACCTAGCTAGTAGCTAGCACGTTAGTTAGCATTACAGCCTTTTCATTTGTATTAGCCTTCACATGAAGTAACATTAAGTAACCCAAACATGTTAAACAGTAAAAGTAGTAGTCTCATTTCGTGAACTCTTTGAAGAGTACTGTCACCGGTGTGTTCATTCTATAATACACAATTTAAGCCCGGATGCCCCCGGGGGAGACATGCTAACGCTACATTAGCATCGGCGATCTTTTGTACTTCATGCTATCTGCACAAATGGTTGACATTAAACATTGAAAAGACCAGGCAGTTCAGAGAGAATCAAAGGAAGGCAGGCAGCTTTGCATGGCGTTCTTCAGGACGTGTTTCCTTGTGGTGATAGTGAGGGTAGTCAATCCCTTTTTTGGCAAGAGAGTAGTGACGGCCATCTTGGTGACGTGTGTTGTTGTGCGAGACCAGAGATGTAGTTCATTCAGCGTTTCACACAAACAAAGTCTTACTTCACAGTTTTACGGCAATCTTTTTTTTTTTTTTACTTCCACAAACATGTGTAATTCGTGGCACAATTCAAACGGGATCGAAAAATAACTTTTCTCTTGCCATCGACTTCAATATATAATTTTTCCGAAATAAAGTCCACCGGAAAAGGAGGGACTTCGGCTCTCTATACAATATATAATAAGTAGCCTAAAATGTGTTATCACACAGTTAGCAATATGGAATACAAATAATAAAAACATACTTGGATTAAAAACACTTGTGGTCATACTGTGGAATGAGTTCACACTGAAACGAGTTCTTCATTCAAAATTCCGAGGGCAATTACATATAAAAAGAGAAGAAGAACTAAAAGTAGTAGAAGAAGAATGAAGCTGCTAACGCTAAACGCTAAGGTTACAATAATTGTATCGCTGCGAACAAGCATCAACTTTGTTAGAATTTTATTTCACCTTGCTTCGTGTTTTTAAAGCATATTTAAAAACGGGGACATTTCCGGGACAGACTGAGCAGGGGATGGGCCACAAAAGCCAGGCAGGCATTTGGTGTGATCACCACAGCCATGAGACCGGACTCGGAGGGCTTTCCTTTGCTTCCAGCTGTCAGATATAAACAAAGTCACGTGGCTGGGGGCAGATGGCAGCGCTGACAAGCGTGTGTTTGTCGCAGCGAGACGCTACAATATTGTTGGCTCATGTTTATTCACCCACAACAGGAAAAAAAAACCTCTCGCTCTTTCCAGAGGGCCAGGTCAGCCAAAAAGGGAAAACGGGCCGTTGCCCGGGCAACATTAGCCCGTCCCTGCTGCAGAGGATAAATGCATCAGAAAACCAGATACTTATTTGAAATAAAAACAAAGATATTGTCTAATCTTCATGTTGACATGAAGACTGAATTATATTGTGTTACGCCCAGGCCCAGCACAAAGTTTGCTCTCCCCCCCACTTTTCCCACTCTCAAGAACAAGGACGCCAAGACGGAGAATGTCGTTTGGTACATTGGTACATTTGGTGCTAAAGATCCCCAAAGCCCATGCATCCTTTGGCCGCTCCGCCTTTCAGTGTGCGGCAGCAGCAGATAGCTGGAATGTCTTTCAAAAAACGTTGAAAATGAAAACCTTTGTCTCCCCCCGCACCTTCAATGTCACTAGTATTGACACCCTGGTACACACATGCAGCTGCTTTGCCTGATGCTGATTTTAATGATTGTTAGAGTTTGTATGTTTAACTGCTATGCCTGTCATCTTTGCTCCGTGTTTGTGTTGTCTCCTGGGTTCTGTAGTGCCCGGAGTCTGTCTTTGTATTTAGTGTCCCTCCCAAACCCCATCCCCTCAGGAAGCCTTTGCCTCCTGTCGGGTCATCATTGCAAATAAGAATTTGTTCTTAATTGATTTTCCTGGATAAATAAAGGTTCTACTAGCTATACTACATTTAATTTACCAAATCAGAATCCAAAAAATACATTCACAAAAAAACATGCTGAAAGTCTGATTACAAATGTACAAACAAACAGGAGTAACACAACCACAAAACGAACTAACCTTTAACACAAAATCTTACCTAAGGAATGAGAAACATAAATATACAGGCTTCTTACCTACTCTAACTCTAACAGGAGAAAACGAATAATCCAAAAGAAAAAAGGGGTTTTCACTCCTGATAATCACTCGTGTCTACAAAGACAGGTTTAGCAGCTTTTCTTCCACGGTCTCACAGCAGAAGAGAAGGACCGGTATACGCCTACGGTAAAACGTAAGTACACAACAGGACGGAGATCTCAACACGTGCAGCGCAGGAGAGGCTGAGTCAGAGAGAGAGCGACAGAGGAACTGCGTGGCTGCAGCTTAAATGCTCCCCTCCAGGTGGACCAATCAGCAGCTTGAAGGTAGCTAACCAGCTAACGGGCACCACCTGCCTGCTCTCACACACACACACACACACACACACACACACACACACACACACACACACACCACACACACACACACACACACACACACACACACACACACACACACACACACACACACACACACACACACACACACACACACAGGAGGGAAAAATATACACACAAAGGACCCAGGGTCGTACAATTTTAAAACATTGAAATTGTTAATATTTTTATGACAGATCCACTGAAGAATATTGTAGAGGCCAAAATCCCCAAAAGTTTGTCTTGTAACTCGATGCCTCAAAAGTTATTGTTCTTGGCCACATGTGGAGCTCTGGGCTGGGAGGCAGTGTCAGGCTCGCAGTACACGATCCACTGGACGTTTCTGTTGCTTTTCAACGTTTATTTCCAGCAAACATAAAACAAAATACGAAAACAATATTTAACGTAAACTTAAACCGCAGATCCACATTCCGTCTTTTACTAAGCGTCAGGTTGCATCTGCGTGTCACGGTATTGCTGCTGCTGCTGCCCTCCCGTCACACAACGCACCTCCAACTTAAAGCCCCGCCCCCTTCACCTGAGCAAAGCGCACCTCTCACTGAAACAGAAACATGCATTAATAAAGGTTCCAAATAAATCAAAAATAAATAAACTTAAATGCAGCTCTTCCACACCGGCCCCTAATTGTTCCAAAAAATAAAAGGAGCCGTGAAACGACGAACAAATAATGAATTTAGAAAAAGAAAGTATATACATTACATCCCTTACTGATGTTTAAGGAAGACCTATGGTTCTTCCATCTCCAGGAGGCGGCACAGCTTAGCTATGGGCCTATCGATAACGTAGGTTTTCATCTGGAGCGTCACTGCACGGGTCAGACCTCTGGCATCAGGCTTGGTCTCCAGCACTCTGCCTAATGGCCCCCGTGGAGCAGTTGGGTCAACTACCAGGACGACATCTCCAACGCTAACGTTTGTCCTCACTGTGTTCCATGTCTGTCTCTCTTGGAGCAGCAGAAGGTATTCCTGTGTCCATCTATGCCAGAACAGAACCGCCATGTTCTGGACCTGCTTCCGGCGGCGCCTGGCGTCGAGGTCAGATCTCTGAAAGGCTCCCGGAGGTAGGATAGGTTGCGTTTTTAGCTGGAGGATGTGATTGGGAGTCGGTGGGTCCAGGTCGTGCGGATCGGAGGACACGGTGGAGAGAGGACGGTTATTGAGGAATGGACTCTACCTCGCAGAAGACGGTTTGTAGGCCTTCATCGTCGAGGGTTTGCTGATGGAGAGTGGAGGTCAGCACCTGACGGACAGATCTTATGAGTCTTTCCCAGACTCCACCGTAATGTGAGGCCGCCGGTGGATTGAAACTCCACTGGATTCCTTCAGGGTGCAAAGCGCCACTAGAGTGTTTACTGCGTAGGGGCCCTCACCTTGGCTATTAATAACCTCCCATGGCTCTAACAGCTTTGGAGCATTCGTGCCAACTAATAATTCCACTTTAGCACTGATACTGGGAAGTTGGACTGTATTCAGGTACGCCCACTGCGTTAAGTCATGCTGGTTGGGGATGCTACTGGAGGCATTTCTCTCTGGGTGAAAACGTCAGGAAGAGGGAAGAAGTTGTCGCTGAAACTTCAATTCCAGGTATGACGTGAGATAGCACCAGTTTTTTCTAATTCATTGTTCTTAACAGAATATGTGTTGTTCTGCCTTTCAGGTTGAGTTTAGACATCAGCGCTTCGGAGCAGAAGGTAGCGGTGGAACCAGGGTCCAGGAGGGCATAGACTTGCAAGACTTGACTGCCTTTTGCTGCCTTAACTTGCACTGGGACAATGGACAGCACATTCTGTTGTTCTCCGGCCCCTATGTGGCCCCATAACTCTGCTGAGGTTCTAGCCTGCTGCACCAGAGGGCCTTTCAGTCTGTTTAGTCGGACCATCTTTCACATAGACGTGCAGGGCACTTGGGTGGGCGTTGTTTACAGTCTCTACTAATGTGGCCTCTAGAGAGACAGCCAAAGCATATGCCCTTGATCTTTACACAGTGCAGCTTGTTCCTATGTGTTTCTTCAAAGAACCGTTGGCACAGTTCCAATGCGTGCTTGCACCTACAGACGGGACAGGAGGGTCCAGGCTCTGTTTCTTCTGGGGAGATAGTGACACCTGTGGCAAAACTAAGCCTTTGAGATCTGCGACTTAACAGGACATCTAGTCTTTACAGCCACCGTTCCTTTGGCAGCTGAGTGGTCTTGAAGGTCACCAACAACCGGGTCTGCTGCTATGCGAGCCTTTCAATGAAATAGACGAGGTCTAAAATCCTGACCCTACGACTGCGCTGCTCTCGCAGTGCGTAAGCTTTGCTGCGCCATCTCTCCCTGAGCTTGTATGGAAGCGTAAGCATGCTTCTCATGTTGGACACTGTGTCTCGTTCCTCCAAGTACTCCATGTCCTCCGTAGCGTTGCAGCAACTCCTTAGAAACATGGCGTAATCCTGCAGCGACCTTGAATCTTCAGATTGAACTCGGGTTCAGGATAGAGCTCTTTCCAGGTAAGTCTGTATTCCCTCCCAAAGTTTTCCTTCAGTAAACCTTTTGCTTTCCGATAGCCTCCGTCTGGAGACGTGCATTCACAGCTTCTGACTAGCCGCTGAGCTTGGCCTCTGGTGAACTGTAGGAGGAACTGCAACCTGTCTCTGTTGTTGTCTGTTTTGTTTTCAATCCAATGTTCAAAGGAGTGGATAAAGGACTTGTACTCCATGATGTGTCCTTCAAAGGGTGGAATATGTCCTTGTGGCAGCGTTGAGAGAAGTTGTTGTTTCACAAGTATCCTCGTCAAGCTGCTTTGATGTTCCAGTATTTGAATCGTGTGGTCATCCTGTGCCGCGCTGGGCGTAGGGGGCTTTGCCCTCGTGGCAGAGTTGTGCTTTGGGGCATGACAGGTGGGATATTGTGCCCTGAGGTTGGCTGTGGCTGATGCTGATCAGTAATGCTGTCTCCATGATGAATATCAGGCCAACTGTGTGCGTTATCTTCACGGACATTACAAAAGGGAAAGTGAAGTGGGGCGCCTGCCTTGCTCCTAGCAACTGGAGCACCTCTGTCACAAGGATGAAGTGAAATATCTGGCTGTGTATCAACCAGTGCTATAGCTGCTGCTGCTTCAGCCTGTACTAAGCCTAGATAATTCATTGTTGGTCATCAGGCGTCAGGCTGGTGTGTCCTTGGGCACTTGACCCGCATTTGCTCCTGTGGGTAATGTCCGCAGTAATGACTCTTACATGTCTAATATGTGTAATGTGTAAAGCGCTTTGAGCACCTGTAAATGCGCTCTAATAAAAAATGTAATGCATTATTATTATTATTATTTAAGATAATTAATGTTGGCTGCTATTTCTTTTTTTTGTGATCAAATGTTTTATTTATTAAACAAATGGTACAATCAATAACATAAAATGCAATACAGTACAAAAACAGCACAAAACTAAAAAAAGAAACAAAACCCAGTGACGTCCCTAACCCACCCCCCCCCCCCACCCATCCAGATCCCCATTAGATAGTTATCCTAAAATGCTCTTGATGTTCACAATGAGCGAAGTTAGAAGCAACCATCTCCCAGAATCTGGCCACTGGCGGACATTCCCAGAATATGTAGATACGTACCAATAGCCTCTACGTCACAGAGTGCAATTATTTTTCATTAAACAAAGCTTCCTAAGGTAAGGTAAACTGAGTGAAATTGTAATGTATGTGCTGGTGGTCAGGATTCCTAGAAGCTATTAGTATATTGGACCAGACTTCATCCCAATCAAACTCTGGATCCAGATCTGGGACATCGGCCCTCCATATCGCCTCTAACGCCAGGGGTCTATAAGCGTGTTGTGAAATGAACCAGTAAAGTTTGGAAACAAGGCCACCTGTACCTCTCGTGGAGTGCAGAATGTTACGCAGCGGGTGTGGTGATAGAGGACTTTGCAATGGAACACCGCTCGCCCTTAAAGCCGACCTCAACTGTAAAGAAAAGAAAAAGGAGGAACGAGGTAAATCAAAGCTCCTGAAACGAACGCAGACCGTCATCACCATAGACCAATGTTTCTCAAACGTTTTCATACCAAGGACCACTTAACCAATAAAAAAACACTCGCGGACCACCTAACTCCACAAATATCCAAAAACACGTTTTTTTACAAATCGCCTGAAAATGGTACAAACAGGTGGCAACATGTGTGACGAAGGTGCTTATCTGGGCTATATCATGCAATCGAAAGTTAAACTTAAGCTCGCTCCATTGCGGAGATATTCCCGCGAGAGTGCGGAAAACTTTAATTAATTTATTTATTTCAAATGTGAAATTTTACCAATATACTCACGGACCACTAGGGGGCACTCACTCACTTTGAGAAGCACTGCCATAGACGTTCCCCGGTATATGAACCCCTCTCATTGTCCACTGAGGAAACTGAATGGGATGGCCAGCAATCAACAATCTGGCTTTGTTAAATAATGGGGAACATGGATTCCATGCATGGGGGCAGCCACACAGTTTCTCTACCGCCGAACCGGCAACGACTCTGCGCAATAGGAATGTTTGAATACAAGAGATCTTGAAGGGTGTAAGGATGCGCTAGACTCTCTTCCAGGGCCCGCCATGACACTGAAGTCTCAGGCTGGAGCCAGATTACTAAGGGTCGAAGCGTGAAGGCCCAATAATAGTGTTTAACATTTGGGAGAGACAAACCCCCGGCCTGTCTTTCCCGCTGCTTTGGAGAGAGCTTGATGCGTGGGCGTTTGCCTTGCCATACACATTTCGTCCCAGCTGTCTGTAGCTTGCTCCGGTACTGAGTTGGTGGAGGACGAGGTAGCATTGAACTAAAACAATTAACTCTGGGTAGAATGTTCATCTTGATTATTGATACACGGCTGCGAAGTGAATTAGGCAATGAAGACCATCTATCCAAATCAGAAATTATGTTATGAAGCGTGTTACCATAGTTATGTTTAACTATTGTCTGAATCGAAGGAAAAACGTCTATCCCCAGGTCAGGGTTTCCGCTAGGATTTTTTCTCGCCAGTCAAATGTCCGGGCAGAATTTATTTTACCGGACACATTTGAAACTTACCGGTCATATTTCAATAATAATAATAAGAGTTGTGTAGCAGAGTTTCCGTTAGCAGGTAATTACCGGACTATGAGCGGATATGCTTCAGTTTAAAACTCAGTTCACGGGCTCATTTTTATATTGCTTCAGTTTATAATCGTAACAGATCGAAACATTCAGATTAATTTTTCAATAAATGATTCATCAAACAAAATTATTACATTCAAACAAACTACTTGCAGTAGATAACGTACATTATTCAAAAGTTTACATCAACTTTGAATA
>JAMFTG010000043.1:0-29315 GCA_023974075.1 Chaenocephalus aceratus
AAATTAGTGTTTATTTACCCTAGAAATCGAGTTTCACTCTTTTTACACCTTTCACTATATCTCAGCCATTATTGCAGATAACTGAACAAATAAGGTATCCAGATCCATGTGTTGAGGGTCAAGGAACACAATAAAACTATTCTTAAAGTGATCACATGTGTCTGTGGCATGCTATTATGCTAATTAGTGCCGCCATTACAATAAAATAGCATTTTAGTCTTGTACCAAGAACGATGTATTTTGCACCGACAGAGAAATATTCTTATAATCAGTGTTTCCTAAGTGTAAAAAGTATGTAGAAAACGATGAGCTATGTTAAAATGTTGTCTGGATGTCCCACATGTATTTTTTATGCAAATTAGTGTCACAATTGCCAACAACGGAATGTTCACACTTTTCACTCTCAGCCATTATTGCAGATACATGAACAAATAATGTGTCTAGACCCATGTTTTGATGGTCAAAGATCACAATAAAACTATTCCCAAAGTGATCAGATGTATCTGTGGAATACTATGCAAATTTAGAGACGCCAATATTGCAGTACAGTAAGTGAACACATAGGGTGTTGTTGAGAGCTTCATAGTATGAAGTAAATACTTAAAACGACAGTTAATTATAAATCATATATGATCAATCATATTCTTGTATGAACCCATAATGAGAATGCTTCTTGATGGTTTTTGAATATGTATGTATGCTTACAATTTTAGTTGTTGCTGTTGCTGATAACTTTGCGTTTTCAAAAGAGGGTGTTGACAGCTTCATAGTATGTTGAATACTTAAAACGAAAGTTAGGTATAATCAAATATAATCAATTATATTCTTGCATAACCCACAATGAAAATGCTTCATATTTTAGGTTTTACTATATTTACAGCATAAACAAAACAAAGTGGTTTGTTAAGTTGAGTGTAAGGCCTATGATTTATGCCCTGCTCTCTGATAAGAGAGTAGGCAGGTTCTTTCCTCTCCTCTCACTGCAGGGAGGGGGGCTCCAGACTTAAGCAGAAACACATTGAGGCCTCAAAAGGGTGGTTATGTCATAGTCATAGAATATGTCTAGTCATGTTTTGTTTTACACAAACTTGGGAAGGTGTGTCTTATGCCAGAGCCAATAGAATATGTTGGTTGGGTATAGAGGAGGTGTTTGTGGGTTTTCTATCCGGTTTTTTAAGCATAAAAAGACTGGCTTTTTTGGTTTTCGTCGGGGAGAGGGGGGGGAAACCCCTGGTATACTCTCTCCCGGTAGGCTCTGTCTTTCAGAGCTGGGTTAGACGGCTCTCGGTAAGGTTTTATGCCGGAAGTTGCTATAACCAACGGAATCCATACATGGGTTTTATGCTGGTAGTTAATAGAACGATCCAGAATACATGATTTTATGCCGAAAGTTGCTATAACCAACGGAATCCATACATGGGTTTTATGCTGGTAGTTAATAGAACGATCCGGAATACATGATTTTATGCCGAAAGTTGCTATAACCAACGGAATCCATACATGGGTTTTATGCTGGTAGTTAATAGAACGATCCGTAATCCAAACATGGACTTTTGAATGAATATGAATTAAGGTTTTAGATAAAAAATATATAACCCCATTTTGATATGTTTTGTATGATTATAATGTGTTAAAAGGTAAAGACTCTGTACTGGTTTGGACCTATTATTTTTTTCTTCAAATAAACTGATCTCACCTTTTGGATTGGGACAATAAAAGGGAAAATCTGTGCTCTCCTCTCCTGCTTCAAAGGTAAGACTGCACCCTGCCACACACATGTTTAGGTAGGAACACACCCCATTTACTGATACCAAAATCCTTCGGGATCGCTGAAACAGATTAAAAAGAGTTGTCTGAATAGAAACAGCAGTTAATTGAACCTGGTTCTTCGGGGAGTTAATAGAGGTGAGATCTTGCTGACGTTTGGTGGATCTGAGCCAAGCAGTAAACTTACATAGACTCAGTAACTTCGGTCGGGTCAATTAGTGAGGTCAGAGTAATTTACCGGAATAAATTAATCGGGGCCTCACCTAGAACTCTAAACAGTGTCCAGACAGATGCTGTGTATTTAACCAATATTTATTTGTTTTGTACTAGCCTACAGCAAGGGTCAAACATCATAATATAAGTATTGATGTGACTACTCTTTCCCATTCCAGATAAGCAGTCAAGGTTTGGCTCTCCACTATCTGATTAATACTCAATTTGAATCATCGTTTTCAATGCTATCATCAGAGTCAAATTCCTCTTCCTCTTCGTCTTCCTGTTCACGCTCTGTCGTGTCCAGGAGATCAACCAGGGAGGTTGGCAGGACAGGACCACAGGACCACACCGGTCTCAACACTCCATCAGTCCTCATCCATCCCTGCTCCTCATCATAGGGGTTTGGTTTTTCTAAAATGGATTCATCAGCTCGCTTGTATAGAGCGACGCGATGGTTCACACGTTGGACGTGCGGCTTCAGAGCATCATAGCATGGAGGAAGGTGAGCCAGGTCAACCTTAGACTTGGCAGTGAGTTTATCTGCTGATTAGTGTGTGTGTATTTAGGCTCTGTTTCCCTGTCTGTTAGGGGCTGGTAGTGTGTGTGAGATCCTTGTGGTGGCTGGTGACTGTGGCACCTGGGCAGCAAATTGAGGCTGTGTCATATGTTTATGAGTAATAAATGCCCACACCGGGTTGTATTTTGGACGTTCTGCCTCTGCCTCCTTGCCTGGGGGGTATACTACGAAGCAGGATTTTCGCTTAGCCGACTAAATTCAAGGAAAACTCCGGCTTTCCGGTCCTACGAAGCTGGTTCTCTTTTTAGCAGGCTAGATCTCCATGGTAACTTATGCTTAGCGGCTAACCTGGTTGGGACCAGGTTAGGTTGCACGCTAAGAGCTCAACTCAGTGAAAGCACAGCCTGCTGACCAATCAGAGCTCAGTGTGAGGAGTTTAAAGCGATCAAGTCATATTACACGAGAAAGGAAATATAGAAAAGCTGCCGCAGGAAAGACGGCCGGCAAAAATCACCGACTGTGTGAACGTGAACATTAATAGAATATCACCTCCCATCTTCAGAGCAATCTGACTATTTAACATTAGCGTTAAGAAAGCTTACTTAAATATCTGCCACAACATAAGTAACCGGATCAGAGTAACATTAAGTGCAGTCCGCGGCATATCACTTTCTTATCTGAGTCAGCTGAGCCGTATCTGGCCGTGCAACACTCACACAGTGTCACATACTGTATGCAGAAGTATTATTTTAAGCAACACATTAAGTTGACGAAACACTCGAGACAAATGTAATTAAAGTCAGATCCACTCATGTCTTATGGCGCATTTCCACTGCAGCGGGTAGCCCCGTTTAAGCGTCCTTAACCGTCCTCAAGCGAGTAGCATGAAGCTGCAGCGTCGGAGACAGCAGTTACAGGACCGCACTTGTCGAACCGCACACACAGGTCCCGCGTCACGGCGGCACGTGACGGAGCACGTTCACATGAATGTGAACGTCAACGCAGAGAATGTGAGTAATGTGAAGTGCTTTTACAGTTGGCCACAGCAAATAATTTATATTAAACATGTAATTTTTACTTTTTAATACTTTAGTACAAAGGATGTCTTGAATAATTTAAGTGATATATGTGTACACATATAAATCATTAGTCAAAACAGGGCTACATTTGATTTAATTAAAAGGTTAAATCAAAAGAGCCGGCTCTTCTTGGTGAGCCAAATGATCCGGCTCACCAAGAAGAGCCGGAATTCCCATCACTCGAACAATGACTTCTTCTGCGAGGATTTATAAAAGCAGCTGGAATCCCTTAAGTTGCTATTGGATAAAAAAAGTTAGGAAACGCCCCTATAGGATACGCCCCTATAGGATACGCCCCTATAGGATCCGCCTCCTTGCTGCGGTCTGCAGCCAGACTCTATTCCTTTTTCCGGCCCCATAAAATCGTGGTTCTAATGGCGCATTTACACTGCAGCGGGTAGCCCCGTTTAAGCGTCCTTAACCGTCCTCGAGCGGCCAGGCCAGTTTTTGGTGGCATTTCCATATAGCCTAGTACCGGCTAGCTGGTACTTTTTTCCCTCTTTTTCGGGCCCCATAAAATCGTGGTTCTATCAGTCCAGGCCAGGGCTGTGACGTCAACACTCGACTGCTGATTGGTCAGAGAGAATCGTCACAAGATCGCGCGCAAAATCATCCCTAGCGTCGCATATAGATCTAGAAGCAAGCTTGCAGCATTTTGTAAACGGAGGAGCTACAAAAATGGCAACGTCGAAGAAAAGCACACCGTGGTCGACCGAGGAGGTGACGACGTTCCTTAATCTCATTGGGGATGATAAAATCCAGCGGGAGCTCGACGGAACAACGCGAAATGTGAAAGTGTTCCAGGATGTCTCTGCACAGATGTCCGAACGCGGATTTTCGAGGACTTTCCTGCAATGTAGGGAAAACGGCAACGGCTTTACTGGAGTCCCTGCAAGGTACGCTCACTTCTAACAAAGAAGTCTATTTTATCCTTACATTAATGTTCGACAACCCATGCTTTTATGGAGCCCCGAAGAGCTACATAGCTAGCTAAGGCAGATAGCCTTAGCTAGAGCTATTGTTTGCTAACACCATATGTGCCATTGTTTACGTTCAGTTTTTCTT
The DNA here is from genome assembly GCA_023974075.1 of Chaenocephalus aceratus. Classification (NCBI taxonomy): domain Eukaryota; kingdom Metazoa; phylum Chordata; class Actinopteri; order Perciformes; family Channichthyidae; genus Chaenocephalus; species Chaenocephalus aceratus. The sequence goes on from JAMFTG010000043.1 coordinate 4,645, forward strand.
TTCTATAGTTGTTGTTGCTATTTAGTATTGTGCTGCAGTAGTTTGTGGAATTAACAAGTCATTTTGCTGTTCTAGATGATTACATTGGGACTCGTGAGGAGGAACATTCCCGAACAACGGTTGATGGCAGTGTTCCGTCCACATCGTCATTGAATCCAGAACGGACCCCAGCCGAAGAATCGACACCAACTCAACCACCAACACCGAGTGCCATCACGACACCGCAGCGTGTGGTTCTAGGTAAGAAATAGAAATGGCAAAACGACTGGAATTGTGTTTTGTTTTTTTAAACCTTGGATCATCCATCAACAGTAATTAAAATAAGCTATACCACTGTGTGGAAATGCTCTGTTACAAGTAAAGTCTTAGCTAGTAAGCAGCTAGTACAGTTGTGTGTGACATCCTATCATATACATATATTTATATTCATTATCAACAGGCTGGACATAATGTAATTCACTTTCACAATCATTGTAAACATCTAGGGCCAGAACTTTCTTTAGTTCACCTTACTGTTGTTCTGTTTATACATGTTATTCTTATATCCTTGTGTGACCTGTACCTGTCCTGTGTTTTTTCCTTATTGCTAATTATTATCTTCTTGTCACCCAGGCAAGAGGAAACGAGGAGGAGAGGATCGGGCCCAGCAGGAACGGCACCATGACTGGGCAGCCGACGTGGCCCGTCTCCTCCGTGATACTTCAAAAAACCTTAATAGTTATTGTAAATATTATATATTTTGTATCTAGTTAATTTTTAAATGCAACATTTGTACTTCCTTGTTTATTTATTTTCTTTAAAATGTTTTATATTTACAATTCCATGTATATTTATGCTGGCTGCAATACAGTTTTACATTTTGTATTTGTATTGTTTAATGGCATGCCTTTGATACAACATTTTTTTTGTATTTTTATACTGCCATCAATAAAGTACTTCTTTGACTTATCCGATAATGAATGGCACCCAACAGAAAAAAATCAGATTCACATAATCTTGATTTAGAGAAGATATAAACATACATGAATTTATAAAGCAATAACAAACACCATCAGTTAGGAAAAAGCCCCTTACTTTTAAGAGATTTAAAGCAAGAAATTGAGTTTGCTAGCTTGAGGTCCTCCTCTAAAACATTATTACATGTTTATTTTGTAATAGTATTAAGAATACATGATAAATACATAATACATGTAGAAATTGCTCAATTGTAATACCCTCGTTCTACTAGACTCAAACAACACATTCCTTATATATTTCAAAGACGAGAGAACAAAATAAACCTATAACCCATTCAAGCAAGCTTTTAACATGTCTAGAAGAAAGATTGAGGTTATATTTAATATATTATTTTATGTTGTGGATACTTTAGTTTCCATCCATGTTTACAATTGTCCACACTATTTTACACTTGCATTTATGAATATAGTTTTGCTGTGTTTTACACTTTAGTATTTATGTTTATAGTTAGCTTTGATATTTGCTTAATTTATTAGAAAGATTTTCTTTTCATGATCTGATATTTCCTCAAATGTTCTTATTATGGGGCAGTACTTACTGGTGCTTGAAATTCAAATATTTACTAAATATTCAATTCAGATCACATTTGTTTAAAACATTTGACAAACACATGTATATGAAAAAAAAAAGATGTATTTATGTTCAATACAATGAATGCAATACAATGCATATGTAGGTATTCAGGTAGCGCATCAAACCCTCTCTGATGTCAGTGCCCTCCTCCTCTGCACCTTGAGACACTGCTACCCCAGGCTCTGCTGCTGGTGCATTCCACCCATCATCATAGTCCTCTCCATGACTCTCGCAGACGTTATGCAGAGCACAGCATGTCAGCACCATGGATTTCACAATAAACAAGAAAACGATCGCTTCCACATCCTCCATTGTTGTGTGTGTTTTGTGAGTTGTGTCGCATTGAAAATGACGCCACTGCAGTTTTACCCAGCGTCGCTCCGCCCAAAAAGCCGACGCCCCGCCTACACTGCGTTGCTACTAGGGATGCCAGCGATTATTCGATTATTCGAATATTCGTTACAGTCTCCATAATCGAATATTATTTTTAAAAATCGATTTTTTTTTTAAATTTTTTTTTATTATTTATATATATTTTTTTTTTCTGGCTTAGTTTCAACCAAAATATATATAAATATATATATGCTAATAATAGTAATAGTATTAATAATTGTAAATGGCCATTGGTCACACCACCAGTTTGTTTTACTGTAAACTTGGAGGAAGCCTGCGTGCAGACTGCTGCTGCAGCACGCTACACACCGACCCCGCCCCCGCCCCCACCCCCACTCCCCCTCTCCCTCACACGTGCGACTAAAGATGAACAAAGCGGCAGGTAAAAAGAGTTCCTCCTCGTGGAACTACTTCGAAACATACAAGTCCAAAGGAAGTTAAATGCAAGCTCTGCGAAAAGACGTTGGTCTATCACAACTCAACCTCAACAATGCGTTCGCATTTGAGTGCGAAGCACGCCAAAGAGGTTACAGAGAAAGACGCAGCACAGCTGGCCATTACCAACTTCACTTCAAGGCAACGTCGTTGTGATGGCATGCTTGTTTGTCGTTTGTACTGTTAAACATGTTCCAGTAAAGAAAACAACGGAATTCCTTTTGTCTGAGTTTTTTTTTTTTTTCCTTTTTTTTTTTTTCTCCCATGGGGGGGGGGGGGTCGAATAATCGATTATTATTCGCCAGGGCTGCCGAAAAATCGATTTTGATCATGGTCAGTTTCTGGCAACCCTAGTTGCTACCCCAGGTCCTAAGCTGTAATGGAAATGCGCCACGGCCTCGGCCGGCCAGCGAGGCAGCCCGAGGCCTGAGCGAGGACGCTTAGGGACGCTTAAACGGGGCTACCCCGTTGCAGTGGAAATGCGCCATTAATGACCAACTCTTCGTGTCCTGGGCTAAACCTCACAAGGGTAAGCCTGTTACTCAGCAACGACTATCCCACTGGATCGTGGAGGCGATTGCTTTGGCCTATACGAGTCAGAATCTGCAAGCACCTTCGGGTCTGCGGGTTCACTCGACTCGGGGCCTGGCTACATCCTGGGCTTTGTTCAAGGGTGTTTCCATCCAAGACATCTGTGCAGCGGCAAGCTGGTCTTCGCCGCTCACTTTTGTCTGCTTTTACAGGCTAGACGTCTCCGCTCCAAGCGTGGCCCGAGCAGTGCTGGGCACCTTGTTGAGTCGGGACTCCACCTGTTAAATTCTGGTTGATCGGTGATCTTCGAGATAAGCTCGTCTGGCAATACGGGAGCTACAATATCCCATAGTGAGACATCGAACGGAGTGTTATGAATGAGAACTATAGGTTACTTACGTAACCCCAGTCTCAGAGTAACATGAAGTGAGATGTCTCACCAGACGGCCCTCCTTGCTATGGTGAAGCGAGAAGAGGTGCTTATTTTGAATGACGCATGCGTCGTGGCGCAGGCTACTTATAGGGGGTGATTTCCAACTTTTTTTGCTGTAGTGTGTAACGGCCCGTCCACACTACAGCGTCGACAGCGTCGAAAGCGTCGAAAACTCCAATCTGCCCATTCACTTTCAATGGGGTGACGTCACGTTGCCTCGCTTTTTTCGCCGAACTGAATTGTGGGTAGCAGAGCGGTCCGTCTCCGCCGTCAGAAGTTGAACAATGTTCAACTTCTGACGGCGGAGACGGACCGCTCTTGAACAATGTTCAACTTCTGACGCCGGAGACGGACCGCTCTTGAACAATGTTCAACTTCTGACGCCGGAGACGCCGGAGTAGCCAGCGCCAGCCAATCAAATCCCGTTTCGGAAAATCTGACAGCTCAAGCTGTAGCCAATCAAACCGCGTCTAAGCTGGGAGAGATATCCCGCCGTTCATTTCTATATTTCAAAAAAAGTGGGAGGAGAAACTAACTATCGCCGTAGCGAATCACCCGGTTTTGTATGACCAGACCCTCTTCACCTACCGGGATACAAACCGGAGGAACCAGGCATGGAGGGAGGTGGCAGAGACAGTGGGTGAAACTGGTAGGTTTTTCGCCTGTTTGGGGAGTTTATATATATATTGCTCCCATAAAATCCCCGGGGTTTTTTGCTTTGTATGTTGGGGGCGGGAGATTCATGTGATTGGTTGTTGATCGTGTTGCTTGAATAAAATCCCCAAGCTCCAGACAAGCCCAGCTCCAAGCTTTTTTTTAAGCTGTAGTGTGGACGCTCCGTAGGAGCATACAGCAGGAGATACTCACGACACCCAAGCTGACTCGAACTCTGCTCGGTTTAAAACACCGAAGACGCAGAGGTCGCAGCCCATCCCGAGTCCCCAGCCCAGGCTGGAGACAAGGGCAAGTTGGCCGAGAAAATCTCCGGTTCCGGCTGCAGCTCAGGCTCAGCCAACCCAGAATTTCGGCCAGCAGTCGAGGAGGAAGAAGCGAGCGGCGTGACAGCCCCTCCTTCTCCCCTCCGTGAATGTGTTCCCGCCGCCTCGAGAGATGCCTCAACGTCATCCTCAAGTCCGCATAAAACACATGTCACATCTTTGTTGTTTAAATAAACCATTTCCCGCTGACGCATCCAGGCTTCGGCCAAGGGCGCAGCTCAAGAAAATGAAAAGAAAAACAATAAACAGTCCGTTAACTATAAATCCCCTTCTGAGAGCAGCTACGGCCTCTCTCAAAAGGTGGATAATAAAACGGGTCTGTGAAGGCACCACCATCACGCGCATGCGCAGTGCCGGTCGGGGCTTTCAGGGCACTACCGTCACGCGCATGCGCAGTAACGGCTGGGGTCGTGAAGGCTCCACCGTCTCGCGCATGCGCAGTGCCGGCTAGAGCTGTAAGGGCACCACCGGCACGCGCAGGCGCAGTGCCGACTGGAGCTGTGAAGGCACCACCGTCACACGCATGCGCAGTGCCGGCTGGAGCTGAAAGGGCACCTCCGTCACGCGCATGCGCAGTGCCGGCCGGAGCCGTAAACGTGACATCTCAACTGGCTCTAAGGAGCATACAGCAGGAGATACTCACGACATCTGCCTGGGCTTCTCAAAACAGTTATACTTTATCTGTTTTCACAAACCCAGAGAGAGTCAACCCATATTCTGGAGAGAGAGGTTCTCTCTCTCCTAGAAAGAAGGGTTTTATCTATAATGCCCACCGAGCGGAGTCAGATTACGGGGAAAATGTCCTCGTAAAGCACCCACTCAACATGGGCCTCATAATAAAACTAAACCCCGCGCGCCACAGCGTGCGGAGAGTTTTGGTTATTATGTAATGCGTAGTGGCACTACAACCCGACTTTTCTAGTGCGGGACGCGCCTACGGGTGCTGTCCTTTCACAGAAGGTGGTCACCACGGACGCAGGTCAGACAGGCTGATGGGGTATTTACGAAGGTCGCCCGGTGAGAGGTCCCTAGAGCAGAGACCTCCAGCGGGCACACGTAAACTACCCGGAGCTTTTAGCGGTGTTCCCCACCCTAAAACGCTTCCTGCCTTCTCTCAGAGGACACCATGTCCTCGTGAGGACAGACAACACGATATCGTGTATGAACCGCCAGGGGAGGTTGCGTTGTCTCCAGTCACACACACTGGCACACAAACGTATCCCTTGGAGCGGCAGACGTCTCCTCTCTCTGAGAGCGACACAGGTACCGGGAGTTATGCACCTCGGGACAGAATTACTGTCCAGAGGTGCACCACTCTATGCAGACTGGACTCCTCATCCAAGGATCGGGAGTCCGCTGTGGGTGCGTTACGGCAAAAGGAGAAAATGCTCAATGACAGCTGTTCTCTTTAATGCACGATTTAAACGCACTGTTAGGCGGGGACACACTCGTACACGATTGACCTCCGGGTCCTCTGTGTGTGTTCCCACCCCTGGCTCTGTTACCCCCAACTCTGGCCAGAGTGAAGGAGCAACGCCACACACTTACTCTGATGTTTCCGCCCTAGCCCGTAATGTACGGGCTGGCGGAGATATATCAGCTGTTGTGCGGGCAGCCATGGCAGCCCCCACCACGCAGGGACAGATTGTCTCAGGCGGGGGGGAGATCCTTCACCCACGCCCAGAGCGCGGGGCACTATGGGCCTGACCCGTGAGTGGTACAATCTGAATACAGTGGGACTCCCTCAGAAGGTGATAAACACTATTCAGAGTGCGAGAGCTTCCTCCACCAGGTCTCTTTACGACTGTAAGTGGAGGGTGTTTGAGGAGTGGTGCCTTCAAGAAGGACACATCTCTTTTCAATGTCCTGTCGGGGTGATTTTATCATTCCTACAGGACTTGATCGAAGGACACAGAGCTTTCTCCACGATCAAGGTGTACCTGGCTGCTATTGCTGCATGCCATGTGGGCTTTGAGGGTAAGACGGCTAGCCAACATCCTTTGGTTTGCCGTTTTATGAAGGGAACTCGCAGGCTCCTCCCTGTCTCCAGGTAGCTGGTGCCCTGGCAGTGGTCTTAAATGGGCTCAAAATGACCCCATTTGAACCCCTGGAAGGAGCTGACATGAAACATCTGTCACTCAAGACAGTGCTGTTACTGGCCCTGGCATCCGCTAAACGGGTCAGTGATATCCATGCACTGTCTGTACATCCCTCATGCACTCAGTTCGCCCCAGGGCAAACGAGAGTGTTGTTGAAACCCAACCCTGCCTTTACACCAAAAGTGGTTGGTTCGTGTACCCCAATTGACAATAGCCGCATTCACACTGCGGTACTTTTCCCACAAAGGTTCATGTGAACTTAGTTCATGCAAACTCTTTAGTTCGCATGAACCAAGTACAGATCGCGTTCACACCAGAAAAAGTCCCTGGGGGTGGATTAGGCAAATGAAGCCGCTGACGTCACTTCTTCTTCTTCTGCTTCTGCTTTGGGTTTACTGGCAGGCCGCAAACCACTTCACGGCGTATACTGCCGCCCAAAGTCCCCGGCCGGAAGTCCCCGGAGTTGGGGACTGGCTTCAGTAGAAGCTGCTGGGAGTCCCAGCAGCTTCTACTGAAGCCTTCCGAGTAAATCGCCAGAAGGCCGACACCTCCTCATCTCCACCGCTCCCATGTTTTATTTTGTGTTGCCATAAGTTAGTCTCTCTGCGTTTCTGCGCTGGGCTAATGCTAATGCTAATAATGCTAATGCGAGGATAATAAAATGGCGGCTTCACAAAACTTTTTGGGAGTTTTACGGGGCGTGGTTTGCAATTCGCCCAGCCAATCAGGAATATAGCTCTTTTCTCAAAAAAGAGCCGTTCGAAAGTCCCTGCTCTCTAGCAGGGACTTTCGAGGGGTAAAAAGGTTCGCATGAACTACTTTTAGTACCGGCTCTTTTTGGTGTGAACGCGGTCATGAACTAAGTTCGCATGAACCTTTGTGGGAAAAGTACCGCAGTGTGAACGCGGCTATTGAGGCATTTCCTCCGCAGCTGGTTTCCTCCAGGGAGCAGCAGCAGGATCTGTTGTGTCCAGTCCGGGCTTTACACACATATATGGACAGATCAAAAGAGCAGACGGGGCAGTGATATCATAAACCTGTTAATGTACGCATTAAAACACTTTTTCTTTTACCAGCTGTATTCACCGTGCAGGTGCAGCTGTGGCTTTTATCCTGGATAAAGTGTTTAAGTCATGGATGTTTAAAGTTTAACTTCTTCATATGTCTAATAGTTTTCATTCAGAAGTATGACGCAGCGCTGTCAGTATGCTTCTCCATGTTTGCGATTGGTCGAATGCTCCAAATACCACCCCTTTCATGTGAACGCGCACCTAACTCGATAGGACACGGCTGGCTTGAGCGATCCACTTGATAACCCGCGTCGTAGTACCGTTTAGCGAGAGCGCCTATGTTTTGGATTAGGCCAACCGGCTAACTCAAACATATCCAGGTTAGGTTGAACCAGCTTCGTAGTACAGGCCCCTGGTCGGGCCGCTCAACGGTCAGTCTCACAAATGCATTTACAAAAATATATTTATATATATTTTTACATTTATTAAACAATGACCAATAAAAAATAAACGTTCATTAAAAAAAATCTGAAATAACTGTGTTATTAGGAGTTAGTTAATGTCTAATATTGAATAATTCTTGATTAAGTTTGATAACATCTGTAACGGATTTTAAAGTGTGTTTAAAAGTGATTTTAACTAATGAGAATGATGGAACACAACAGCATCATCTGGTAAAATTAAGGGCCTGCTGCCATCTAGTGGTTGAGTCCTGAATCTCCACCAAAGATTAACCCTCTGGAGTCTAAAGGCCCTGACACACCAAGCAGTCACCAGAGGACTAGCCGACGCTGAAGTCGGCTGTTGCCTGGCCGTGTTCTCCTGCGTTTTGGCCATGTGTCGCACGGGAACACACCGCACCGACTTCAGTGCGTGAGTGGCAATAACTCTCCTTACCAGCAGGCGGCGGTAGTGTGTATTCGTCATTCAAAAGAGGCAACAACCGGAAGACAGAGAAGAAGAAGAGTAATCTTTTCTCCGTAATATCATACAGAGCTGGCCTCCTCCTGGATCAAGGTGATGAGCAGGTCTTCGTTTGCATCATTCCAGATCGCCATGATGAGATGAAAATGAATAGCAGTCTGTGTGTGCCTTCTTAAATCGTTTGTTTACGTCCCTCACTTCCGCTTCGCTTCTCATGCACTGATTTGCTAGCTGAACAGCCAATCAGAGTGATTATTTGGTCCGACTGCCAGACCCGATGCATGGCCGATTCAACATGTTGAATCGGCCATGCATCGGGTCTGGCAGTCCAAATAAGGCGTGTCACGGTTGACGGTGCGGGACACACCAACCTGACTACGGCGCCGCGAATGCCCGACAGCCTCTGACGGCCTCTGACTCCCAAAATCGGGTTGGTGTGTCAGGGCCTTAAGGGTATTTTCTCGAATTTTTGATGTTTTCTTAAATCCCCTTTTAAATGTGTTTCTTCTCACATGGCACCCCCATGTGTTTAAATATCAAAATGTTCAGGACAATCTCTGGTATTGCTATATATGCAAATTACTCACCTTAGAGCACTGTTTGATGAGATAAGTAGCTCAAAAGCTTAAAATGTTGTGTTTATCACTCTACTTTCACCACAGCAGGGACTGAGATACATTAGGACTGAATAATGACTTCATATTACATACCAAGGTTCATGTGATGTGTAAAAAATACAAATTGAGCATTCAACCTTTTTTTTCAACCAACAATTTATTATAAATATGTTTTTTTCAACCAACTATTTATATAAATATAAGAAACTGGAAAATCTAACTATTTACAATATTGAACATCAGAACTTTCAACCAACTATTCATTATAAATGTCAAGACAGTGTCAAGGTCTTTGTCTGTCTTCCAAGACAGTGGGTCTGGCTGCTGTGTAGGTGGGGGTGATGGTGCATGGGCTGCTGTGTAGGTGGGGTGTACAAGTGCTATACGAGACCTCCTTGCTGGCTGGGTTGAAGGTGATGGCTGTGTGGAGCCTTTTGGCTGAGGTGTATCTTGACCTGGTGGCAGCCGCAGATGGAGGTGGAGGCAGCTGTAGTGAATGCTGGTCTGCTGGTCCTTGTGGTGATGGCTCTAGTGAAGGCCCTTGAGCCACAGTAAGATCTTGACCTGGGGGCCGGCACAGATGGATTTTGTGACTGCTGGATAAACGCCACCTGTGGGCACTAGGCCCAGACAGCTGTGAAACATCTCTGTAAAACAAATTAAAATGTAGACAACAATTACAACTAATTTCATTGAAATAAGTTCAAGTAAAATGTTGCTCAGCACAAATAAAAATGCACACTAAAAGAAAGTTTGGGAGTTGGAAAAGGAGTCCTCTCTCGATCACACACACACACACACACACACACACACACCACACACACACACACACCCCACACACACACACACACCACACACACACACACACACACACACACCACACACACACACACACACACACACACACACACACACACACACACACACACACACACACACACACACACACACACACACACACACACAACACACACACACACACACACACAACACACACACACACACACACACACACCACACACACACACACACACACACACACACACACACCACACACACACCACACACACACACACACACCACACACACACACACACACACACACACACACACACACACACACTTCCAGTTACTTTACATTCAGTATAAAATCACAGACACACATATGCTACATCTGATTACAAAGTGTCATCTGTACAGGACGGTAAAATAATAACAGGCACACATAAATAAATCTATGACAAAGTCTCATCTGTACAGAACAGTATGATACAATAATCGATGGCAAAATCATGTCACTGTAAATGTCCTCCGTTGTGGGACGAATAATGATTAATTTAATCATCTACACATGTAATCTCATTTTTACACACCAAAATAACGTTAACACAGAGTAAACGTTTGCTAATGGAGTCTATTTTGTCCCAAGAAAAAGTTCATGACTATCGATAACAAATATATATCAATAAACCTATTGTTCATTTTCGCGGTATTCCCCACACATTGCTAGTACACTATTACTGTAATATTTACACTTACCCATGTCCAAATGGATCCTTGTTGTTGTCGTGTGTTCTTCTTCTTCAGAAGAGTCGAAGACTTCAGGTTCTGAACATCTGAGGCTCTACTGCTGCTAGCGAAAAAAAATCTCGAGTGAAGTCGGCAACTTTTTTTTACCATTTTCTCTGTCTGTCTGTCTGTCTGTCTCTCTCTCTCTCTCTCTCTCCACACTGACGTAAACTGATGGGAGAAACGTGGTTTATGTTTTTTTTTACTCGGTGGGTAGGTCCTTAGTGATTTCTCGATGTCCATTGGTCATTTCAGACCATGATGGCTGCCGGCTGAGATTTCCTTGACGGACACACGAATCCACCAATCCCACACAGTGTAAAGTCAAGCTGCTTTGAGCGGCCATATTGGCTGTTGTGCCCTGGTTTACAGTCTCACAGGAGATACTGCTGGAAAGCTACCCTTCCGGCGATTTCCGCGGATATCTGAATCATGTTTCTACTCCTTATAATCGAAAATATATGATTAATTACGTAAAATTATGCGCCGGCGCGTCCACCGACTCCAGAGGGTTAACCAGCAACAACATCTGAGTAATGTAGGAGTGGAAAGGCTTGACCTGCTGTTTGTTGATCAATTAATGTTGTCTTCTTCCGTTTGCTTTAATGTTGAGTACGTAGTTGTGCAGCACTCCCACCGCCACAACGAAGAACCCTGTTACAGTTTTTTTTCAGTTGCTAACACACACACACACAAATCTCACATAAAGCATACTTATTTAAACCCACACTCAAAGAGCAAAACCTCAGCTCAAACAAATGCAACCCGGTATCATGGCAAGACGTGAACATGTGACGATTTAACAAGCTGGGGAGTGGTGAAGATGTCACGATTTCGTCCCTTCAAACGACAGTTACACAGTATGTTAACATGGTCCAACCAGTGGAGATATACCCGGAAATGCCAAGCAATGCTACCCCGACGGTCGGTTTGTTATTGTCAATATTAATATAATTTATTTTTTAATAGTCCAACACTCGATTATGCTGATTTTCTTGTTACCCCAGCTGGTCGAGTAAATCCCCGTCAACAAGCGCTCCTGGCCCCAGCAGTGTGCATTACGGTTTAGTGTCCCCTTTTTGGTTTTCCTTAGTCATGAAGCTTCTCGCAGCGTTATTAATTACAACCTTTAACCATAGACTGTATATATATATAAAGCCTTTTACCGTTAACGTATGCAGCGTTTCATAGAACGTTGTTAATGTTCAGCCACCCGTAGTTTTACACCTAACGTGATGACGTCATTCCTGGCGTCGTTCGAAGAGCCTTGATGTGTTGTGACGTGATGTGTTGTGACGTATAGAGTAATGTTTGTGGACGTAATGAGTAATGTCATCTTCCCTGCAAGAGACTCACACATCTGAATTGGAAGTAGGTAACTCCCGGCTTGGTAATACTTAGTTTGTTCAGAGAGACTGTAGCTTTTGAAAAGACAGCAAGTAAGAAAAGATACAAAACTTTAACATTTTCGATTTAATTTAAACATTAGGCTAAAAGTTGAATACATTCGAACTCCAGGAACAACATCAACTGTAGGTTGCACACACAAAAACAACTAAAGGCAGCTTTATATTTCAAGGCTATACCCTTTGCTCCTGAAACTCAATTGTTTAGTTTAGACACATTTCTCAAATGGAGGGAACTGAATATTCTAGCAATTCCAGCTCCAGGTGGCAGAAGATGCGTCAACTATAAGCAGAAGCTGTTTGCTAAAGAACTGTTCTCACAAAGCCTCGAACTACAGTCTATGCAGTCCTGAAAACAATGTTCTAAAGGCAACTATTGAAGAAAACAAGGATGAATTCACAAATAAGCTACAGTATATTAAGGACCTTCTTGACGAGAAAACATATTCTAACAAAGAAAATGGATACGCAGTGGCAGTGGCAGAGGCAAAAAATCGATCAGCTGCAGCGATCACTTGTCACTAAGGACACCCAATTTGAGGAACAGAAAAAAGAACTCATTGCAAAGTATGAGTCTCTCATGCAGACAATCTCAGCAGAGTGTGAAGAAAATGAGAGGAATCTGCTGGCAACGCATACAAGGGAAATAAGCAGGATATTGGGAGAGAAGAATGAAAAACTAGATAAAATATTGCAAGAGAAGATGCAAGAATGTGAAGCTGATGTGTTAAAGGAGACGGATAAAGTCCTTCAGAAGGAACAAGAGATGGCGAACTTAAGAGAGGGAATGGCCGCTGAAATCAAGACCGGTATTCTTCATAAAAGAATAGATGCACATGTGGAAAATTATATAGGCAAGAAACGCCAGGAGGACCTAGTTGAAAGACTGAGGAAAGAAGTAGTGAGACTTAGATACCGGCCGGCCGGATTTAACTAATGATTTGGCTAAGTCACGTACACATTGCGAGAATCTCAAGATGATTATTAAAGAAAGAATATGGAAATATTCAATTTAAAGAAGGATGAAAAATTATTGGTAGAAGATTTGTCAAATGAAAAGGACCGAAACCTTATTACAAATCTTAAATTAAACAAAGAGAAGGAGGATTACAGGATATTGGACCAAAACTTCAGAATCGCCGAGATTGAACACAGGAAGACCAGGGCCAGGCTGAACCAGAGCATGAATGAAAACAAGGTCCTGAAAGGAAAGATCTTAGATCTACATTCTCAACTCAGGGGCTGTGAGCCACTCTTGATCAAAGAGCGCGCAAAAACCCAACACATGGCGAACTGCATCCTGCGCTGTCAGGAAGATATACAAGCAGTGGCTGATATCACCAAACCCAAGAAGCTTATTTCCGCTGTTGCTCGCCTCAAAGCTAAGCACGTAGATGGCAATGACAGAGTGCCAATGGAGGAACACACGAGGACAGGGTATCGTCGTTTGGTTGATGGTTGAGGCGTAAGGTTACATTTATGACAAAGGTTCACACAGCCGATGCCAAGCTAGTGGAATGCATCAAGGAAGAGGTTGACTGTTTTAATCAAAGAAAGATGGACTTGTGTGTTGAAAAAACAAACATCATCAACGAGTCAACACGCGAGATCTTCGAGCTAAAATACAAACTCAGACCACGGAAAATCTTCTTGAAAGGGCAACAGACACAACACCGAAGAGGGTGGACTCGTGGTTAGATGAAAAGTACCTGAGAAAACCCAAAACTGCTTCAGAAGAAACATTGTTTTTAGAGGAAACAATGGTTTTCAGAGGAAACATTGGGACACTTCCCCGAGGGAAAAGGACAAATGTGAGTCCTGAAAACTATTCGCATGAGGATATTGACCTTCCAACTATTTACCTGTAAATTGTAACTTGCGTACGGGTTTTCTCCGGGTTTTCTCCGGGTTTTGTCCCGCATCACTATATATTGCAAAAAAACAAAACACTGTCAGACTGAGTAGATCTGAACTTCAACCCACTCCTCAAACAGTCGAGAACAACCTTCAATCGTTGGATGAACTTCCCAATATCGACCATAGGTTATAGTGCTGCGTCTGTAAGGGTTTCCAGGGTTCGCTCTGCGTTTCGTCCCGCATCAGTATTTGTGATAACAAATACAGTGTAAAAAAACTGTTAGAGTAAGTTAATCTGAACTCCAACCCACTCCTCAAAAACAGTAATAATAAAATCTTTGATTTATTTATTTAATTTACACACGTAAGAAGTCTTCTTTGAGTCAAATTGTCGTTTACTCTTACATGTTTTGTATACTCTCGTGATGCATTTTGTACCCTCTGGACACCTTCGTGGCAAAAATGTACACGCCCATAATAACTGCTATTAAATCATTATAAATGATTTTTTAATACTTTTTTTTTCATGAATCACTTAAACAACTTATAAACGTACTAAAAACTACCAAACATTCAATAATATTCTGGATTTTAACCCTTAAAATGCCTGTTTAATTATTTGCATTATTATTACAAAAAAACACAAAACCTTAAATGTTTTCAATATAATAATTAGTAGAGGGATGGCGCTTTGGTGGTTATTAGAGTCTTGGATATGTCAAAGATTGACAACAAACTGATTTGACTGAATTATTATTGTTTACGTAGTATCAGATACTACCTCTGGACACCTTCGTGTCAAAAAATGCCTCATTGACTGCCATTCAAACCACCTTTTTTGATCTCACTGCCATTGCAGTATAAAACCATGCATTTTGTAATGTCAGCATTTCGGGGCCCCAACAGTGTGTGTGTGTGTGTGTGTGGTGTGTGTGTGTGTGTGTGTGTGTGTGTGTGTGTGTGTGTGTGTGTGTGTGTGTCTGTAAGCATGCACTGATCATTTCAGGGTAAAAAAAAGGGCATCTTTTGATCTTTTGAAGGATGCATTTCATGTGTCTTTGAAGAGTTGCTCGAGTAATTAAAAAAGAAAAACAACTGTTAGTTTGTTTACGCACCTGGCTGCTTTCACAGCCAAATGTTAACATGCGTTTGGCTGAGGGGTTATTTCATGAGTGAGCAGAGAAGGAGAAAGTCCTGGAGCCAAGAGTAGGAGCTAAAATGAAGAGGCATTTCACTGCACAAGAGGCCGTAGAAATGGTCATGCAGCCTTCATCTGCAAGCGATGACTCTTCTTCTGAAGAAACAAGCTCCGAGTCTGACATTGAATTATCTCTGGGATCCTCCACAACTGAGAGTGCTTCTGAATGTTTGTCTGAAAGTGGGGAGGACACTGAGGATCCGGCCCATCCTAGCAGTGAGTGGACAGGGGGAAATGGGCAAGTCTCCATCTCATGCCGAGACGCTGCGCTACATTCAGGCACCCACCGGCATGATTCCAGGGCCCACAAAATATGCCATATCAAGAATTTATGATGTGGCATCCTCTTTGACCTTTTCTTCACTCCTGACATGATTCAGCTAATTTTACAGATGACAAATCTCTATGGGAGGCGTTCAGTGTCAGGATGGAACGATGTGGATGCTGAAGAGATTCGGGCTTACATGCGACTTCTCATCCTGGCGGTTGTGTACCGGTCCAAAGGGGAATCTACTGTTATGGAAATCTTAGACCTATAGTCAATACTGTGGAGATATACAATTAGAATGATCAATCAATAAACTGGTGAAACAAATAGAGTTGTCTTTCTGGTTCTTTATTCGAGGCGCCTCGAAGGCACAGGTCTCACGAGTATAGGATAGTCTGCAGGAGTGTGCACAATAGTCCCAAATAGCAAAGCTTATATACAAGATAGGGCGGGCAGACAGTTTTATGTGTAGCTGTCGAAAGTATAACGGTTATCAGCATATGGAAGTTCAAACTTAGTGTGAAGAGGAGTATCAGCATAGTCTGCCAACTCAGCCCTGTGGCCTTGAAGCGCTTGAGATTAATGACCCTCTTTAGAGTATGCAGAGAAACAGCACATATGAAGAAATGGTACAGTAGTGTTAGACAATGCTTTTAGCATATAAGGTAACATAAGACATTTCCACTACACTACCCGCAGCCTGTGGGATGACCAGAGTGGGAGACCATTCTTCAGGGCCACCCTGTCCCACAAACGCTTTGAAATGATAAGCGCCAGCCTCCGATTCGATGACCGACTCACTCGTCCCGCTCGATACAAGAAGGACAAGCGTACAGCTTTCCGAAATATGTGGGACAAGTGGACAGAGCGCCTCCCACTCTTGTTCAATCCAGGGGAAGACATCTGTGTCGATGAGCAGCTCGTAGCCTTCAGAGGCCGCTGCAAATTCCGGCAGTACATCCCCAGCAAGCCAGCGAAGTACGGCTGAAAATCTGGATCACCGCAGATGTCGCCACATCATATGCCTGGAGGTGCCAGGTGTATACTGGAAAAGCCGCTGGTGAATCTTCCGGAGAAGGGCCAGGGAAAGCGAGTCATCCTGGACATGACTGAGGGGCTCAAAGCAGACTAAGCAGAGAGCTGTCTTGTCATCTGTGTTTGCATTCACAACCACCACCACAGCAGTCAGCTACATCCCACGGCGGGGAAGAAATGTCCTACTTCTGAGCAGCAAACACAGAGAGCCAGCTGTACATCAGGATGACAAGAAGAAAACCAAGTCATCATTGACTACAATCGCTGCAAGGGTGGCGTGGACAACCTTAACAAGGTATGTGATTATATGCTTTTATTACTATATGAATTGATTCCAAACGTAGTCTATTTATTCTCACTGATTGCATGTGTTTATTTGAGATAACTATGTATTTATTATAAGTGCTTATCATTCATTAGACATATTTCTTGCATTTATATAAATAATGAATTATATAAAATACTTGTGAATGCTGAGGAAGGATATTTATTTATATTCTATTTTTTTCCTTGATCGTTTGTAGGTGGTCAGTACCTACAGCTGTAGGAGGCGGACACTTCGGTGGCCTCTTGTCCTGTTCTTCAACTGCATTGATGTCTCCGCCTTCAATGCGTGTGTGCTGTTCACTGCAGTAAATCCCTCCTGGAACCAGCAAAGAACCTACAACGGAGGTTGTTCTTAGAAGAGCTGGGGAAATCCATGGTGTCCTCACAGATCATGTGGAGAAAGCACCCCCTGCGAACAGCAGCTGCTGCTACCATGGTGGTGGAGTTACAGACCAATGTTGCTGCCCTCGCAGAAACCACCGAGACCGCCATCACCACTCGTGCCACGGGCTCCACCAGAAGGAGACGTGTGTGCTGGTTGTGCACAGGCCTAAAAAAGAGGTCTCGCTCAAACACACACCACACACACACACACACACACACACACAATAATTAAACAGGCACGCCTAGACTACTGCAACTCCCTCCTGGCTGGTCTACCTGCATGTGCCATCCGACCTCTGCAGCTCATCCAGAATGCAGCGGCTCGTCTGGTCTTCAACCTTCCTACATTCTCCCACACCACGCCGCTCCCCCGCTCCCTTCATTGGCTTCCGGTACTGCTAGAATCCACTTCAAGACAATGGTACTGCGTACCATGCTGCGAATGGATCTGGCCCTTCCTACATTCCAGGACATGGTTAAACTGTACCATGTCCTGTACATCACGTGCACTCCGCTCTGCATCAGCCAAACAACTCGCTGCACCCTCGCTGCGAGGGGGACCCAAGTTCCCATCAGCAAAAACACGTGGGTTTGCTATCCTGGCTCCAAAATGGTGGAATGAGCTCCCCATTGAAATCAGGACAGCAGATAGCTTGCACTTCTTCCGGCGCAGACTGAAAACTCATCTCTTTCGACTCCACTTTGAGCGATAGAATTACTAACAGAGCACTTATATACTAATAAAGGACTGCTTATCTAAAGCCAGTTGAGTAGCACTTGTAATGTTTAGCTCTATGAAACCTGATGTACTTATATGATTCTGTTTTCTTCAAGTTTGTATCTTGTTGGTCGAAACACACTTATTGTAAGTCACTTTGGATAAAAGCATCAGCTAAATGCAAATGTAATGTAACTTAAAACTGTCAAGTGAGTTAAACAGCAGTTATTAAGATGAAGTGAATTTATAAATTATGTTATAATGCTGTGACGAAGATGGCTTCGTCACTGTGGACTGACGGCTTCGGGCTTTGTATATTGCACATGTGTTTTATTTGAAAGTGTTTCCTTTCCCCATGTCTGTTTCTGTTGATTGTGTGCACCTGGTGCCCTGTGTTGTCTCCTCCCCCCACCCTGTGTCTAATTGCTCCCCCCACCTGTCTAATTGCTGATTAGTGTGTGTGTATTTAGGCTCTGTTTCCCTGTCTGTTAGGGGCTGTTAGTGTGTGTGAGATCCTTGTGGTGGCTGGTGACTGTGGCACCTGGGCAGCAAATTGAGGCTGTGTCATATGTTTATGAGTAATAAATGCCCACACCGGGTTGTATTTGGACGTTCTGCCTCTGCCTCCTTGCCTGGGGGGTATACTACGAAGCAGGATTTTCGCTTAGCCGACTAAATTCAAGGAAAACTCCGGCTTTCCGGTCCTACGAAGCTGGTTCTCTTTTTAGTAGGCTAGATCTCCATGGTAACTTATGCTTAGCGGCTAACCTGGTCGGGACCAGGTTAGGTTGCACGCTAAGAGCTCAACTCAGTGAAAGCACAGCCTGCTGACCAATCAGAGCTCAGTGTGCGGAGTTTAAAGCGATCAAGTCATATTACACGAGAAAGGAAATACAGAAAAACTGCCGCAGGAAAGACGGCCGGCAAAAATCACCGACTGTGTGAACGTGAACATTAATAGAATATCACCTCCCATCTTCAGAGCAATCTGACTATTATAACATTAGCGTTAAGAAAGCTTACTTAAATATCTGCCACAACATAAGTAACCGGATCAGAGTAACATTAAGTGCAGTCCGCGGCATATCACTTTCTTATCTGAGTCAGCTGAGCCGTATCTGGCCGTGCAACACTCACACAGTGTCACATACTGTATGCAGAACTATTATTTTAAGCAACACATTAAGTTGACGAAACACTCGAGACAAATGTAATTAAAGTCAGATCCACTCATGTCTTATGGCGCATTTCCACTGCAGCGGGTAGCCCCGTTTAAGCGTCCTTAACCGTCCTCAAGCGAGTAGCATGAAGCTGCAGCGTCGGAGACAGCAGTTACAGGACCGCACTTGTCGAACCGCACACACAGGTCCCGCGTCACGGCGGCACGTGACGGAGCACGTTCACATGAATGTGAACGTCAACGCAGAGAATGTGAGTAATGTGAAGTGCTTTTACAGTTGTATTTGTTTAACATTAATAACAATTCCGGTGTCTTGAAATGAAGTGTGATTAGCTAACATTAACTATGATAGTGTTAAGGCAATACAAACAAACATCTGTTTGCTTATGATAGCTTCTAACCGTATTAAAGTCTCTAAAAAACAACTATTCGTTAGCTATAGCTTTCGGCAAAAGCATTACCAAAAGCGTTAGCTTCGTTAGCATATTTGATCATTTGTTTAATGAAACTAGCGTGATTTTGGCAAGCCCAACTAGGTGTCTAGTTGAGTAATTGAATCACTAATTACAGTAAGAGTGTGAGTAATGTGAATCATGTTTTTTTTAAAGTTAACAACTATTCTGTTGTATTGAACAGCCATACGAGCAACAAGTGCTAAATGTAATCGGTTAGCCTATGATGACTCGCTGCAAAACCAACTGTTAACCATTTTGTTTATTTGTTTAATGAAACTGTATGTTATGGTTATGTTATTTGGCAGAGGCTTTTATCCAAAGTGACTCACAAAAAACATAAAAATAACCATAATTAACATTAGAATTTCAATACAAATAGTTACATAGTCAAGTTACATTACTTATTACAATTTAACAGGGTAATTACTCATCTGTAACCTACTACATTTAAAAAAAGTAAACTTCCCAACCCTAATGATTAATTATAGTCAGCCAATTAAATTAAACTTCAACGGATGACAAAAGCATGTCAATATGTCCACTACATTAAATCAGCAGTAGCCTAAGTTCTGTCTTCAGTGTAAATACTTCTTTAATAGTCATTGTATTACAATTTGAATTCATTGTAAATAATCTTTACTGTGCTGACTGCCTGTTTACCGTTTATCAGACAGTGTCATCATTTTGACATGTTTTGTAATATTGCATGAGGTGTTTTAGTCAGTTATTGTTGAGATTATTAATGCATATCAATTGTGCACCAATGCCTTAGCCTATGCAATACTTTAGATGACGTCTTGTTCTTATTGTTTCAAAGGCATGGCCAAAGGTTTGCCTTCTGGACTCTGGAGGCCAGAAGCTTGCTGGAGGGAACCCTTCAGCCAATATTCAGAGTGCCACGACAGGTTATCTCCCTCGAGAGGGAACAGCAGACCCCGCCTCACCCCCAGTGAAGAAACAGCAGACCCCTCAATACAAATAAATAAAAATGTATTCTGAACTGAAATGCCTCTCGGTCAAACTGCTTGTTATCTTTTGCAGGCTGGTGCATGAACACACTAACAGTTGTTGTTCAGTAATCTAGCACCTCTCGAAGACACCTTTGATTTATTAATAATAATAATGAAACGAGAATTATGATACTGTAGAAGGAACAGTGTTTAACAGTGTTGTTCTCTTTTGAATAATAATGAAACGAGAATTATGATACTGTAGAAGGAACAGTGTTTAACAGTGTTGTTTTCTTTTGAATAATAATGAAACGAGAATTATAAACATACCCAAAACTAAATTAACAGTGTTGTTTAATATACATATAAAAGACATAAGACTATATTTTTGAAATTCTCAACTAAATTAACAGAATATATATATGAACATTCATGTGAACGTGCGTTGACCGTCACGTGCCGCCGTCACGCGGGGACCCCCGTCACGTGACGGAGCACGTGACGCGGGACCTGTGTGTGCGGTCGTGACGCGGGACCTGTGTGTGTGGTTCTGTAACTGCGGTTCTGTAACTGCTGTCTCCGACGCTGCAGCTTCATACTATTGCCTCAAGCGGCCAGGCCAGTTTTTGGTGGCATTTCCATATAGCCTAGTACCGGCTAGCGGGTACTTTTTTCCCTCTTTTTCCGAGATGGGTCTGGCTGCAGACCGCAGCAAGGAGGCGGATCCTATAGGGGCGTTTCCTATAGGGGCGTTTCCTAACTTTTTTTATCCAATAGCAACTTAAGGGATTCCAGCTGCTTTTATAAATCCTCGCAGAAGAAGTCATTGTTCTAGTGATGGGAATTCCGGCTCTTCTTGGTGAGCCGGATCATTCGGCTCACCAAGAAGAGCCGGCTCTTTTGGCTCCCAAAGGGCTCTTCAGTTTACCACATATTATACCTTTTAATTAAATCAAATGTAGCCCTGTTTTGACTAATGATTTATATGTGTACACATATATCACTTAAATTATTCAAGACATCCTTTGTACTAAAGTATTAAAAAGTAAAAATTACATGTTTAATATAAATTATTTTGCTGTGGCCAATTGTTTTCATTGCAAACCAGACCCGTGTAACTCTCTGATACCACCCAATTAATGCATTGACTTGCTTGTAGAACCACGCTACACAAAACAGATGGCAACACCTATAACAACTATTTTAAAAAAGGGGCTACTGTATCAACCTATATAAAGTATATAAATATAGTTTTTCTCCCTGCAGGAGAGGGGAGCGTGCTTTGAGATCAACTGCTAGGCTGCAAGCGGGGAGAAGAGGGGGACAAAAAGAGATCTCCGTCCTCCGTGTTTTATTCTTATAGAAGTAAGAAGAGAAGTAATGGGTCAGAAACCCTCCTTTTTACGCAGCGGTCCAGACATAGACATCATAGCTACGGCGACACATATTCAGTTGCCAGTTACTTTTGGCATTAGGGCAGGGATATCTTTCAAGGTTTGACATAATGAATTGTGCTACTTTTAAAGCAAGCAACGATGTTTTCAAATCTGTAATCAAAAGCTCCTCAAAAACACTATAGAAGCAGTTCCTGCCGTTGTTACGTTAGTTCAAACAGTAACAACGGACTACTTTTCTTAGCGGATGCATGTCAATTTAAATCAATACATAAAACTATTTTTTAAATCAATAAAATCTTTTTCTAAATCCATAAAAGCATTTCAATTATTATTGGGAGTCATGTCGTTACTTTGTTGAGAATGTGGCCATGTGTAATAAGCGGGATAATGTCCACATTGCACATTGCATAATGTGCCCTCATGCCGATCGAGATCCCTCCGCAAAAACAACAAAAAACGGCTCGTTCGCGGGCGAGAGCCGGCTCCCGTCGTTCACTATAGGAAACGCCCCTATAGGAAACGCCCCTATAGGATACGCCACTATAGGATCCGCCTCCTTGCTGCGGTCTGCAGCCAGACTCTATTCCTTTTTCCGGCCCCATAAAATCGTGGTTCTAATGGCGCATTTTCACTGCAGCGGGTAGCCCCGTTTAAGCGTCCTTAACCGTCCTCGAGCGGCCAGGCCAGTTTTTGGTGGCATTTCCATATAGCCTAGTACCGGCTAGCTGGTACTTTTCCCTCTTTTTCCGGCCCCATAAAATCGTGGTTCTATCAGTCCAGGCCAGGGCTGTGACGTCAACACTCGACTGCTGATTGGTCAGAGAGAATCGTCACAAGATCGCGCGCGAGATCATCCCTAGCGTCGCATATAGATCTAGAAGCAAGCTTGCAGCATTTTGTAAACGGAGGAGCTACAAAATGGCAACGTCGAAGAAAAGCACACCGTGGTCGACCGAGGAGGTGACGACGTTCCTTAATCTCATGGGGATGATAAAATCCAGCGGGAGCTCGACGGAACAACGCGAAATGTGAAAGTGTTCCAGGATGTCTCTGCACAGATTCCGAACGCGGATTTTCGAGGACTTTCCTGCAATGTAGGGAAAACGGCAAACGGCTTTACTGGAGTCCCTGCAAGGTAAGCTCACTTCTAACAAAGAAGTCTATTTTATCCTTACATTAATGTTCGACAACCCATGCTTTTATGGAGCCCCGAAGAGCTACATAGCTAGCTAAGGCAGATAGCCTTAGCTAGAGCTATTGTTTGCTAACACCATATGTGCCATTGTTTACGTTCAGTTTTTCTTTTCTATAGTTGTTGTTGCTATTTAGTATTGTGCTGCAGTAGTTGTGGAATTAACAAGTCATTTTGCTGTTCTAGATGATTACATTGGGACTCGTGAGGAGGAACATTCCCGAACAACGGTTGATGGCAGTGTTCCGTCCACATCGTCATTGAATCCAGAACGGACCCCAGCCGAAGAATCGACACCAACTCAACCACCAACACCGAGTGCCATCACGACACCGCAGCGTGTGGTTCTAGGTAAGAAATAGAAATGGCAAAACGACTGGAATTGTGTTTTGTTTTTTAAACCTTGGATCATCCATCAACAGTAATTAAAATAAGCTATACCACTGTGTGGAAATGCTCTGTTACAAGTAAAGTCTTAGCTAGTAAGCAGCTAGTACAGTGTGTGTGACATCCTATCATATACATATATTTATATTCATTATCAACAGGCTGGACATAATGTAATTCACTTTCACAATCATTGTAAACATCTAGGGCCAGAACTTTCTTTAGTTCACCTTAACTGTTGTTCTGTTTATACATCCTTGTATAAATTCTTATATCCTTGTGTGACCTGTACCTGTCCTGTGTTTTATTTATTATTATTATTATCTTATTGTCACCCAGGCAAGAGGAAACGAGGAGGAGAGGATCGGGCCCAGCAGGAACGGCACCATGACTGGGCAGGCCGACGTGGCCCGTCTCCTCCGTGATACTTCAAAAAAACCTTAATAGTTATTGTAAATATTATATATTTTGTATCTAGTTAATTTTAAATGCAACATTTGTACTTCCTTGTTTATTTATTTCTTTAAAATGTTTTATATTTACAAATCCATGTATATTTATGCTGGCTGCAATACAGTTTTACAGTTTGTATTTGTATTGTTTAATGGCATGCCTTTGATACAACATTTTTTTTGTATTTTTTATACTGCCATCAATAAAGTACTTCCTTTTGACTTATCCGATAATGAATGGCACCCAACAGAAAAAAATCAGATTCACATAATCTTGATTTAGAGAAGATATAAACATACATGGGAATTTATAAAGCAATAACAAACCACCATCAGTTAGGAAAAAGCCCCTTACTTTTAAGAGATTTAAAGCAAGAATTGAGTTGCTAGCTTAAGGTCCTCCTCTAAAAACATTATTACATGTTATTTTGTAATAGTATTAAGAATACATGATAAATACATAATACATGTAGAAATTGCTCAATTGTAATACCCTCGTTCTACTAGACTCAAACAACACATTCCTTATATATTTCAAAGACGAGAGAAACAAAATAAACCTATAACCCATTCAAGCAAGCTTTTAACATGTCTAGAAGAAGATTGAGGTTATATTTAAATATATTATTTTATGTTGTGGATACTTTAGTTTCCATCCATGTTTACAATTGTCCACACTATTTTACACTTGCATTTATGAATATAGTTTTGCTGTGTTTTACACTTTAGTATTTATGTTTATAGTTAGCTTTGATATTCGCTTAATTATTAGAAAGATTTTCTTTTCATGATCTGATATTTCCTCAAATGTTCTTATTATGGGGCAGTACTTACTGGTGCTTGAAATTCAAATATTTACTAAATAT
>JAMFTG010000045.1:0-97500 GCA_023974075.1 Chaenocephalus aceratus
TGTCAGGATGCAGTATCACTCACCTCTGAGCTGCCACGCCTATACATAATGTCTTCCTATTATTTATCATTTCTCTCTCACTGGTTCTCTGTGTGAGAGAAGCAATAGTGGTGATGGATATATGAGGGAACAAATAAAAGCCAATCAAATCAGAAAACATACATAATAGAAGACTGACGTAAGGCCCATTAGTAAGGCATACTGTGCCGTCATGCCGACACTATCCTTTGTTTCTAATAAGGACCAATCAGCATTCAGACACTAATTAGTTTGGAAGAACATGTTGTTTCTTTGGTAATAAAAAAGCACCAGCATCAATTGGGTGAAAAACTATTTAGTGAATAATGCGTCTCTTTAAATCAGGCCCGGTTCCAGAACAAAATGACTAAGGGTGCATCTGAGATTAGAGAGGGTGCAGTGGTGAAGTGCTATTTTTACAAGTGGGGAGTGTACCTAACACCCTCTATGGGGGTCCTCACCTCCTCTAGGGGGGTCCGGGGGCATGCTCCCCCGGGAAGATTTTTTGTTTAATATTGAAGTTAAAAGCATCAATCTGGTGCACTTTGAGAGCAACATTAAGAGATCTATGGATCTATGTGCTCGTTTCTTGATTATGCCTTCCCAGTCCCTCATCACGTAGCCTATAAGAGCATGGCGCCAGTTGTTGCAGCCAGTTGTGGTGAAGGCATCTTGAACCGAAATGTCTGCATGCATAGCAGAAGATGGCATCTTTTGTACATGAATATTCCAGCCAATCTCTGTTTTGAAACCATGAGCTGCAAAATGAGCGCCTCACCCCACTGTACAGGCGCGTTGGGTACTTTTTTAAATACACCTGGGCAGGCTCTGTTTTGCAGAGGTCCTCTGGCACTTGCGGGCCGCCGAGGGGTGGCGGTGTTTGGGGCAACGAAGACGGCTGTGGCTGCTCCGCCTCTGTGGGCGAGGCGGGCAAAGCCGGCGAGGCGGGCAAAGCCGGCGAGGCGGGCAAAGCCGGCGAGTCGGGCGGGAGGACGTTAGTGTCCACGACAGTAACGTAATGTCCCCATGATCTGAACTGTTATTACCTGCAGTAGATGCAGTGTATGCTGGCGATAAGGGCTGGTTGTTTTAACCATTTTCTGATCCATCATTGACTGCTGTGTCAGCACCTTGCAGATGATGAACGCGCAGCGGCACAGGTCACGCGCACCTGACATAATAACGTTACTTACCGTTTAAATTGACCAAATAAATGCAGCAGACAATGCTATTCAACCACAATTACAATTTATTTTATTTCAACTATATTCTTCTTCTTCTTCTTCTTCTTCTTCTTCTTCTTCTTCTTCTTCTTCTTCTTCTTCTTATTATTATTATTATTATTATTATTATTACTATTGTTAGTAATAGTAGGCAAAATGTAATATTTTTTTTTCACTTTTAATTTTTCAAATGAGGGTGCATAACGACTCAACTGAGGGTGGTAGAACCGGGCCTGCTTTAAATGAATGTAAGGAAGGATCACACAAGTAAGGACCCACTAGTTCTGAGAAGGACAAGATGTTTAAACATAGCTCTGGTTTTAAAAAGTGTACTTTGGCTGATGAAAGAAACAAATGTAGGCGACAGAAAAGAATGAGAAGTTTTGAAGCTTCATTATGTGCTCCACTGGACCAACATCTGAGAACATCAGATGGTCATTCCACCTCATAATAGCCACCTCATTGATACATGTGGCTTCGTTTGAATACAAATCCCATCCAACTGATGGACGGGCGTACGGGCTGCTTTCATTACATTCAGCAAAAAGGAAGACGGAACATAACAAAAAACTAGACTTTATATGTTCTGTTTCGCCCTCGAAGGCTATCTATTGGGTAATCCCTCTGCACGTGTGCAGCACTGACGGACTTAATCCACGCCCACCTATGACGTGGGCCCACCTCCGGCCTCACTTCCGTATAAATAGGAAGTGGCCCGTCCAACTGCTCCCACTTTTCTTCAGCACTCCGTAGTGGCAGAGGCACTGTAGCAGGCACTTTAGAAAACAAAGATTCCTCCCGTAGAAAGCTTTGCTTCTAGAGGAGGAATTTCAGCCGGTCAAACGTCCCCAGCAACAGCAGCACCTGCAACAGTCTCAGCAGGGGCAGCGATGAGATCAGCAGCGGCGCCAGAATCGCCCTTCGGCGGCTGCGGGGGCAGCGTGCCATATCTCCGCTCTTCCGCCACAGAGACAGAATCTCCAGGCGGCGAGTCGGAGAGGAACGAGGAACCCCCGCTCCTGGTCTGCTCCTCCGAGGGAGCCTCCGAGGAAGCAGAGCCGAAAGTGACTTTTTGGGGGGGGTGTGCGGGAGTACATTTTCAATAAAAATGTTGAAAATTACAACGGTGTGTCTGTAGCAGCTGTTTCTCACATTCCTCCACACTAGTCAGGCCGGCTGTTGTTAATCAGTCGGTTAACAGACAGCCGGGCTCGCCGTGTGAGCAGGCTGCCTCTGACCTGTCGGTTAGCAGGCGGCAGGGCTCGCTGCACGAGCCAGCTGTATATAACCAGGCGGTTATTAGACAGCGGGCTTGACGTGTAAACCTGTTGCCTCTGGCCTGTCGGTTAGCAGGCAGCACGGTCTTTCCTCTGTCCCAAGTGTACCTACTTCACACGGTCGTAATGAGCCTAGGGCTGTTATTACGCGCCGTGTGAATAGCACTGCACCCCCCCCCCCCGCTCATCCCTCAGGCCGGGGTGAGAGGCAGTGTGTGGAGACCCCGTCGCAGCCCTTTCGGGCGGGGCCCCCCTTGGGTTGCTTTACAGCAACAGCGGCAAGGGCTCTGGCATGGCTCGTCACCATGACTACCACAGTACAACAAAAGCAGGTTTGCCCGCTCTCGGAGCATTGCTCAGTGGCGGCGGATATGTTTGATGGACAGATGGATGAGCAGGCTGATCAGCAGAGGGTACTCTCTGCAATTTGCCCCCCCCCCCCCCCGCAGTTCAATGGGATTCAGGAAACACTTCTGTCATCCCAAGAACAGTGCCTGTGATCTCCAGGGTTCCTCAGGGGGAAGAAAATCGGGGGTTTTACTCCCGTTACTTTCTTATCCCGAAAAAGACCGGGGGATGAGACCCATCCTCGATCCGTCAGCATTCAACAGGGTGATAATGAAAAGACCTTTTCATATGCTGACAATCAAACAGGCGCTGGAGTACGTTCACCAGGGGGACTGGGTTACGTCAATAGACCTGAAGGATGCTTACTTCCACATAACCAGAATCCCGGAACACAGGAAATTCCTGCGTTTTTCATTCCAGGGAATATCGTACCAGTTCAACCGACTGCCGTTCGGAGGATAAGGAGGAGGCTGCTTTACAGACGGTACAGCTCGTATCTCACCTGTCAAGTCTGGGTTTCATCGTCAACTGGAAGAAGAGCTGTCCTCTTCCCTCCCAGGTTATCGTTTGTCTGGGAGTGGAATTGAACGCAGCCCGCATGAGAGCACGACTCTCACAGCAGAGAGTGGAGGAAGTGGCAGCTCTCCTCCGGCGCGTCACACCCCGCGGGGCGGTGACGGCCCTCTCCGTGATGCAGCTGTTAGGCAGGATGGCAGCTGGTCATGCGGTGATCCCTCTGGGACTCCTTCACATGAGGAGACTCCAGAGGTGGTTTATTCGCCTGCGTATCGACCCCGTGCGTCAGAGGAGACGCATGGTGTACGTTCCCCCTTCCGTGGGTCCGGATTTAGCCTATTGGAAAAATCTCCACGTCCTGTCCGTGGGGGTTCCCCTGGGCAGAGTGACGTCACACACCGCGGTGTTGGGCTGGGGAGGGACGTGCATGTCCCAGGCAGTGGGGGGTCAATCTCCGTATGGAGAGTAATCCAACACTTCGCCCCATTGCTGTTCAATCAGCACGTGTTGATTCGGACAGACAACAAAGCAGCGGCGGCCTACATAAATCGCCAGGGAGGCGTACGATCAGCGCAGCTGCTGAACACAGCCAGACGGCTGCTGTGCTGGGCGCAAACACACGTACTCTCTATCAGAGCGGTGTATATTCACGGCGAGCTGAACAGGGACCTCATGTCCAGAGGATGTCCTTCCCAAGGGGACTGGAGCCTCCACCCCGAACTGGTCTCCCAGGTATGGAGCAGGTTTGGGAGAGCGGAGGTGGATCTGTTCGCTACACTCGAGAACGCGCAGTGTGCCCTCTGGTTCTCCCTGAACGCAGGACCACCCCCCCCCCTGGGCGTGAACGCGTTCGCACACAGGCCGTGGCCCAAGGGGTTGTTATACGCTTTCCCACCAGTCCCTCTGATCCCTCGGTTCCTGGACCGAGTGCAGGAGGAGAGACTGACAGCGGTCTTAATAGCACCGGAACGCACGAGAGCGTCCTGGTTTCCATGCCGACAGCGGATGCTGTCAGGGAGACCGCGGGACATGCCGTGGCGCAGGGACGCTCTCTCCCAGGTGGAGGGAGCGATCAGCAGTCACCCAGTATTGGGCCAACGGTTGTGGGCTGAGCCTCTCTAAAAGTGTTATCAGTACAACTCAGGGATCAGGGCGGCGTCCACCAGGGCGTCCTACACAGCCAAATGGACAGCGTTCCAGCGCTGGTGTGTCGGGAATAGCCTGGACCCCGTTAGGTGCCCCCTGCATCGCGTACTGTCGTTCCTCCAGACATTACTGGACAGGAATGTGGCTTATAGCACGGTAAGAACGTACGCTGCTGCCATTTCATCTTGCCACGTAGGGTTTGGGGTCAGCACAGTGTTTAGTCAGTCTCTGACAACACGGTTTCTACGGGGAGCACAGAGACTCAGACCGGTGTCACGCGCTTTGGCGCCTCAGTGGGGTTTCGGCTTTAGTGTTACGCGCCCTGAGTAAAGCTCCATTCGAACCTTTGGATCAGGTCCCCCTGGAGTTCTTGTCAGCCAAAGTAGCTCTGCTCCTGGCTCTCACATCAGCTAAAGGGTGAGTGAGAGTCTGCTCTCTCTGTGGCTCCGTCATGTCTCCAGATCCAAGGAGATGGCAGCTCAGCTGTTTTGCGCCCGAACCCGGCTTTTATGCCAAAGGTGATCACAAGCTCTTTTAGATCGAGAGTTATACCTTTGGATGGTTTCTTCCCTCCTCCTCACACATCAGAGGAGGAAGCCACATCTCCTCTCCTCTGTCCCGTACGTGCGCTGTCATGCTATATTGCACGCACAGCCACGTTGCGCAAGTTTTTATTTGAGGGATGTCTCCCATTCCTCTCTGACACATTCAGTACTGCTGTTCTGTCAGAGTGAGTAATGTCAGGGACTAAACGGCGTGCCCTCTCTCCTGCCTATCGGCATTCAGAGAGCTGCCCCTGTTGCCCCTCTTATCCTTTTAACAAGTGGGATTTGTTTATCTCTACTTTTTTTAAACGACGGGTATTCACCTTCATTCCCTTAAAGAGAATATCCATTGGAATAATGCTATATTTCCAGGGACTGTGATGCTCCTTCTTTTTCGCATGGGTTATTAATTGAGTAGATGTGTTTTTGTGCTTCTGGTTACGGACGGACCAGTGGGGCGTGGACTACATCCTGCTTCGGCCTTAACCCAATAGCGATAGCCTTAGAGGGCGAAGCCTCATAGGAAATAGGACAAGGGTTACGTACTATAACCCAGCTTCTATGAGTATAGGCGCAGCCCTCTAAGGTTCGGGCCCACTGGCTCCGCGAATAGCTGAAGAAAAGCTGTTTGTGTGGGAGCAGATCGTAGGGACTACTTCCTATGTATACGGAAGTGAGCCCGGAGGTGGGGCCCACGTCGTAGGTGGGCGTGGATTAAGTCTGTCAGTGCTGTACACGTGCAGAGGGATTACCCAATAGCGATAGCCTTAGAGGGCTGCGCCTATACTCATAGAAGCTGGGTTACAGTACGTAACCCCAGTGCTTTAATGACACTTCTAAGCCATCAAGAGAACAAATAACTAAACCCTTGGAAAGTCATCATCTCCAGCTGTTTTAGATGAAGTCTCTGGGTTTACTGAGGGCTACGGATGTGTCGAGCGGGAGTGGTCAGACTTGTTTTGTTGTTTCCAACATTGATCAAAAACATAATCCCAAAGGAATTGAGCCAGACAAAGTACGTTGTGTTCTTTCTTGTGTTTAGGACTTAAAAACAGGTGAACAAAGGTTTTTCTTTAAGTTGTGCAAATTAATATTTGTTCTGTCCGGTTCATTTGGGTTAGTTGTTGCTCCTTTTGGCCACAGGCATTGTGTTACCGAGTTACGTTTGTAATGTGTTTAGAGTGCATGGAAGAAAATGTTTTATATTTCAGTTCTACTTCAAAGATTGGATTGTTGTTTCTTGTGGCTGTAATTACAAAAAGATGTATTTTTATCTTTTAATAAGAAAAGTAGAAAAACGCATTCGGCTGAGAAACATTTGAAATGTTCTCATTTTCTTTCAAGGAAAAAATATGTTTTGCCGATTTTTTTTTTGTCAGGGTTATTTGGGTTTGTTGTTGAACTAGTCGTTCTGGCTACACGTATGTTGTGTCAATCAACTTGATTGTCAATCTTTCAGTGTGTGTGTGCAGACAAAGAGATGGATAGTGTTTCCCACAATCCAGAGTAATACAAACAATTAGGTTTTAATAATGCACGGAGAAAAGTAGGTTGTAAAGACATTTAAAAACATGTAGTCCTTTTTTAAACATTGGATAGTTTTATGGATTACTATAACAAAATCATTATTTTTTTTCCATCTGTCATTGAGCAGAGGAGATCAACTTTTTAAGGGCCTCACTTTTTTTACATCCATTAATGAAAGAAAATGTATTTGTGCCAATAAATTATTGTTTTGTCAGATTCCTCTCGGGTTGTTGTTGTAATAAACGTTTTGGCCACAAGTAATGTGTGTTAGCGAGTCATGTTCAATACATGTAACCTGTGGTACGCTAGAGAAAAGAAAAGGTTAATTATTTCAGTCCTTTTTAAAACATGTGATAGATATGATAGATATTTGATTTGATTGGTTTCTTGTGGCGGAAAAGAGTATTACATCAAAAAACAATTTTTCTAAACAGTTAAAAAAGCACGGTTTAATTTAGGTCAGCCATCATAACAAATTGTTCGTCCTCACTTAAGTTTTAGAGCTTCTGAAGGAAAAAAACCTCTTAATGCCAGACCCAATCAGGACTTTAGATACGTGTGCATGCTCTTAGCATTATAGCTAGCTCAAGGGCGCTGCTAATGGAGCAGTGCAGCCATATGTCTACCAGCAGGCTGCACTTTCCCCACACAACTGTATTCTTCCACCTCGGCAACAACCCCAGTCGTATAAATTGTTTAGGCTTTAAGTGCTTAGACCTTTGAAGTAGAGGACCCTTTGCTTAAAAGCTTTAAAGCAGTGACTCATCCGTGGACCGGGGCTTGTTAACTCGTCTCTCTGTGATGTGGGGACCCACCTCAAGCAGCACGACAGACAGACAGCAGTGGTGCCATTACTGCTGCTCCAGATGCTGCTGTACGAAACATAATGGTACAGGTGAAAGTCTAAGGAGCAACGAAAGCAACATAGCAGTGTGTCCTTAGCAACATACATTAAAGCACCGGTGACAACACGTCATCCTAATCCTACAGCTATTACAACAACAAAATACTGATAATAGCACGATCATCGTTACATTTTGATTTGCTGCAATTAAATGTACTGGTGGAGAAAATTATATATTTTTGGTCCAGGATTTCTCACAGTAAGAAACAGAAGAGTAGAATAAAGCGCCTTTAAAATAAAAAAATAGCACGCAGCATATATAACATGCATATATATTCATTTAACAATATCTCTGGTGAATATTCGTGTGTGAGGCTGACTGGCAGTGAATGTCGTTGTTATTGTTTGTTTGTGTTTACTGTTTATTTTCCCCTTTGTACAAACCATGTATTTATTTGCGTATGAATACATGTTGCTTTCCATCTTAAATGACAAACCCTGGTGATGAAGTGTATAAACGTAATACAAATATGTTTGATCTGAAATCAAGCAGGGAGCGACTCCACTGGTTTCAGAAACAGGAACGTATGTCACGACTGAATGAACACAAGTGGAGGACTCAAGAGCACGACTCGGAGACAGAGGCTGAGGATGCAAAGAGGTCTTTATCGCCAAGGTTCGGCACACGGGAGATCAGTCAGTAAGGCTACCAAAACAGACGAGGAGTAGGCAGGGACCGGGTCAGGACACGAAGCTGGGTCAGGACACGAAGCTGGGTCAGGACACGAAGCTGGGTCAGGACACAGAGCTGGGTCAGGTTCACGAAGCTGGGTCAGGACACGAAGCTGGGTCAGGACACAGAGCTGGGTCAGGACACGAAGCTGGGTCAGGACACAGAGCTGGGTCAGGTACACGAAGCTGGGTCAGGACACGAAGCTGGGTCAGGACACAGAGCTGGGTCAGGACACGAAGCTGGGTCAGGACACGAAGCTGGGTCAGGACACAGAGCTGGGTCAGGTTCACGAAGCTGGGTCAGGTACACGAAGCTGGGTCAGGACACAGAGCTGGGTCAGGACACGAAGCTGGGTCAGGACACGAAGCTGGGTCAGGACACAGAGCTGGGTCAGGTTCACGAAGCTGGGTCAGGACACGAAGCCGGGTCGGTACACGAAGCCGGGTCAGGTACACGAAGCCGGGTCAGGTACACGAAGCCGGGTCAGGACACGAAGCCGGGTCAGGTACACGAAGCTGGGTCAGGTACACGGAGCTGGGTCAGGTACACGAAGCTGGGTCAGGTACACGGAGCTGGGTCAGGTACACGGAGCTGGGTCAGGTACACGGAGCTGGGTCAGGTACACGGAGCTGGGTCAGGACACGGAGCTGGGTCAGGACACGGAGCTGGGTCAGGACACGAAGCTGGGTCAGGACACGAAGCTGGGTCAGGACACGAGGAATCAGATACTAAGAAAAGCACTGCTGGAACGCTAGGAAGACCTAAGGCAAACTGGCACTGAAGGGACTGTGGGTGCAGACTAAGTACTGTCGGCATAACGGGGCGCAGGTGAGGCTAATTAGGGAAGGGAAGCAGCTGGAGTTCAATGAAGGGCAGGAAAGCTGAGACTGACACGAGAGAAACAACAATGAAAACAGGAACAAAAACATCAACATGCTGGCTAGGCCCTTACAACGTATGTATAGAAGAAACGTATTTTAACCCTGGAAACGTTTTCATGGTCCCAATCTGTAGTTTGAGCATTGCACTACGCAGAATGATTACAGCAATGGGCGGGGCTACCTTGTGATAGCCCGGACACCACCAGGGCGCTGCAGGGGCTTGGTTGTTTTCCGGTCCGGGTATTATCCGTGTTTCCATCTAACAACGTAAACCCCTTCACAGTTTCTGTTCATGAAAGTTAAATTGTACGATTTTTTGTTTAGTGAGTTTAAAAAATGTTGGTTGTACCATGTTTTACTTTCTTGTGTCACGTATGACGATGACGTTTAAAATGCCAAAGTCAGTGACGCGGGGTGGTGAGGGGAGGTGGTAGGAGTCGGTTGCGGACAACGCCACCTGGGGGCGTTTCGCCCCAGGACATTATAAAAACTAGGTCTAATGCCGATAAGGACTATCAGGTTCGTTTGACACCACGGGCAGAGACAGTTTTATTTACAACACACAACATATCTAAAAACACCACACACAATACTTTTGAATAACGTAAGAGATTATTATCATAAGGTTAGAACACAAACTGTTCATGCAATGGGAAATTATAAATGTCAAATCTAAAAATAATTGTATTCCAAAGAATATTATTTTGTACCTTTTACTTTTTAGTAACTAGTGATTATTTGTTCAATCTTTTAGACTTCCAAGTCTGCATGGAAAGTAGAAGTTTAAGATACATACGGGAAGACCCACTGTGACAGAAAACAGCTATAAGAGAAAGAGGGTAGAGACTGATGGATCATGACATGAAGAATAAGGGAGGGAAGATTAAAGTTTCAAAGTCTCAAAAAGCTACAACTGCTGTCACAAACTGGATGAATGTGAAGTATTGTGTTGAAGGACGATGAAAGCGTAATCAAGGAGCACTGTTGGAGCGACTTTGATGGTTATTGGACTCAGGATTAATTCATCTGGATTCCCGCTGAATGAAGAAATTAAAGGACGGCGCGGAAGTGGAAACAATTCACAAAGGGATTAAACTGTTTAAAACACATGCTCAAAGTAAACCGGATTTTGCCGATGTGTTTATGTGGATTCAAAAGTTGTGAATAATCTACAAAATGGAGGAGACCGATCTGATCGGAGCAACTGTGACAAATAATCCAACTGAATGACTATGCTTTATACAGTCTAAATTAACACCAGAACTAACACAGATTCTATTGGTATACGTTTCATCACTCTTACCCCTGTGTTATCGTATGATAAATAAGAGAACATTGTACCTTGAAAATCAATGCATTCTAATAGCGGGTGCATTTCCCCCGTTGGCGGTTTTAGGTGCACAGCGACCCCAGGCGGTTCTGGTGTTAAAGCCCTTTTAAAGAAAGAATTGTTTCACTTGATGTAACAACTTGAAAAAACTATGAATCATAGCGTATTTAGTACGTACTTGAAGACATGGCCGACTTGACGAGGCCCTCTGTGTCGTGAACGCCGCCGACGGGACGGTGCTAGTGGAGCGCCGCAGCCTCACAGCGGCGAAAGTGCGGTTCAGATGAGGCCCCCTCCGCGAGGTGAGGCCCCACGCAGTCTGCGTAGGGAGGGCCCTGCTTGAAGACGTGTCTGGAAGAGGACTTTCAATAGACACTCTCAACCGGAGTCCAGAGTGCACATTAAAAAGAAAGAGAGAACATGTGTCACCTCATCAGATGAGACTCTTGAAGAAAAGGCTATATTTATGGTCCAATATTGTCCAGCCATAACAGTCCTTTGCAAAATGAAAGTCTATAACAGAAGGAGGGGGGGGGGTTGGGGGAGATGGGAGAGAGGAGACAGAAAGAGGGGTAACTATCTGTCGTCGTCATTAAATCATTAGTTTTACCAAAATAACTTGATTTAATTGTATTTAAAATATCATTTCCCAAGAAATAAATCCTTCGAATCTGCCTGTTCAGTTTCTGTGGGAATGTGAAGGGTTAAATGAAAGAAGCTCGGCTCTGCAGGTGAAGACGGGAGCTGATTGGACGTCCAGCTGTGAATTCACAGAGGGTCGCTATAGTGACTCAACGAGAGAGTAATGTCAACTGACCAATCATATCTTCCCTCTAAATGGGCGGGTGTTATTATCGCGGATTTTATGACAAGTTCCGCCCGCTGTGAAGCTTTTCTTGTTTCCATAGCAACAACAACTTCCTGTCAACAGCGTAAACTTGCCTTCAAAATAAAAGCATGCCAAATTACACTTAAGACATACAACTGCAACGAAAGTAACAAACACAACGCAATATCCTTTTAATTTCAAAGAACACACATGGGGTTATCTACAGGTGTTGTTCTGTGTGGCAGAGGGTCGCTGCCATTGGTGCGTTTTGCACCAAGGGCTGTAGTTTTGATATTCCGCTGTCACGTAATAACTCTTTTTTTCGAGGGAAGGGGGGGTCAGAGGGCCTAGGTATAAAAGTCACGACTCGCCGGTTGACTAATTTATAATCACATGGCTCACCTGAGGGTTTTTATATACCTTGCTTTTCAGGAATTCCATTTGCCTGGGTTTTTTGTAATCTGAAGAATATCGTGACGGCAGAAGCAAACAATCAATGCTTCATCTTTTAAGACGTTTTCTTTTTCTATTACAAAAGTTTACCAAATCAGATGGATTAGATTATTATTAGATTGACATTGTGTAATAAACGTATAAATAGGAAATAAACATTTACAAAGGTGGACGTTTAGTAGCAGGTATGGATAAGGTGCACAAGTTACATAAAGATATCTTGAATATTAAATAGAGATGTAAGAACTATGCCACAGCGCAGTGAGTCGTCTGATGACATTCAAACGGACACAAAGAAAAATAATATAAAAGAAATAGCATTGGAAAACGGGAACTTTTTATGAGCAAAAACTCATTTTAAAATGAAGGGGAAAAGCACACCCTGGATTCTCCCTCTTTGCCATGTCTCCTCTTTCTAAATCCTCTTGCCTTGCACCCCTCTGCTGCGTCATACAAAAGTTATTTCAACGTGTGTATCCTCGTGAACCTCAGCAGTCAGTATTCTGAAGCCACGACAACCAATTTCTTTCCTCATCATCTTTCTCTCTCATTTTATTTGTCTGCCTTCTCTCAATCTCTCTGCTGTTACCCTCCGATGCCTCCGATGCCGCACTGCATTTCTTTCTCTCATCGGCTTCCAGTCTGTATTTCTCCGTCTGAAGCTGATTTGATCACAGGCTGTGATATCGATACTCACCTCTCAAACTGAGACTGTGTTGCCTCACAGAGTCAACGACACACGGAAAGTCACTCACACCTTCCTGCTTGGAAGTAGACGGTGACTGTGTGTGTGTGGCTGGTGCCTCCTCATTACATCACGTGTCTGACCTGTGTGTGTGTGTCAGTATGTGTGGCTGGTGCCTCCTCATTACATCACGTGTCTGACCTGTGTGTGTGTGTGTATGTGTGGCTGGTGCCTCCTCATTACATCACGTGTCTGACCTGTGTGTGTGTGTCAGTATGTGTGGCTGGTGCCTCCTCATTACATCACGTGTCTGACCTGTGTGTGTCTGTCAGTATGTGTGGCTGGTGCCTCCTCATTACATCACGTGTCTGACCTGTGTGTGTGTGTCAGTATGTGTGGCTGGTGCCTCCTCATTACATCACGTGTCTGACCTGTGTGTGTGTGTCAGTATGTGTGGCTGGTGCCTCCTCATTACATCACGTGTCTGACCTGTGTGTAATTATAAAACAATGGAACTCTTTGGAGGCACGAGAGGGATGGCCAGACGTAAAAAGGAGAATGGAAAAAGGTCGAGTTCCACACAAGAAAAAAATAGCGAGAGCGACAGAGAGCAAGCGACAGAGAGCAAGCGTCACGGAGCGAGTCCTCCGGGGAAAGATGCAGAGATGAGATTCATACACCGCGGGGGGGTCCACATTACAGTTCCACAGAACTTAAAGTAAAGCCTATTTATGGGAGCAATTTTCATATTCATGCACTATGTCACACCCCCACTCTCAGACACACACACATGCCCCCACACACACACGGTCTCTCCGCTGATAAGAGGCTCTACGCTCACCCGCCGAAACGCATTGTGAGGACAATTCAACCGGCACATCGAGAGAAACCTTAAAGATGGCAATTTGCAGAAAGCATAAACACTCGGAGAGGCCAATGGACTGGATGTGAAAGCACTTCATATTCATGGGGATTCTGTAAGGACTGTGTGACTCAGCCTTATGCAGCCGGACTAATGAAGGCACCCGGTGTACAAATTGCCTGAAAGTCTGACATCATAAGTGGAACACTGAAAGTTTCTCTTTCCGCTCCCGACTGCAGTCGAGTTCAACCCAGGTCGTTAGAGCACTTTGAAAACTGGCCAAAGTTAAAAAGAGATTTTCTTCTTTCTTACTCCGCTTCCTGCCTGGCTCCCGCACCATGCCTGTTGGAGCTGATTGCGTACGTTCCTCGAGGCCGTTTTCTTTCTCCCGTCTGCTGGAGTTTGCCTCCTCAGTGGCCGAACGTCTCAACGGTGTCCCTACGGATCGAAATCAACACCTCATCCATCACTGGACATTTCCCTATGAAGATAGAATCAAAGCATCAAAGCAGATGGTTGATCTCATTTCTTTTGTGTTATCGCCCTCGTCTCAGATTTGCCCCAATACCGCGGGACGCTTTGACGGAAGATGTTTTCGCATCGTGTCAGAGAATATAGTGTGTTTTGCCTCGTTCCTATAGAGCAGGGGTCAGGAACCTTTTTGACTGGGAGAGCCATAAAAGCCAAATATTTCTAAATATATTTCATTGAGAGCCATATAGTATTTTTAACGTATAATAAATTAAATATGTCTTACTTTTAATGCGACTTCTGGTGCTGCATGGTTTTGCTGATGGCCTTGTGGTTCATACGTGGTGAGGTTGAGCTTCATGCAGGCGTTGAGGCTTCCATCAGTTAAACGTGAGCGTTGGTCTTAATGTTCCTCGTATGTGAGAATGACTGCTCACATGCATACGTAGAGCCAAACATGGTCAATACGGCCTTTACAATGACCCGGACATGCTCGCCAGCCATTGGTTCCCGACCGCTGCTAGAGAGCGATGCAGAGATGACAGATGTGTGGAGGCCCACCCGGAAGTTAGCATTGCAAGGGCTTCCTCGACAAAAGGGATGTGAACAGATATACACATATATTGGGCAAGCCCACGTTTATGATTATTACATATTGTTTTCAGGAAGCTGATATCCACACAATAGCATTATGATGTATGGGTGAGTGAAAAGTTAGCGTTGCTAAAGCTAATGGCGATTAAAAAACGACATTACGGTGGCATCACTTCACGTCGCCATCGCTAAGCTAAAGTTCAATGTGATGTTTCATTTAATCACTTGTTAGCAACTGCCGTTTGTCATGACACATTAATGAGAGGGGTATCACTGACGTATTTTAGTCGTAGAATAAAACGGAGGAAAATGCCTTGTATATACGATAACCTCCATCCCAACTGCCCCGTGGCCCCTGCCTTGTATGTACGATAACCTCCATCCCAACTGCCCCGTGGCCCCTGCCTTGTATGTACGATAACCTCCATCCCAACTGCCCCGTGGCCCCTGCCTTGTATGTACGATAACCTCCATCCCAACTGCCCCGTGGCCCCTGCCTTGTATGTACGATAACCTCCATCCCAACTGCCCCGTGGCCCCTGCCTTGTATGTACGATAACCTCCATCCCAACTGCCCCGTGGCCCCTGCCTTGTATGTACGATAACCTCCATCCCAACTGCCCCGTGGCCCCTGCCTTGTATGTACGATAACCTCCATCCCAACTGCCCCGTGGCCCCTGCCTTGTATGTACGATAACCTCCATCCCAACTGCCCCGTGGCCCCTGCCTTGTATGTACGATAACCTCCATCCCAACTGCCCCGTGGCCCCTGCCTTGTATGTACGATAACCTCCATCCCAACTGCCCCGTGGCCCCTGCCTTGTATGTACGATAACCTCCATCCCAACTGCCCCGTGGCCCCTGCCTTGTATGTACGATAACCTCCATCCCAACTGCCCCGTGGCCCCTGCCTTGTATGTACGATAACCTCCATCCCAACTGCCCCGTGGCCCCTGACTTGTATGTACGATAACCTCCATCCCAACTGCCCCGTGGCCCCTGACTTGTATGTACGATAACCTCCATCCCAACTGCCCCGTGGCCCCTGCCTTGTATGTACGATAACCTCCATCCCAACTGCCCCGTGGCCCCTGACTTGTATGTACGATAACCTCCATCCCAACTGCCCCGTGGCCCCTGACTTGTATGTACGATAACCTCCATTCCAACTGCCCCGTGGCCCCTGCCTTGTATGTACGATAACCTCCATCCCAACTGCCCCGTGGCCCCTGCCTTGTATGTACGATAACCTCCATCCCAACTGCCCCGTGGCCCCTGCCTTGTATGTACGATAACCTCCATCCCAACTGCCCCGTGGCCCCTGCCTTGTATGTACGATAACCTCCATCCCAACTGCCCCGTGGCCCCTGCCTTGTATGTACGATAACCTCCATCCCAACTGCCCCGTGGCCCCTGCCTTGTATGTACGATAACCTCCATCCCAACTGCCCCGTGGCCCCTGCCTTGTATGTACGATAACCTCCATCCCAACTGCCCCGTGGCCCCTGCCTTGTATGTACGATAACCTCCATCCCAACTGCCCCGTGGCCCCTGCCTTGTATGTACGATAACCTCCATCCCAACTGCCCCGTGGCCCCTGCCTTGTATGTACGATAACCTCCATCCCAACTGCCCCGTGGCCCCTGCCTTGTATGTACGATAACCTCCATCCCAACTGCCCCGTGGCCCCTGACTTGTATGTACGATAACCTCCATCCCAACTGCCCCGTGGCCCCTGACTTGTATGTACGATAACCTCCATCCCAACTGCCCCGTGGCCCCTGCCTTGTATGTACGATAACCTCCATCCCAACTGCCCCGTGGCCCCTGACTTGTATGTACGATAACCTCCATCCCAACTGCCCCGTGGCCCCTGACTTGTATGTACGATAACCTCCATTCCAACTGCC
Source organism: Chaenocephalus aceratus (assembly GCA_023974075.1). Taxonomy (NCBI): domain Eukaryota; kingdom Metazoa; phylum Chordata; class Actinopteri; order Perciformes; family Channichthyidae; genus Chaenocephalus; species Chaenocephalus aceratus. Next base: position 16,193 of record JAMFTG010000045.1, read on the forward strand.
CCGTGGCCCCTGCCTTGTATGTACGATAACCTCCATCCCAACTGCCCCGTGGCCCCTGCCTTGTATGTACGATAACCTCCATCCCAACTGCCCCGTGGCCCCTGCCTTGTATGTACGATAACCTCCATCCCAACTGCCCCGTGGCCCCTGCCTTGTATGTACGATAACCTCCATCCCAACTGCCCCGTGGCCCCTGCCTTGTATGTACGATAACCTCCATCCCAACTGCCCCGTGGCCCCTGCCTTGTATGTACGATAACCTCCATCCCAACTGCCCCGTGGCCCCTGCCTTGTATGTACGATAACCTCCATCCCAACTGCCCCGTGGCCCCTGACTTGTATGTACGATAACCTCCATCCCAACTGCCCCGTGGCCCCTGACTTGTATGTACGATAACCTCCATCCCAACTGCCCCGTGGCCCCTGCCTTGTATGTACGATAACCTCCATCCCAACTGCCCCGTGGCCCCTGCCTTGTATGTACGATAACCTCCATCCCAACTGCCCCGTGGCCCCTGCCTTGTATGTACGATAACCTCCATCCCAACTGCCCCGTGGCCCCTGCCTTGTATGTACGATAACCTCCATCCCAACTGCCCCGTGGCCCCTGCCTTGTATGTACGATAACCTCCATCCCAACTGCCCCGTGGCCCCTGACTTGTATGTACGATAACCTCCATCCCAACTGCCCCGTGGCCCCTGACTTGTATGTACGATAACCTCCATCCCAACTGCCCCGTGGCCCCTGCCTTGTATGTACGATAACCTCCATCCCAACTGCCCCGTGGCCCCTGACTTGTATGTACGATAACCTCCATCCCAACTGCCCCGTGGCCCCTGACTTGTATGTACGATAACCTCCATTCCAACTGCCCCGTGGCCCCTGCCTTGTATGTACGATAACCTCCATCCCAACTGCCCCGTGGCCCCTGCCTTGTATGTACGATAACCTCCATCCCAACTGCCCCGTGGCCCCTGACTTGTATGTACGATAACCTCCATCCCAACTGCCCCGTGGCCCCTGCCTTGTATGTACGATAACCTCCATCCCAACTGCCCCGTGGCCCCTGCCTTGTATGTACGATAACCTCCATCCCAACTGCCCCATGGCCCCTGACTTGTATGTACGATAACCTCCATCCCAACTGCCCCGTGGCCCCTGCCTTGTATGTACGATAACCTCCATCCCAACTGCCCCGTGGCCCCTGCCTTGTATGTACGATAACCTCCATCCCAACTGCCCCGTGGCCCCTGACTTGTATGTACGATAACCTCCATCCCAACTGCCCCGTGGCCCCTGACTTGTATGTACTATAACCTCCATCCCAACTGCCCCGTGGCCCCTGACTTGTATGTACGATAACCTCCATCCCAACTGCCCCGTGGCCCCTGACTTGTATGTACGATAACCTCCATCCCGACTGCCCCGTGGCCCCTGACTTGTATGTACGATAACCTCCATCCCGACTGCCCCGTGGCCCCTGCCTTGTATGTACGATAACCTCCATCCCGACTGCCCCGTGGCCCCTGCCTTGTATGTACGATAACCTCCATCCCAACTGCCCCGTGGCCCCTGCCTTGTATGTACGATAACCTCCATCCCAACTGCCCCGTGGCCCCTGCCTTGTATGTACGATAACCTCCATCCCAACTGCCCCGTGGCCCCTGACTTGTATGTACGATAACCTCCATCCCAACTGCCCCGTGGCCCCTGACTTGTATGTACGATAACCTCCATCCCAACTGCCCCGTGGCCCCTGCCTTGTATGTACGATAACCTCCATCCCAACTGCCCCGTGGCCCCTGACTTGTATGTACGATAACCTCCATCCCAACTGCCCCGTGGCCCCTGCCTTGTATGTACGATAACCTCCATCCCAACTGCCCCGTGGCCCCTGCCTTGTATGTACGATAACCTCCATCCCAACTGCCCCGTGGCCCCTGCCTTGTATGTACGATAACCTCCATCCCAACTGCCCCGTGGCCCCTGACTTGTATGTACGATAACCTCCATCCCAACTGCCCCGTGGCCCCTGACTTGTATGTACGATAACCTCCATCCCAACTGCCCCGTGGCCCCTGCCTTGTATGTACGATAACCTCCATCCCAACTGCCCCGTGGCCCCTGACTTGTATGTACGATAACCTCCATCCCAACTGCCCCGTGGCCCCTGACTTGTATGTACGATAACCTCCATTCCAACTGCCCCGTGGCCCCTGCCTTGTATGTACGATAACCTCCATCCCAACTGCCCCGTGGCCCCTGCCTTGTATGTACGATAACCTCCATCCCAACTGCCCCGTGGCCCCTGACTTGTATGTACGATAACCTCCATCCCAACTGCCCCGTGGCCCCTGACTTGTATGTACGATAACCTCCATCCCAACTGCCCCGTGGCCGCTGCCTTGTATGTACGATAACCTCCATCCCAACTGCCCCGTGGCCCCTGACTTGTATGTACGATAACCTCCATCCCAACTGCCCCGTGGCCCCTGCCTTGTATGTACGATAACCTCCATCCCAACTGCCCCGTGGCCCCTGCCTTGTATGTACGATAACCTCCATCCCAACTGCCCCGTGGCCCCTGACTTGTATGTACGATAACCTCCATCCCAACTGCCCCGTGGCCCCTGACTTGTATGTACTATAACCTCCATCCCAACTGCCCCGTGGCCCCTGACTTGTATGTACGATAACCTCCATCCCGACTGCCCCGTGGCCCCTGACTTGTATGTACGATAACCTCCATCCCGACTGCCCCGTGGCCCCTGCCTTGTATGTACGATAACCTCCATCCCGACTGCCCCGTGGCCCCTGCCTTGTATGTACGATAACCTCCATCCCAACTGCCCCGTGGCCCCTGACTTGTATGTACGATAACCTCCATCCCAACTGCCCCGTGGCCCCTGCCTTGTATGTACGATAACCTCCATCCCAACTGCCCCGTGGCCCCTGATTTGTATGTACGATAACCTCCATCCCAACTGCCCCGTGGCCCCTGACTTGTATGTACGATAACCTCCATTCCAACTGCCCCGTGGCCCCTGCCTTGTATGTACGATAACCTCCATCCCAACTGCCCCGTGGCCCCTGCCTTGTATGTACGATAACCTCCATCCCAACTGCCCCGTGGCCCCTGACTTGTATGTACGATAACCTCCATCCCAACTGCCCCGTGGCCCCTGACTTGTATGTACGATAACCTCCATCCCAACTGCCCCGTGGCCCCTGCCTTGTATGTACGATAACCTCCATCCCAACTGCCCCGTGGCCCCTGACTTGTATGTACGATAACCTCCATCCCAACTGCCCCGTGGCCCCTGCCTTGTATGTACGATAACCTCCATCCCAACTGCCCCGTGGCCCCTGCCTTGTATGTACGATAACCTCCATCCCAACTGCCCCGTGGCCCCTGACAGTCACACACTTCCTAGGTTAGGCTGCTGGGCTGTCTCTCTCTTCTCAGTCACACACTTCCTAGGTTAGGCTGCTGGGCTGTCTCTCTCTTCCCAGTCACACACTTCCTAGGTTAGGCTGCTGGGCTGTCTCTCTCTTCTCAGTCACACACTTCCTAGGTTAGGCTGCTGGGCTGTCTCTCTCTTCTCAGTCACACACTTCCTATGTTAGGCTGCTGGGCTGTCTTTCTCTTCCCAGTCACACACTTCCTAGGTTAGGCTGCTGGGCTGTCTCTCTCTTCCCAGTCACACACTTCCTAGGTTAGGCTGCTGGGCTGTCTCTCTTCTCAGTCACACACTTCCTAGGTTAGACTGCTGGGCTGTCTCTCTTCTCAGTCACACACTTCCTAGGTTAGGCTGCTGGGCTGTCTCTCTTCTCAGTCACACACTTCCTAGGTTAGGCTGCTGGGCTGTCTCTCTCTTCCCAGTCACACACTTCCTAGGTTAGGCTGCTGGGCTGTCTTTCTCTTCCCAGTCACACACTTCCTAGGTTAGGCTGCTGGGCTGTCTCTCTTCTCAGTCACACACTTCCTAGGTTAGGCTGCTGGGCTGTCTTTCTCTTCCCAGTCACACACTTCCTATGTTAGACTGCTGGGCTGTCTTTCTCTTCTCAGTCACACACTTCCTAGGTTAGGCTGCTGGGCTGTCTCTCTCTTCTCAGTCACACACTTCTTATGTTAGGCTGCTGGGCTGTCTCTCTCTTCCCAGTCACACACTTCCTAGGTTAGGCTGCTGGGCTGTCTCTCTCTTCTCAGTCACACACTTCTTATGTTAGGCTGCTGGGCTGTCTTTCTCTTCCCAGTCACACACTTCCTAGGTTAGGCTGCTGGGCTGTCTCTCTTCTCAGTCACACACTTCCTATGTTAGACTGCTGGGCTGTCTTTCTCTTCTCAGTCACACACTTCCTAGGTTAGGCTGCTGGGCTGTCTCTCTCTTCCCAGTCACACACTTCCTATGTTAGACTGCTGGGCTGTCTTTCTCTTCTCAGTCACACACTTCCTATGTTAGACTGCTGGGCTGTCTCTCTCTTCTCAGTCACACACTTCCTAGGTTAGGCTGCTGGGCTGTCTCTCTCTTCTCAGTCACACACTTCCTAGGTTAGACTGCTGGGCTGTCTCTCTCTTCCCAGTCACACACTTCCTATGTTAGACTGCTGGGCTGTCTCTCTCTTCTCAGTCACACACTTCCTAGGTTAGGCTGCTGGGCTGTCTCTCTCTTCTCAGTCACACACTTCCTAGGTTAGGCTGCTGGGCTGTCTCTCTCTTCTCAGTCACACACTTCTTATGTTAGGCTGCTGGGCTGTCTCTCTCTTCTCAGTCACACACTTCCTATGTTAGACTGCTGGGCTGTCTTTCTCTTCTCAGTCACACACTTCCTAGGTTAGGCTGCTGGGCTGTCTCTCTCTTCCCAGTCACACACTTCCTATGTTAGGCTGCTGGGCTGTCTCTCTTCTCAGTCACACACTTCCTATGTTAGACTGCTGGGCTGTCTTTCTCTTCTCAGTCACACACTTCCTAGGTTAGGCTGCTGGGCTGTCTCTCTCTTCTCAGTCACACACTTCTTATGTTAGGCTGCTGGGCTGTCTCTCTTCTCAGTCACACACTTCCTATGTTAGACTGCTGGGCTGTCTTTCTCTTCTCAGTCACACACTTCCTAGGTTAGGCTGCTGGGCTGTCTCTCTCTTCCCAGTCACACACTTCCTATGTTAGACTGCTGGGCTGTCTTTCTCTTCTCAGTCACACACTTCCTAGGTTAGGCTGCTGGGCTGTCTCTCTCTTCTCAGTCACACACTTCCTAGGTTAGGCTGCTGGGCTGTCTCTCTCTTCTCAGTCACACACTTCCTAGGTTAGGCTGCTGGGCCGTCTCTCTTCTCAGTCACACACTTCCTAGGTTAGGCTGCTGGGCTGTCTTTCTCTTCTCAGTCACACACTTCCTAGGTTAGGCTGCTGGGCTGTCTCTCTCTTCTCAGTCACACACTTCCTAGGTTAGGCTGCTGGGCTGTCTTTCTCCTCTCAGTCACACACTTCCTATGTTAGGCTGCTGGGCTGTCTCTCTTCTCAGTCACACACTTCCTAGGTTAGGCTGCTGGGCCGTCTCTCTTCTCAGTCACACACTTCCTAGGTTAGGCTGCTGGGCTGTCTTTCTCCTCTCAGTCACACACTTCCTATGTTAGGCTGCTGGGCTGTCTCTCTTCTCAGTCACACACTTCCTAGGTTAGGCTGCTGGGCCGTCTCTCTTCTCAGTCACACACTTCCTAGGTTAGGCTGCTGGGCTGTCTTTCTCTTCTCAGTCACACACTTCCTAGGTTAGGCTGCTGGGCTGTCTCTCTCTTCTCAGTCACACACTTCCTAGGTTAGGCTGCTGGGCTGTCTTTCTCCTCTCAGTCACACACTTCCTAGGTTAGGCTGCTGGGCTGTCTTTCTCCTCTCAGTCACACACTTCCTATGTTAGGCTGCTGGGCTGTCTCTCTTCTCAGTCACACACTTCCTAGGTTAGGCTGCTGGGCTGTCTCTCTTCTCAGTCACACACTTCCTAGGTTAGGCTGCTGGGCTGTCTCTCTTCTCAGTCACACACTTCCTAGGTTAGGCTGCTGGGCTGTCTCTCTCTTCTCAGTCACACACTTCCTAGGTTAGGCTGCTGGGCTGTCTCTCTCTTCTCAGTCACACACTCCCTAGGTTAGGCTGCTGGGCTGTCTCTCTCTTCTCAGTCACACACTTCCTATGTTAGGCTGCTGGGCTGTCTCTCTCTTCTCAGTCACACACTTCCTAGGTTAGGCTGCTGGGCTGTCTCTCTCTTCTCAGTCACACACTTCCTATGTTAGGCTGCTGGGCTGTCTCTCTCTTCTCAGTCACACACTCCCTAGGTTAGGCTGCTGGGCTGTCTCTCTCTTCTCAGTCACACACTTCCTAGGTTAGGCTGCTGGGCTGTCTCTCTTCTCAGTAAAGCACTCTAAATGGTTTCAACGTGTATTCCAGGCGACTGAAGGACTGAGGAAAAGGAGGTGGAACTGAAATCGAATGTGATGTTGTCTCAGTGTTACGAAACCTCTGGTGTAAGATTGATGCCACCAATCTTCCTCACTTGTTTACGGTGATTACTCCGTACATCTAGAACACGGAGGACTAAAGGAGGCTCCTACCCTCCCAAGTGTTCATTCCTCTGCTATGCAATGATACAGATGTGCTTTAATGTTCCGTGGTGACTAATCATCTGCCTGGGTCTCGCATTAGTTTGATGGAGCATCTGCAACACCACCAAACCGTCCCGCTCCGGTTTCTGTAAGGCGACACACATCATGTTTCTGATCTACATAACGGGAGACCTTTAATTCCAGCTGCAAAACGTTGATTCAGAATATATCTGAACACTTTGTCTGATAAGCTTTTTGGTTTTTCAGGCAATACACCGTTAAGTCACGCCTTAACACGCCTTGTGCTCGAAACATGGAATGTAACTAAACTATTTTATTTATAGCATCAAATCTTTTCATGCACTGGTCAATGTTGAGAGTTTGGGCTTCTTCTTATCTTGTGTTGCGATCTTTCAAGTACCCGAAAGATAACCACTATTCTATGGGCTCAGAACAGTCTCATAATACACACATGCGCACAGAAGGATTCACACGTCTATTTCATGATCCACAAAAGGATTCACACTTGTGTTTTTCAATGCACACACACATGTATTCTGTTTCATATACATGTGAATAAAATCCAAATACAGAAAAAAGTTTTACATGTGTATTTTTGATCCTCACATATTTGTTTTCCGCTTAAAACCTCTGCACCTGCAAACACAAACCGCTCTCTGTGCACGGATCGCTGTGCATTCGTGTGTGGGTTTTTTGAGACTCCCCTGACGGTCAGCCGATTCGTACTTGTAATTATTTCTATCTATAGCCAATCAGATGTCTCCTCAATTCTAAGCCAATCACATGAGCGCGCCCCCACGGGGGTAGATTTCTTGCGTTCATGACGTAGTGCTTCATGTACGCATGTTGCGCAGTCCGGAGCTGACAGCTCCATGGAGCCTAATCTCAGGACACCCTTCACTCTCAGTACAGCGAACAGGAAATGCACGAAAATACAAGCCTTTATATTATTAAGGTACAGCGCCACTTTCCAAACCATTGATGAATGCTTGTTACACAAAAACGGCAGGCGAATCCAGCTGCTTTATTTATGTCTGTATGAAGTTGTTGCGAGTGTGGAGGGAGCAGCTACAGGCTAGCTTAGCCTGATCGATCAGTGCACTACGAAGCCAGTGCTAGACAGTGACCTGTTAACGGGGGGAGCCCCGCCGGTCATTATCGGCCGATATTCACTCGTAATAGTTTGATCGGTGCTCTCTATAAAGGCCGATCAGGAGGGCTGGATCTGATCGATATGGACATAAACGCGAGTGAAGTGTAACCGGACGCGCGAGAGAGATCAGATCAGCTGCTGAGTCTGACCGAGACACGCTGCTCTGCATGAGCCTGATGCTCCGCCCTCTGTTTAGCGAGCTGACCGGACTGCGCAAAATGCGTATATGAAGTAATCTTACCCTCGTGGGGGCGCGCTCATGTGATTGGCTTAGAATGAAGGAGACATCTGATTGGCTATAGATAGACAAAATTACAAGTACGAATCGGCTGACCGTCAGGGGAGTCTCAAAAAACCCACACACGAATGCAAAGCGATCCGTGCACAGAACGCTGTTTGTGTTTGCAGGTGCAGGGGATTTAAACGGGAAACTAATAAGTGAGGATCAAAAATACACATGTAAAACTTGTTTCTGTATTTGGATTTTATTTACATGTATATGAAACGGAATACATTTGTGTGTGCATTGAAAAACACAAGTATGGATCCGGAAATACAAGTTTGAATCCTTCTGTGTGCATGTGTGTATTATGAGACTGTTCTGAGCCCATACTATTCAGTAGGTATTAAGAAGAACTGTGGACAACGTCTCCAATCGTCTTGCACTGAATGGGGCTGAGAAACTCCAGGACACAGCGATCCGTCTCCAGTCCCCTTTAGGCATATCTACTCTGGGCAGTATCTGTACATCCACCCTGTTAACGGAGTACATCCAATGATTTAACCGAGCAAGCAAGGCCCGTCATTATTTAGGCCGCCTCCTTCACGGCTGTGTCCTTGTTGACACGGGTTAATGTACTGATCTACCAATCAGCGGCCTCTTGGTTATCAGCCCGTCTTTAAACGCTTCCAGAGCCCATACCGTGTCCCTGTTGGTGTGTCTCCTTCCAGCGCTCTGTCTCTTAACCTTTCCTTCTTTAGCTCTCTTTTGATTCTCTCTTCTCGAGACTCGGCTCTCCACGATTATAAAGATGTATATTCTAAAAGTATTCCATGTTGTTTTCTGATGGATGAAACCAATGCGTGTTGTCCATTCCTGATGTTAAATTGACCGGACTTCTTTCCGCAGATTGATATGACTGTCCCTGGATCCTCCTTAGCAACGGTCTGTTCTCCCTAGCAACTTATGTAAAATAGCAGCAGACCTCTGGAATGTCCAAATTGACCAATCAGAATCCAATATTCAACTAAGTTGTGTTTTACATAATCAGTAAGGCAGTAAAACAAACAGCCCTGAGAGGACCAATCATCTTACTTGCTTATTAAAGATGTCCTGTGGAGACACGATCCTGACCACGTGCTTTGTTATCGGGCCGCTTTGTAACAGCTTATTAAATCTCACGTTATATAATCACCATTGTCCGTCTTATTGAGATTGCCTTAGACAAGGTTGAATAAGGAACTATGTCCCCATAACTCCAACTCTGCATTATCAGATCTGAACATTCCTTTTTACTAACATGTGAAATAACAGAATGAGTTTGAGCCATCCACAGCTCCTGTAGCTGGAAACTAGTCATGTGAATGATCCCCTTAAGTGCTACTGCCTTTTAGGGACGCTGGAGTCGATGCATCATCACACTTAACTGGCTTATTTACCAAATGAGGAGATTCTCTTCGACGAAGCATTTTCTATTTAATGGGGCTTCTTCCTCTCGCCTATTGACTTTTGAAATAACGCTCCATCGGCAAATGATGAAAACATCGTAATGAGATTTAACTCGGCGCAGCAGACTGAGGGCGGCATGTCACGATGGTGTATCCAACAACACACACACACACACACACACACACACACACACACACACACACACACACACACACACACACACACACACACACACACACACACACACACACACACACACGTAGTTATCTGGTGGTGTGAGCTCATTATCGCCCGAGTGTCAGCGACTGCAGAGCTTAACTCAGTCAATCCCTTAAAGTCACAGTCTGCAGTTTCCCGTAAAGCCATGAGGGGAAAACCTGCTTCCTAAACACTATAACTGGCACGTGCCATTGGTCTGCCTCTGGAAGCATTACACAATGATTAGAAGTCAGCTGAATGCCTCTGTCCTCGTGTTACAAGGCAGTCTTGTTTTCTATTTGACTCGTGAATCGGCGCCTCGACATTAAGCGAGAGCGAGTGTAATCCTGAAGCGTGGCTGCCTCAGCGCATGTGCTGGAATGAGTGTGGCCAAGCACCTCTGTATGATCCAGAGAGAGCTTCAACCACGGCTGCTTGACCTGTATCTCTAATAAGCCTCAGACGTCATGATACATGGAACCACAACATCCGTCACAACGTTTACAGTTTCTACCTAAAAACCATCAACTCCCCATAACCCTTTGTGGAAAACCAATCCCCACACTCTACTCCAAACACACAACTGACTAGTTGGACTGTTATGCTCTAGATTGGGTAGATGTATGTTTCACCATGTTGGCAGCTGAGTTCTAGAGATGGCAATGCTGGCTGGCTGGCTGGCTGGCTGGCTGGCTGGCTGGCTGGCTGGCTGGCTGGCTGGCTAAACACTTGTGCAGTCTAAAATAATGTGCTAAATGTTGTTAATAGTGCTATTACATTTGTTAGCTTTCCTTAAAGGTGGGGTAGGTAAGTTTCAGAAACCGGCTCGAGATACACTTTTTGTTATATTCCATGGAATGCTCTTAACATCCCGATAGCAATGAATATCTGAAGTGCTTTGACAAAAAATCCATAAAAAAATGTCATCTGTAGAAGCCGTAATACTGTAACAAGTACAACTGGACGGCCTACCTGCCTGTCAGCCTTCCATCGGGGCACACACTGATCTCGTGCCCTCATTGGTCATGTGCGCGTTCGTGTGTGTTGGAGGAGGGGCTCTGTGAGGAAGTGGCAGATTTTCTCCGGTTGTGTATTTTCAAATTCTAGCGATCTCGAGCCGGTTTCTCAAACTTACCTACCCCACCTTTAAGGTCAACAATGGCTAAGTTCCAAACACTTTATTAAACCTTTGACATTTCATCTAATAAGGTCAAAGCTTTCTGTTTCTACATCTAGTGAAGAGAATATGGTGTAGACATTCATGGAGTCGAGATGACGAGTCGCTGTACTAACTAGTGATATCTATAAAGGAACATGCGTTAAGAACTATTGGATGACTTTATTACTATTCCGTCCCTCAGAGAGACAGCATTTATGCTACACATGAAGATGGATGTGATCACGAATCTGAAGAGCCGTGACTGAGGGTCAGCTGTGTGTTCTCTGTTCCTCCTTCATTCTGTGGATCAGTGGAAGGATCACCAGGAAGTCATGTTCTCCACACGACGATCAGTAACAGTAGTTCATACAAATATACCTGTGCTTACATATAGGCATTTCATGTTGAATGTGTTCCTACAGTACAATGTGTATATACTTTATTTCAGTGATGGAATAATATATCCAGCAATATCCATAAAATAATACATATTCTTAATGAATTAGCTCTGAACATGTTCATGATAGAGGTAAGCATTATTTGCCAGAGCCTTGTTGGTGAGGCAGCAAAATAAAACACGAGGGATTGGCCAGACACACTTTAATCACGTTACGGTTCCTTCTCTTTGTCGAGCAACATTATTGGTTTATGAATGGATAATTCCCCTCGGCCTCAGAGGCTGCTTCTGACCGGACCTGAGGAAACACATTCCATATCACATGCAAGGGGTGTTGTGATGAGACGCAGCACGCGGTATCACACATTTAAGCTGTTAGCGACATGCGCAGCAAACCGGTTACAGCGACAGCCCCGTGTCACGAGTCTTAAATTATTGTACGTTACATATTTCTAAATAATGCAAAACAACCGATCGCTCACTTCCGCTGTGATGGAATGCACACACATGCTTATTAGCACGCGTGCTAATGCATCCAGTAATGAAAGCCCGACCTCGGCATAAAGCTGTCAGCGATACGGCGTTTACTCGCCGCCCTCTGATACGGCTGATTAGAGCGCATTCACCAATCTGAGTATGTTGACCGGGTCAATGTGGAGAAGGCACGAGGGATTCAGAACCGCTTTAAACACACACACACACACACACACACACACACACACACACACACACACACACACACACGCTCAGTGCAATGTTCTCTGTGAGCGGCTGCCCACAGACCGCCTGGAGGAAGCACCTTGGTACACATTGGATACAATCTGCACACAGGCTGAGGCAGGTGTATCTCCTCTGGTGCTGAGCATCACCTCCTGGGAGAGCGAACCGAACGCGTCTCTCAAGTCCAAAAACACTCAGATGATCCATGTTTGAAATCATCTATTCCGGTTTTAAGCAAAACACATGTTCGTTCCCCGTCTGTTGATGTGCTTTCTGACGGGGAGAGCATCCCTGTGTCACAGCCAGGTACGATGCGCTTCATAAAGACTTTGTATACAGTGGGCAGATGATGAGAACGGTGTCTGTCCACTCCTCGTCTCTCTTCCCTCTCACGCTAACAGCTTGAACACCTGCCAGTTAGACGGGCCTTAAAACAACGACTTCACTAACTAGAGAGGACGACACTGAGAGGAGCAATTAGCCAGCTGCAAGCACACACACACACACACACACACACACACACACACACACACACACACACACACACACACACACACACACACACACACACACACACACACACACACACACACACACACACACACACACCTAATCACTGAAGTCACGAGACATCCCCGAATATGCTTTTTCCGTAATTACAACTTAACGAGGGGTTGACCCAGTCATGCTGATATTTGCATTTCCTGCATGCTGATTGGATGACGGTCACTGACTGGATGTGTCTTTGATTTGGAAGACAGTGTCCAGTTGACCTGTGTTGTGTTTCGTAAGGGTTCAACGTTGACTTTAATGAAATGTATTATGTCAACCTATTTCACAGAACTTGATCAGTTAGCTGAAAGAAAGTTTAAAGACAACACTGTATGCTCAACTTAATATTATTGCAACTTATGTCTCAGTGGAGCCTGACGCCAGCATGGCCTCAAGAAACACAATAACCACATCAAGATAAGATAAGATGGACTTTTATTAATCCTCGTGGGGAAATGGTTTCTCTGCATTCGACCCATCCTAGTGTTAGGAGCAGTGGGCTGCCATTTTGAACGGCGTGTGGGGAACGGTGCCTTGCTCAGGGACACCTCGGCAGCACTTGGTCTTGTCGGGACTTGAACTGGTGACCTTCCAGTTGCCAAGCCAAGTCCCGACTTCGCCACCACCGCCCCATCATCCGGGGATCCGGGCTCAGAGAGCATCCGCACTTGCAGTTTCCTTAAACTCCGCCTCCAATCCGTCACAACCAGTCTTGTTTCAGCTCCTCGGCTCTTTTTGCAACTTGTAAGACCTGATGATTAAGAACAGAGCTATTCAAGTGTCGGCATACGGCAGTTCATTCACTTGTTCAAAAAAAGAAAAGATTTGCGCTCAACGCTTCCAGGTGTCTATTTCCCAATGTACGGCAAAAGGAAACATATGTTTTGGGCCCAATTATGTCCTGGACTGACACAGAAGTTGTAGTACCACCATTTGGCCACTATGTCTTACCGCCCAGCCCACTTCATGGGGGCTTGTGTCCTCACACACTCGTTCCAGTGGGTTGATGGAGCACCCTGCAAACTGGCAAAGGTGAGGGCGCGGTTGTAACAGCTGTTATCATTGCACAAAGAAATAGTCCAACTAATAATGAAACACATACAGATCCATATGCACTGATGACCCCGTCGTTTTACAAAGCTTCCACCACCGCCCGCCGCCCACACACAAAGCGCCTCTTCATTCATCACCAAAGAAATCATCTCTTCCGGGTATAATGGGGCTGATGGCCACCGCCGGTGAAGCAGAGCAGACGACGTGCAGCACGAGTACCATTGCGTCCTCTCTACTGAAGTACCTCCTTTCTTATATTACAGATGAGACCGCAACACACCGGGGGATGTGTTCAATACAGAGCGTGGACACCTTCTGTTGTGATCGCTGTCAGAAGCAATCAGAGCCCCCCTCCCGTTCCCACTCCCAGGGTCCCGGCGGAGTCGCATGCTCGCATTCTTAAATGGATTTTAATTGCCTGGTTAACAAAATGCGCCTCTGTAGCGAGTTGCATTATGCCGCATGCCTCAAGCTCGTTGTGTGCCATGCTTGTTTCATTATTCCGATTATCACAGAACATACGAAATGATATATGAAGAGATACTGGTGGCTGCTTTCGGCCCTCTGAGTTGCCTCTGTTTCCTACCGTTTGCAAATGTTATATATTCTCAGCGTTAACAATCATCAGGCAGCTGTTTCCAGACTCCTTGAGCGCTGCCTTTTAGCCATGAATACTCACTCTCACCTTCATGCAGCGATTACATTTATCCACAGATTCAGATACTGGAATATTGGTCACATGTCAGGGCATGCCAGCCAATCAAGGTAACCTGAGGAAAACAAAAACAAAAGTCAGACAAGACTACATACCGATCTCAGATTATAATTGCAGATATACTTTCTATTTTTCAATATATATTAGCGTTGGTATTCAGTTTTTAACCTGACTTGCCTCAGTGTTTGTTTCGTATAAGCACCGGCAAGTATCCAAAGGAAGACGTGTCTGAAGGTTCATATTTATATTCTGTGCTGTATTGCTGGCTCTGTGGTGATTGTTCAATTACGTGGAGATGTCCCAACCCTTGGCCTTTCACAAACTATGTGTTGGAGCACAAGTCAAACAAACCATTTCCATGCACGTAAACGAGGGGTTACGTATGGTAACCCTTGGTACATAAACACAGGCTCCGCCCTCTACTGGACTCTATGGGTACTGCCCTTGATCATATCATGCAAGCATTCATCCACTGAGACTTCTGTAGACGTAGCCGGCCCCGGGCGGGCCTTCCTGAATGCGCGCGCATCTCGCCTCCTGACTGTCATCCTACAGCTCTCTTCAGCGAGCGGCATAGGACCGACAGGGCCCCGCGTAGAGGGCGGAGCCTGTGTTTATATAACAAGCTCCGCCGCCATAGTCATCGCCGCACAGACCTGTGCTGCTGGCCTTCCTGGCGGTCGCCGGAAGTATCAGACAACGGGGTGTCGTCGTCGCCCCTCTCCCCGACGAGCGGGCCGTCCGGTCCGCTGGCATGGCGAACACGAAGGGCACTCCCTCATCGTGGTCCTCCATATCCACCACCTCGAGTTCTGTATATATAATTATAATATTATATATAATTATATATAATAATTATAATGGAGCCTCTTTAGATATCCTTTATCTTTTGTATTCATCTTGTTTTGCTCCCGTTCAAAAGATAAGCGATGACGAGATGAAGTGATCGGCAGGAGAACTTGAAGGTCATTTGAAACCTTGTAGTTACACTTTGTTCGGATTGATGCACTACTAAGGTTCTCTTTAAACAAACAAGACTTCATTTTGTAGAGTTGGGAACTTTATAAAGTAAATATAAAAGCTTACTAATATATATATAATATAACAGCATTGATTCCTGCGGCTGCATGGTAGGGTTTTAGGGACATCATCGATGATGTGTTGAGAGAGATGTCGCATGGAAACATGCATAAAGAACCAAAGGCCATCATTATAAATACAAACGCTGTAGATTCAAATCAGTACAGTTTCAACTAAAGCTAAATGTGGTTCCCTTTTTAAATAATGGATTCTTTCTTTGGGTTTCCCTTCATGCTGGAAACAAATCCAAACACGTTGTATTGTACGGGAAAGCCACTCGAGAGCAGGGCGTGGTGGACTTTTGATCTGTTCTGATATGCTATGTTTAACATTGTCACTAGACCACAGCCTCTGGCGACCTAAACAATGCTCTCGTTGTCTCCGTAGAGATCTATTCTGCAGATAGATGGGATAGAAATGGAAAATATAGAAGCCACGTGTGAGATTAAAGACAAACAGAGGAAGGGGGACGGCCTCGCCGCAGGGGACTGATCAAGCATTCTGACTCAAGTTAAGACTTCTTTGCATTCAATTAAAGAATGAAAAGGGTGATATATGAAATATTAACAGCGTATCTGCAGAGAATTGAGCTCGAAGATTTAATCACGTCTATAAATAGTGTTCAAAAGATTAAAACGTTTTTTACTACCTCAAAAGAAAAGCACAGAAAATAATCAGACATATTTAGAGTTAGGTTTTTCCAGACAAGTTAAGCACGTCGATTGTCACCCATCCCCAAAGATCTGCTGCAAATAGACAACTTCCTGAAAGCAAAGCGAGTTAACGTGACGCAGACCGCGGCGAGGAAATGGATAAATAATTGGGGCTCTCATAAATTAAAGATGCCAGAGAACAAAGGCTGCGTACTGTCATGAGGGTTTCCAGAGCAGCATCGAAAAGAGCAAATGATGAATAAAATAAAATGAAATTATGCCATCACTGATAATTACCGCCCTCAGTTCCCTTTGCCTCCCACTCAGCCACGACCAGAGGGACATGTCATTCTGGTTTCATTATTTAATTAAAGGATAACTGCATTCAAAAGGAAGTGGACAAAGAATGCATGAGATATGTTTCCATGTGAATTCACCGGTGGAGTTTGCTTTTGTCAAAGGAAGAAAAGGGCGACATGTTCTCGATATGACTTCCAACGTTTCATAGGACGACAATGAAACGTTCCTAATCAGGCCTTGCATGCCGAGGGAAGACGTACATTTCAAAAGGCCCCCAAAAAGGGTTCAGTTATAGATGCTCAATGTAGTCTTCCTACTGACTGTAGCAACAACTCCCACAGAAGAGGCTTTGAGTGATTCACCAGCCGTTCAAATGTTGGTCTGTCCACAGGTTTTGTGAGTCAGTAAAATAAATGTACATATGTGAGTCCAAAATGAAAGCCAAGTTTAAAAATGTATTTAGTCTGAGCTAAGTTGCCAGAAGCAGGGGGGCAGGAAGTGGGGAAGGCGGCCCCACAGCTAAAGTATGATGAAAGTTATCGGCCTCCTATCTAAAGTAAAAGTTCACTTTAATGTTTCCTGTAGCGGTGTAACGAAGGAAACTTCGTTACTGTGGACTGACGGCGTTGGGCCCTTACACATGTAATATTGCACATGTGGGTTTGCACTTTATATATCAACTTCCTTTTGCACAGCTTAGCCGCTAGCTTAGCGATAAATACACACAGCGTTGTATTCTCCTCCCCCTGTCGGCCCTAAAAGCTTCAGAGGGCGGATACCTGAGCTCCATAGCGTCCCGCTAATGTGAAACACACACACACACACACACACACACACACACACACACACACACACACACAGTGTTAGCGGGACATTCTCCTCCCCCTGACGTCCCTAAAAGCTTCAGAGGGCGGATAGCTGAGCTCCATAGCGTCCAGCTAGCTTAGCCGCTAGCATAGCGATAAATACACACAGCGTTGTATTCTCCTCTCCCTGTCGGCCCTAAAAGCTTCAGAGGGCGGATACCTGAGCTCCATAGCGTCCCGCTAATGTGAAACACACACACACACACACATACACACACACACACACAGTGTTAGCGGGACATTCTCCTCCCCCTGACGTCCCTAAAAGCTTCAGAGGGCGGATAGCTGAGCTCCATAGCGTCCAGCTAGCTTAGCCGCTAGCATAGCGATAAATACACACAGCGTTGTATTCTCCTCCCCCTGTCGGCCCTAAAAGCTTCAGAGGGCGGATACTTGAGCTCCATAGCGTCCCGCTAATGTGAAACACACACACACACACAGCGTTAGCGGGACATTCTCCTCCCCCTGACGGCCCTAAAAGCTTCAGAGGGCGGATACCTGAGCTCCATAGCGTCCAGCTAGCTTAGCCGCTAGCATAGCGATAAATACACACAGCGTTGTATTCTCCTCCCCCTGTCGGCCCTAAAAGCTTCAGAGGGCGGATACTTGAGCTCCATCGCGTCCCGCTAATGTGAAACACACACACACACACACACACACACACACACACACAGCATTAGCAGGACATTCTCCTCTCCCCGACGGCCCTAAAAGCTTCAGAGGGTGGATAGCTGGGCTCCATTCACCGGTTCGCGAACGAATCAGTGACCGAATCTTTAAAGTGAACTGAATCAAAAGATTCGTGTCCCCGAAGGGAATCTAAATGCCCATCACTAGCCAAAAGGTCCTCGGGGAAACAAACCCTGACACAGAAGGTTCCGGGACGAACCAAGTGGCGAGATGGGCGCAGGGGTTTCTGTCTTAGTTGGGAATGTATTTATATGTATTCTGGTCAGTTATAATGTTGTTCTTGGGTTCAATTAACAGATGGCTATAAATAACTAATAATGCTATGGAAATGATGTTATGGAACTTCTTTATAATAACGACAATGACACGTGTATTTATGAAGTGTACCTGTGAATGGTTTCTCCCAATCAAATCCTCCGTAGAACCTCTATACATGAGCCAGTCTTCAGTCATAGGAGGGCGGTGGACGTGCACAGAGAGCGGGAACACCTACATGCTGGCTACCTGTTCTGTTGTTTGAGAAATACAAGTCACCATGGTTTGCAACTCGACCTCCTCTCGTGGTCGATTCCTTCTCTGGAAATCCAGCCGCTAAAGAGTCGCCGTCTCGCAAGCGGGCAAGTCAGTATTCAGTAATCAACACACATAACCAATATTAGCACCACATTCTCCATTATCCTACAGCTGGACTGCACCTACCGAACAGCAAAGCGTTTGAACACGTCTGATTTCACAATCACTGCCAACACAGGATGTTCCTCTGGGGACAGATGCTGTCCCTGCAACAGCTTCACAGCCGTGTTGGAGGAAGTCACAACACCTTACAGATGGGTAGCTCAATATGAAGGTCAGGTTTGAAGACGTATGTCACCGGTGCCAAAAGGAGGTGGGGACAAAGTCGGTATGGGTTCCAACACATTGCCTGGTTTGGTCTCTAATGTGACATTATTATAGATCTCCTCTAGATCGAAAGTTCCTTAGTAAAAAAGGAAAGCACGGCTTAATCAGTCGTCAGTTATAAGCCCTTTTCAAAGCTGTTTATCAAGACCCAGTTCCTTAACATCATTGACCGCATATCTAATAGTTCACAGCTGTTAACAGAGAAACTAGACGGATGCCACTCCTTATGGTTTTCTCCAGTGCCTCTATTTAGTTTATAGTTTTCACAGACTCAAATGAAAGCTTGATTCACTTCAGACAATGGTGAGACGAGGCCAGACTCAAAGGTTTGAACACTTCCCAGATAAGTCATGGTCCACTTTGTTTTTCTCACTACCTTTTTTTGCTGCAGAAATCAAACGGAGTCAAAGGTCCTCAAAACATGTGGTCGTTCCTCAGAGCTCCCTGAAAGCCGTTGTCATGAAGAGACGGACAGGTCTGCTCTCAGGTTAGGACGCGAAGGAAGGGTCAGCAAGGCTACAGAGCATCTGGCATCAGTACACAAGCGCCCTCTTCTCCAGCCTCTGTCTTCTGTGTCTGAATGACTGCCTTCTCTTCTCCTCTACTTTCTTTATCGTCTCCATCCGTCTCCCTCCTCGCATTTCTGTCTGAAAATCAGTGAGGTGTGCAAAGTAATTTTCAGGGGCCATTTCCACGTCCCAGGAGAGGCTTTTGAATGGCAGAATTTGCATTCATTGCGGAACAATAGAGAGCAACGGCTGAGAAAATATAAGTTTTGTGAAAAGATGATGAGAACAGGAGAAGATAGCCGAGTGTATCGTGGGAGATAGAGGTGTATTGAACGAGGGAGTGCAAACATGTCTTTCTACAGTTGAATAGAGAATAGGATTGCCTGTGTCCCTGTTGAAAGACACAACCGTTCCAATTTTGGTAGATCGAAAAAAATAGCTAATTTCCAAAGTCTTTCATCACTAAGAGTAGAAAGCGGAGCTATCGAGGACAAATAAATGGAGGTTAGACTAGATGTATGGGTCTTTGTTAGCATAGATACTCAATCTTCACAAACATGTACAGGTTGCTACCTTTTTATTGAGGTTGTCACCCCGAAACTAAATATGAAAATCCAGGCAGGAATCGTCTTCTTATGGATCGTAAGGGATGAATGAGTAGCATGTCCTTCCTATGAAGTCTATACATGGTTCTTTAGGAGCTGCAGACTGATGGGTGGGTCGATGCTCCTAATGGATAGGCAAACAGCAAATCATATTTATCAATGGTTGAACTTATGTTAACCCAAACCTTTATCAATGTAATGTGGAATGGGGAAGCAGCCGATCATATCTGTCAATTCAAACTTGGCAACAACAGGAAATGACTAGAGGTGGTGCGGTGCAGCAGAGAGGAATTGCAGATCCGACTCATGTTGAACGATCAAGTACTGTAAGTAAAAGCTCTCTTTCTTCTCAGATAATGGATAGGAAGAAAACCCCACCTTAACCCCTAACCCCTAACCACTAACCCTAACCCCTAACCACGAGACCAAGACATCTTTGGAGGCCCACAAACCATCCCTCCTGTTTGCTGCACTCTTTGTTCCAGAGACTGAACATAAGTCTTTTTGGCGATATCTTAACTCCAGCATTAGTGTTTTAGTGTTTCCCCGTCATTTATTCTCCATCACTTTCCTCTTTATACGTCTCATGGCGAAGTACACTCTGATGTCTCGAGGATACGTTTCCCTTGCACACAGTTTAGTGGACAATAAACTTGTATCTGTCCATTCTTATAAAGGAAGAAGAGGCAGTGTTTCAGGGCGAGTCAGCCAGAACAACATTCCTTTAGAATCTCAACGATGAAATGCCACGATGCTCAGCTCGATAAGGCACGCCGTGTATTTAGAAAAGAGAAGGGGAAGAGGAAGCCCCAAACGAGACGGGTGGTGCCATGTCTGCTGAGATCTGCGTACTCTGAGGCCGTACTGTCCCACCTTGGAGTATCAGAGTGCTTGGCGAGGAGTTAATGTATCATGGATGGAGGCAGGAAATATGCTTATATAATAATAATAATAATCTCATCAGAACAGACGGATGGGCAGATGGGAGGGGATGGAGCAGACGATATTAACTAAGCAGACACATATCCAGTATGAAAATGACTTGGAATGGTCTGGCGGCAGCATCAGAAGCATGTTGATGGAGATGTGGTTTTTCTGTACAGGGCGTAAAAACACATACGTTATGAAAAGGGTTTTTATGCAAAGTCCAATTGAAAAACAAAAACACTGATTGAAGTAAAGGGTTAGGGTTAGGGGGTAGCATTATAAATGTTACTTACCTAGTAGAAATACAGAAGTGTAATTAGGAACATGTACTTAAAGCAGTCTTCACCATTGGGTAGTTGGAACAGTATTTCCCCCAATGAAAAAGAACCAAAAACATTACTGATGATTACTGTGCAGAAGAACTAAGAGAGAAGTAAAGAAAAGTAATACAGGGAAGGGCATGATTAGAAAAGACTCAGTTCAAGTACCTGTAAATTACACCGACATGTTTGAGACATGCAGATATGTAAAACATGATTTTACAATACATGTATTTACTGTATGTCAAACTTCATGCATTTTTCAACTGGCTTGATAGAGCGCCTGGCTTCATCAGGGTTAGGTTAGATTACTGCACAGCATGCAAACATGTTTCTCACGCACTGGTTTATTTTGAGGTTCAAGGCTTTCAGAACACGTCTTCTTTCAGAGCTGAGAGAAAACATCAAAATAACACTTTGATATTTTGCAATATTTGAGCTAGTGCTTGTGAATTAAAGCCAAATCCAGATGTAAATAACTAATTTAGGCTTGAAAATAAATTCATCACGGTCACATGACTTCACAACACCAACGCCAAGCTAAAGGTGATGACGTTGGTTCAACTCGAGTGTATGTCAATCTGTAAAATATGTTGTCTGCTTTACTTGGAAATCCACAAAACCTTTAGAAACATTTAAAGATTCAAGATTCAAAAGGTTTATTGACATCATATACGCATCTACAGTGTAGTTGTGTAATGATACTCAGGCATACTTGCCAACCCTCCCGGTTTCCTCCCCGGGTCATATTTCTCCCGCATTTCTGACTAAATCATGATTTACTCAGGACTGTTTCCACCCTGACTTTAATACAGCTACACCATTGTTTGGTTTCCATGGTAGCACGTCTCTTTAGTAGCACGAGCAACTGAAAGTCTGAGAGGGTGAGGAGTCACAGAAAACAGAACAAGAATGGACAACTCTCCTCTGCTCACTCCTTTCCTGCCCACACATATGCTCCCTCAAGGATGCTGCTACAGGCCGCAAGGCAGTGCACTTCCAACTACAATAAGCATGTTAATGTTAATCTAATACAGCTCCGGCGATCCACTAGCACCCCCCCCCGCGGTGGTTTTGAAATGCTCCCGATTTCTGAGGTCACAGGGTTGGCAAGTATGGTCGCAAGGCATAACAAATACAAATATATTAACATAAATCCACTCGCTCAAAGATAGTCTTGCATAAAGAAATAATCATGTTTGATTAATAATGCCGTCTTGTAATCCAATGTTGAATAGGCCAAATATTTGACATTTCAATAATAAAAATGTACAATATGGGTGGGAAAAAGATACACTTCATTTATGTGCATGTATACTTACAATATTAGCAGTTTGAAGACATTTCCAGTCATCTCACTATACAGGTGGCACTTTAGCTTGAACAGATTTGAAGACACACTGATTTACAGCGTACAGTGATTTCTGACAGGTGGAGACAGAAAGTAGACCCTCACACATCCATCATACACTTATCTATAAGAGTCAGAATTACAGATTGGCCTTGTCACAAAGTGATGCATAGACTATGTCAGAGTGAGTGTGTTACTGAAAAGATGCACAACTATATGTTTCAGGCTCTGGATAAATATGTTTCACTTGGCTTTGGTGAAGTTTCTGGGGGAAAAAGAACATCATGTTATATTAATTCAAGAACTGTTGAACTTTTCAAAATCTGGCACAAATTTTATTTTTTTTGGGAAAGAAACATGCCTAACAAACCGCCAGTAGGTTGCAGGGTTCCGAAATCTGTTTAACCAGTTAAGCCCCAAAACACAACATCTTGCAAGACACAGCGTCTGAGGGCTTCTTAACATTTAACAAACTATGAATGTGTCATACCCACGTAATGGTAAGAAACTCAGCTAACTGACGATATGAACAATTTTCACCCGAATAAAACACAAGTCTAACGCCGAGCCTCTGAATGAGCCCTGAGCGGAAAAAATGCTAACGCACTTAGCACCGAGCTCACGGTAGGAATAATGTATTGCTTATTGGATCTGCACAAACAAGATATCAGCTAGCAAGCTGAGATTCCACAGATTCTAGAGATATATGTATCATCACTGTGCGATCAAAACTCAGGGCAGCGCAGACAAACCCAGACAACACACCACGTAGCTTTACGGAGCCAAAAGTCTTAACTTTGCTGTTTTCTGATCAAAAGTTGTGTTCAATGGCATTAAAACGATAACAACGCTGCTGAAGGTTAGTCCAATGTCTCTGTGTCCCTTAGAAATGATTACTGATAATCCATCTTCATATTTATGGCAAAAAGCGTAGTTTTCCGTTTACAGAGCGTAACATAGCTTTCGGTTTGGGCAAACTGCGTGCGCATCACTCTCACTCCTCAATGGTAACGTGTAGGTGGATTTAGGAACTCCCTCTATATTCTATTGGCTCTAACGGTTCAAAAGAGGTGTCAATCATCAACATCGACCAATGGGTTCCAGAGATATGGCAAATCCACCCAAATGGCCCCAGAAGTGTTTTTTTTTGCTAAACCTCTCTAAAAAGGTCAAATGTCACTTGTTTTGTCATCAATCTTGATACAGGGTACTTATTATATGTTGTACTTTGGATTCCTAAAGTTTGTAGTCTACCACCCCATCATTCAAGGTTAGTTTTCACTATAAATTGTGGGTTTTTTTGGACGGACACAATCATTACATGTTTTTACTGTGTTCAATCTGAATTTACTTTAAAATAAAAAAAGTCTATATTGATTCTGACTTTTCTACATCCAACTCACAGGTTTATCATTTCTTTGAGAACAAATATTATTAATTTAAACCATAGAATTTAAAAACAAAGGGTGGGATCAGTTTATTTGAAGAAAAATGGTCCACACAGGGCTTTTACCTTCTCTCGTGACAATATGACAATCATTACAAAACCTATCATGCTGTGATCATTTTCTAATATGAAACCTCAATTCACAGTTTCACATTTATTCAATTGTAACTTCAACTGCTCAATTCAGTTGTGACATTTTAAATCGTCCGACAGAATCCAAAGTAATCTCCTCACAGATCTCGGGTGCTAATACTCTCATACACACCTATCCAGCATGACTTCGTCATACAGATGTAGCACTCTAGAAAGGACTCCACCCAACGGATTCCAGCCGAAAACCCAGCAGATCCCAGTGGCTGGAGATGTAAAGCCCTCCCACTATTCACACAGATTAATAAAATCATAAATAAGATCAGCGATAAAATAATAATAATGAGAAACTATGAAATAAGAAATGAATCAAATTAAAATTAAACTATCATATCATATATTATAATGTATTGTATTATTAAGTAATATCATACATTAACCCCATTATAGCAGATGCCACATTGAATGGATGAACACATTTATGCATCAATAATTACAACAGAGTATTTCTAAATACAAGTTGTAAAAATACTTATATGTATTTAATACTAATAACAGTCATGACCGAAAGAACAAGATCGCCGATACAAGCGGCCGAGATGGGTTTCCTCCGCCGGGTGGCTGGTGTCTCCCTTAGGGATAAGGTGAGAAGTTCGGTCATCAGGGAGGGACTCGGAGTTGAGCCGCTCCTCCTTCGCGTCGAAAGAAGCCAGTTGAGGTGGTTCGGGCACCTAGTTAGGATGCCACCTGGGCGCCTCCCTAGGGAGGTGTTCCAGGCACGTCCAGCTGGGAAGAGACCAAGGGGTAGACCTAGGACCAGGTGGAGGGATTATATCTCTTCGCTGGCCTGGGAGCGCCTTGGGATCCCCCAGTCAGAGCTGGTTGATGTCGCCAGGGAAAAGAAAGTTTGGGGCTCTCTGCTGGAACTGCTACCCCCCGCGACCCGACCACGGATAAGCGGGAGAAGATGGATGGATACTAATAACATAATGATTAATTTTACTTTCAGATAATAATATTTTTCACTTGGGCAATTGACAATTTTGAATGCAAGACATTTGCTTCTAACACGTATTTTTACCTAGGTAAATAATCTGAATACTTCTTCCACCTCAGATTTTGGACCCCGTCACTGTTTTTAAAACTTTAATTAAATGTTTGATATTTCCAGAAGCCCTTTCAGACCGGCAATGCTGCCCTGCATGTGTTGATCACCTTGGGGGGGGGGGGGGGGGCTGTCGAGCAGTATTTCATTTGTATTAAAGCCAGACCATTTTAAATATAATTGTCTGATTTTGCCAAGAATCAATCTCTTCTCCTCCTGACCTGGGCTGACCAACACATGGGGAGAGTGCCTCCACTTGCACATTCCATTTGTGCAATTAAATGCTGTTAACTTTTATAAGCCTTCCTTGACTCTTTTCAGTCTGTCCTGCTCTCAGGGTTCAAGCATTACTAACATGCCCTATGTGACTGGGTTTACATATGTAGCACTCCAGATAGGACTCCACCCAGCGGATTCCAACCGAAAACCCAGCGGATCCCAGTGGCTGGGGGCGTTGCCAAATGTCCCCACTTGTTCAATTTCAGGATTTAACCATGAGATGGTGCTTCATTCACAAATACACAAAAACAACTGGGTGAACTTAGGTCTTCAGTTTGTTTAAAACTCTGCAGTTGTGTTTGCTGAAGAGCATTTCATCATTTGTTATAGTTTTCACAGGCGACTATAAAAAAAAACATCAATATTTTAGATAAAATAAAGTATATCTAATATCTAATTATTATCTTAATTGTAATTCAATAATATATAGTTTTTATATATTAAATAATCATAATAATGTAAATGTTTACACTTCTTTATTTTTTATGCTCATACTTTTATCTTTACAATAGTTTGCTTTAATATACAGTATATTTGTTGAAATATTGTTGTGGTGTTTTTATACAGTACAGTAGATCAACTCATACATTATCACGTATTATACAGTAATGTATTGTAATGCATTGCATTATTAAGTAATAACATATATTAATGGGGGTAAACAAAGAGAGTCACACACACAGCTGATCACCTGAGAGCTGCCGTTTCATTCAGACTATTTAAAAAAACACCGGTCTGATTTGAACATTGCATAACAATGAACTCAATGTGTGAATATTAAACACTAATAATACAGTAAACTATTAACACTGTACATATTCTTGTTTGCCCGTGGTGAGATGAAGAGGCTCCATGAAAAATAAACCTCTTTTGGTGAATTACTGAGTTTAGGCACGTTAATAAAGTTGTAATGAAGTTGACTACAGTATATTCGTATTTGTTAGTGCTTTCATGTCAATTCGTCGAACATATGAAAACATTAAATGATCGTGAGGATGATGAATAAAAATCGTTTGTTTGAGCCGGTCTGCATTTCCTGATGAAAAAACAAACCGATGGTTTTTGTAGTTGTAGTACACCAACGTGGATTAAATAATATTATTTTGTTCAATAAAAACATGGTGATGTTTTGTAAATGATTACATGTCTCTAATTTAGCACAGAGTATGGTCCTATCCGTGACATATGGATCTTAACAAATATCCGCTATTATATCAATTCACTCAGCATTCAACAAATACATTCGAGATATTTGTGGAAACTGGGCATGGCCTCTGATGCGCAGAACTGGACATGTCCAGACATATTCTATGGCTATTGCATAAACACAATTTTGGGGCCTCAGTATTTCTCCAACAAGTCAGGAGCCCCCCCCTGTGCACCGCTGTGAGGGAAGAAACTGTCTCCTCTCTCTTATCAGTGACACCCATAAATTAAAATAGGCCTTAAACTCAACGTATCCATCATAAATCATAAATCCATCATTTAGATTTATGATAGACTTTTGAAACTACAAGAACATAAGGAAGACTTTTACAAAAAGTAATAGAGATTTTTGTCCAGAAGGATAGGCAAATGGACTTCATCTTCAAGTCAAGGTAAGACCACAGTTTTATTGAAAATGGGATCTTACTAAGAGAGAACAATTCAATATTTAAATGATAAAATTACATGTTTTGGGTATCCTTCTGTTGAACTGTTTAAAATTAATTGAAGCATCAGACAAAAAAACTTTTGAAAATATAATATTTTGATTTAGGTCAAAATATAATATTTGTAAACCTGAAGAGTCAGAGCCTCAGCAGCCATGAACCTCACTGCAGAAGCTTATATATAGACATCTGAGTTTTTTGTGCCCCACCACTTTTGTACATATAGAAACGCCATTGGCGGTGCGGTATGCTAATTTCAATTCAACGATTTTGCGCTCTTGAAACACTTTCTTATTATTTATGATGTAATATTTTCAAGACATTCTTTTTAGTTTTACAGCTTGATGAAAGCCATTATAGATACTATGGCCATCTGAGTGTGTGGTGCTGCTTGTGGTTTGTTTTTAACTGTTTAATACAGTTAATTATTCAAAATATCAGAGTTCCTTATTTTTAAACTGAAACTTGCACTACTGTTCAAAAATAAATAACAACAAACCTGGAATTATGCATTTGGGACTTTTTTTTGCTTTTTCTTGTTGTACCGAACCCGTACCGAACCGAACCGTGACTTCTGTGAACCGTTACACCCCTAGTTTCCATGGTAGCATGTCTCTTTAGTAGCGCGCACAAGTCTGAGAGGGTGAGGAAGATAGTCACAGAAAACTGAACAAGAATCGACAACTCGACCCTCTGCTCACTTAATACAAGTCCAGCCCACACGCTCCATCAAGACAGTGCACTTACAACTGCAATAAGCATGTTAATGTTAATCTATAGCTCCGGCGATCCACTAGCCCCCCCCCCACGCAGTGGTTTTGAAATGCCCCCGATTTCTGAGGTCTCAAGGTTGGCAACTATGATTGTGGGTTATACAACCTAATATGGAGACCTCGACACATGTGTCAAGCATCAATAGCGTTTTATTTTGCTATCGTTAATAGAAACTTGGTATGTACATAGTGTCAGGCCCATCATACTATTTGGAGCATTTTACACAAGTTACGTGAGTAAACACAAATAATGCCCTGCTCTGTTGTTGTATCATGACATTTGTTGTGAATGCAGCATTATGTCCAACCAAAGCAATAGTTTAGATCTCGAAAAATCTGTATGATCTGGAAATCCTACCAAAGTTGAAACTTAGTTCAAGTGTTCACTTTAAGGGTGAGACATATACTTCAATTCACTTTAAGGGCGAGGCATATACTTCAGTTCACTTTAAGGGTGAGACATATACTTCAGTTCACTTTAAGGGTGAGACATATACTTCAGTTCACTTTAAGGGTGAGACATATACTTCAGTTCACTTTAAGGGTGAGACATATACTTCAGTTCACTTTAAGGGCGAGACATATACTTCAGTTCACTTTAAGGGTGAGACATATACTTCAGTTCACTTTAAGGGTGAGACATATACTTCAGTTCACTTTAAGGGTGAGACATATACTTCAGTTCACTTTAAGGGTGAGCCATATTCTTCAGTTCACTTTAAGGGTGAGACATATTCTTCAGTTCACTTTAAGGGTGAGACATATACTTCAGTTCACTTTAAGGGCGAGACATATACTTCAGTTCACTTTAAGGGCGAGACATATACTTCAGTTCACTTTAAGGGTGAGACATATACTTCAGTTCACTTTAAGGGCGAGACATATACTTCAGTTCACGTTAAGGGCGAGACATATACTTCAGTTCACTTTAAGGGCGAGACATATACTTCAGTTCACGTTAAGGGTGAGACATATACTTCAGTTCACTTTAAGGGCGAGACATATACTTCAGTTCACTTTAAGGGTGAGACATATACTTCAGTTCACTTTAAGGGTGAGACATATACTTCAGTTCAACCCGAGCTTCTTATTCAGGTACATGATCAAACATGTTTGTTTAATTTCCCTTAACAGAAAACCCTTAAGGCGTGATTTTGCTGCTTTGTTTGTTGCATTGGTTTGTTTGAGGTGAATCCACATTAGAATTACACTTGAACTTGAAATGTTAAAATAACAATGCACAGAACTGAAGGGTACATTAAATCAGGACTTCAAAGGGCCACAACATTTTAGACATTGTTTTCTGAGAAACATATAAATGAGATTTCGTCACTTTTATTCTCTCATTTGAGCAACATGTGACACATTGAGTGAAATCCATGAGTTGTGGTGCTGGAATATGTTTAATGCAAGGTTTTTGGTTTATCATTTTGTATCATTGCTATAAACAATACAGGAACCATCGATGCTGATGATACTTATCGTTAATCCACTCATTGTCAATGTCCAAACTACGGCCCGGGGGCCAACTGCGGCCCATCAGCCAATTCTAAATAAAAAATATATATATGTTAAAATATGTTACACAGTATGCATGTGTTAATAAGTGTAGTTTTTCAAATAAATTCAGTCGATCTTGGTTGATAAAAAAAGTCAAAACATACATACCACCATCTGTGGTCTTCTCCTATTGGCCGGCGTTGACGGGGGCGCGTCCAATGCAAATCCTGTATTGAACACTATTCTAATGTATGTGGTTATTTAAACATTCCCTAATAAAAGTATTTCAGTGTCAATAAGTGAGGGTTAAAGACAGTAGAGGTTTCTCAATACTCTAATTTCCCCTCCTCGACTCCTCGGTCCTCTGGTAGTGACCCGGAAATGGATTTCAGCGCGCCATTTTGAAGGACATCTAATTTCTCTAAATGCACATCGAGGATCGAGCGTCGAGGAGGCTCTCTGGAGGAGCTCTAACCGAGGATGCATCCTCCACGGCTCCTCCGCGGACGCATTCCCGGGAACGGTGGAGGCGTGACGCACGGCCGGACTTATCTCAGCCAATCACAGCTCTGCATGCATCCCCTGGATATTATTTTATTAACTGCTTTCATCGCAACGCGATGTTTACAGAGAGAACAGCTGTGAGGTCCGTGCAGAAAGCAGAGCAGTGTGTGAAATATATATCACTCAGTAGAACAGGCCTACTCTCTTTATTTGCTGTAGTTTAGTACAGTGGTTCCCAACCTTTTTTCCCACACACACACACACACACCAAGGGGGGGGGGGGCGCAACAGCGGTAATTAAAGTTTAAAAGTCTCAAAATGCTACAACTTCCGTCACAAACTGGATGAATGTGAAGTATTGTGTTAAAGGAGGATGAAAGCGTAATCAAGGAGCACTGTTGGAGTGACTTTGATGGTTATTGGACTCAGGATTAATTCCTCTGGATTCCCGCTGTATGAAGAAACTAAAGGACGGCGGAAGTGGAAACAATTCACAAAGGGATTCAACTGTTTGAAACACGTGCTCAAAGTAAGCCGGATTTTGCCGATGTGTTTGTGTGGATTCAAAAGTCGTAAATAATCTACAAAATGGAGGAGACCGATCTGATCGGAGCAACTGTGACAAATAATCCAACTGAAACCGACATGGACAATGACTGTTTAAAAAATGCGCTGATCCAGACAAGCCTGGTTTGGACACTTTACGGGCAGAAGAAACATTTCTATTAAAGAAAGAATTATACATTTCT
Organism: Chaenocephalus aceratus; assembly: GCA_023974075.1. Lineage (NCBI taxonomy): Eukaryota > Metazoa > Chordata > Actinopteri > Perciformes > Channichthyidae > Chaenocephalus > Chaenocephalus aceratus. The sequence continues at coordinate 46,716 of JAMFTG010000045.1, forward strand.
GTCTGTTTATGCCTTTAATACTAACTTGAATTTGTATTCAAATTAATTAATTATTTTTTATATTTTATTGTAATGTAGAGACAAGGCTTTTAGTGACAATCATGTATTGCTTTACAATTATATGTAAAAAAAATAAAAAATAAAAGTCTAAATATGATATCTCCTCGGCTCCCCTCCTCAGTCCTCCGCTCGCATCTCCTGTGGGCGGCACCAAGTCTCGAGGATAGGAGTCGAGGAGGGGAAATTAGGGTACAACACCACTGTCACGATCTGTCTGTTTTATTTTTGTCCTGTCTAAATCTGTCTCTGGTTTCCTGTTTTATTTTGAAAAGTGTTCCCCCCTGTCTTGCCTGTTGCTTCCTGTCTCTGTGTTCCCTCCTGCCTGATTACCTGATTGTGTTCACCTGTGCTTTCTCCTCCCTCCTCACCTGTGTCTTGTTTGTTTCATTAGTCCTGTGTGCCTTTAAGTTTCCTGTTAGTCTTTGTGAGATCCTTGATTCTAATGTGTTCACAGGGGAGAGAGTTCTGCCCTTCATGTCGAGTTGTATCCTTGAAAGAAAGGTATCTCTTCAGTTAAACCTGCTTTTGGGTCCTGCCTGCTTCGCTCAACCCTGACGACCACACGTCATTTCACCTTAAATTCACTGTTTCAAAACGTAGTCTTTAGCCACATGCTAATGCTAACCTTAAATTGAAAACGTCGTCATAACAACGCCCAATGTCGTGATAACGTGCTGACTTACGTTATCAGTATTTACCGCTCATCCATTCAAACTGTAAACATGGCGAAACGCAGGTATGATTCTGAATATATTAAGAATGGATTTTCATACATTGAAGATAAAAGAGAGGGACCTAAACCTCTGTGTTGTTTGCAGTGAAATACTGGCACGAGAGAGCAGGAAGCCGTCAAACATGAAGCGGCATTTGGAAACGAAACTCTCCGCTTATAAAGATAAACCTGTTGAGATATACAGCAGGAGAACACGCCGTCCACCGCGGAGAATAAACAGAAAGGCAACCACGACAACCTTGCTCCGGGGTCTTCTTCGCTGCTTGTGGTGTATTTTGTGGCGGCAGCAGCGCCACTTACAGGCCTGGCATATGTACTACAGCGTTTCCAGCATTTCCAGCGGTCCAGTGTGACACGTTAATGAATCGAATGCGTGTGAACGGAAGACTTTTGCGTATGCGTTTTACTGTATGCGTCCTCGTGGGGCCGGGGTCTAAGCCAAACTATATCCGGTCACAGAGATCTGCTATTTTAAAGTAAGGTCAACACATATCGACCCTAAATATAGTCTATATTAAGAACGAGAAAAGTCTTAACATATATATCGTTTTTTGTAGACAAATGTGTGAGGGTGATGACGTCAGAGCATCGCCCTCTGTGCCGGACAGCCCCAGCCCAATTGAACCCCTGGGTATTTGTGAGGGAGCTCCTATATGGCATTACTTCGCTGAAGCGCATGAAGTTTAATATATTTCATAGTTCAAAGTTTTGTCAATTGTTTTGTTTATTGGTCAAATACTGGTTTCTACTGGTTTCTGATGGTTCTACTGGAATGAAAGAGCACAGAAGCAACAAAGCAGCATACTACATTAAACCTGACCTTCACAGAGAGGTTGAAGGTCATGTGGAGAGGAGGCTTCAGTAGTCTGTCTGCACTCTGTTTAGTTGTGCTATCTTACAATCAATATAGTAAATGTGAGGTCAAGTGTGTCGCCAAGGTAACCGGTTGGAACTCCAAGTTGCGATGAGGTCTTAAAATGTATGGAAAGGGTCTTAAAAAATTCTTAAAAGGTATGACATTTGACTTCAGGATTCCTGCATATACCCTGTGGAAAGCGTCACGTTGCCGAGCAACGAAGAAAGTCAGCTGGTGGAGCTGTCATGTGATCGGTCGCTGAAAAAAAAATTCTAAGATATTTGCACTCTTTATTTAGTTGTTTATTTCTTGACTCTATAAGTACTGTTACTGTTTAAATTGTATTTATTTTTATTCTAAAACTGGTTTGAATGTATATTTTGTTTGTTGAGGGGATAATAATACAACACACACAGTTCTGTATTCTTCTCAAAAGCATGCCTGTTATTGAAGATAAGTCTGCCTTTTTATGTAATACAACACGAGTGCCTTTTTATTTATTACATACAATACAATTTAGACTCTAAAAACTTGACGACCCTCACCAATTTAAACTTGTTTAAAAAGCATACCGTAGTTCTGTGAAGGGATATCATCCGCCTTCACTTTTATATTAATATTTTATATTACTGCACTACTTTTTGTGAAGTACATTTGTGTGGTTCAAAATGGTGGGTCGCGACTCATTGACGAAGGACAAAGTGGGTCCCGAGGCCAAACCAGTTGAGAACCCCTGCTCTGGCGCGTTTCCACTGCAGCGGGAGCTCGCTTTAAGCGTGCCGAGCCGTGCGGGGCCCGTTTTTGGTTGCGTTTCCACTCGGCCTAGTTTTGGCCCGGGGCGACTTTTTCACCTTTTTTCTGGGCCGACTAAATCGTGGTTCTAGGGCCAGGAACAACCGGGCTGAGTCGGGCTGAGCATGCTAAACTAGAGAGAGAATCGCTGGCAAGGGGGCTACAACTACAACAACAGGAACATATGTGACCGTGATTTAATTGTAATACACGTTTCAAAATGATGCCGAAGTAACAACACACTGATACCGGTTAGTAAAAACCATGAATTAATGCTTTGAGTCTGCAGACAGACGGCAGAGAAAACCCTTTTAAAATGCGTGTTTTCTGAATGGAGATCGGCTAAGCTAATGTTATATATGCTCCGACCGTCCACACTCACAACAACGGCCTATACAGACATAAATAAACCAGCGACTGTACTCTCCATGACACAGGCAGTCTGTGGTTTGGACTTGTTTAACTTTTGTCTAGTTTCTGAACAGATATGAAGAGCTGTGAGCTCTGAGGGCTAACAGCTAACGGCTGTGTTGTTTTTCTGGGGCTCTCATTGAAGATGACGTCACGGCTCCGCCTACACTGCGTTACTATAGTAACTACCCCAGTTCCTAAACTGTAATGGAAGCGCAGCATTAAAGAGAGCCGGGCCTAATAAGGCCGAGCGAGGCCTGCAGTGGAAACGCGCCATAAAGGACTTAAAAACTGGTGTTGTTACATTAGGCGGTCCCTTGGCAGAGGCAGGCCGTTCTACAGACAACACGTGGAGTTATGCAGAGTCAGATGAGGACTTTGTTCCTACGGGCACAGATGCAGACAGTGATATTGTTCCTATAGAGGAATTGAACATAAAGTCGGATCTGTTTTATTGAAGTTAGAACATCTAGTTCATATTCCAGCCTCAGCAGTTGATGAAGTGCTTGGTGAACTTCACTACTTAATAAGCTCTGCAGCAAAACCGGTGACGAGCAATATCTGATCTATTCAAGAATCATAAATTGCAAGTTGATGAATCTATTATAAAATAACTTTCTACCGCCGTGTGCACAGGTAATCCTCTGGGGAACGGGCCCCTGGGAACAGCCTATAGACGTGAGAAGTACTATACAAAATGTTTTAATGTTTTAATGTATTCTTGACTCAAAGACCAAAAGGTGCTTTCAGTATATTCCATTGCTAAAAGCTTTGCAGCAGTTGCTCGATCACAATGATGTCATAGACAAGCTTATGGAAACCCAAAGGTACACGAAGGCCCTGCCGATGACCAGCAGCAGTCCACTCGAGATGAGCACTTCGAAGAAACTCTTTTGTTATCAGGGGAGAGGCTAAGAATCACTGCAACGCTGTTTGAGGATGACTTTGAAGTCCCTTGGGAACATCTCGAAAGACACACAAGCTGTGTGGGGTACACTGGATTCTAAGTAACCTACCCCCTGGGCTCCATGTACTCAGCTCTGTTGTGCTGAGTGGTGATATAAAGACCCACAAGCTGTGTGGGGTACACTGGATTCTAAGTAACCTACCCCCTGGGCTCCATGTACTCAGCTCTGTTGTGCTGAGTGGTGATATGAAGACTTATGGAGAAGCTTTAAACCCCTTTTACAGCATTTGGTGACGTTGGAAAAGCGGCGTGTTTTCATTTCACGCCTCGTGAGTTTGTGGAAGGCACAGTCCAGTGTGTAATAGCAGACCATGTGGGAGCGCATGGAACAGGTGGCTTTGTGGAGAGTTTCTCAGGAGACTATTTGTGCAGGTTTTGTACGGGGAGGAAGTCGGAGATTCAGAGTGAACACGTTCAGTCTTAGAACCAAAGACATCCATGAAGAGCATGTTGAATCGGCAAAGGGAAATGGAAATAGCTGCTGCGGAGTAAAAAGAAATGGTGTTTTTTCAGAGCTGCTTATTTTAACGCCACCAAAGGGGATCCTCCAGATATTGCACACGATGTATTTGAAGGTGTCATCCCAGTTGAGCTTGCATACTGCTTAGGTCTTTTGATCTAAAAAAAACATTTTACTTTAGAAAGCCTGAATGCAACAGTTAGATAAAACTAATCGCCCCCCTGTAATACAGCGCACTTTCACACCCAAGAAGACACTTGGTGGCAATGCTCATGAAAACTGGAGTTCGATCAGACTACTACTTGTGATGGTCACTTGATACCTGAAGAGGAACCGGCATGGCAGGTTGTCTTAGACCTCAAAGATACAACTATTGCATATCTAGAGGGTAAGATTTCAGATCATAGATACTGTGAACCTTTTCCTGATGCAAGAATGAGAAGCTTCTTTCAGCAGCAGCCACTGTAACAGGAAGAGTGGCAGAGATTCTCAGAGCACATTGGGGTACATTCCTGTCAGCTTCTTCTCATGAAGGAAGGCCAATAGTTCCATGTTTGTGATCTTCTTTGATGGCAAATGTGGAACATTTTGCATTTCTGCAGCAAGTTCCCTGCCATCAATGTCTGGTTGTCCATCGTGGGTCAGAGCAGAGCTCAGGGTTCGACAGTGCTTTGGCAGTTCTTCGTTTGATGTGGTGGGAAAGTTGATGAGCACTCCAAACGTGTCCTTTACCTCTTCAAGGTGCTGAAACCTCTCAAGTGAAGAGAGGGCTGGATCCACCACCACATTAAAACATGTGATTTCCATGTTTTAAGTGCATCATCTGGAGACTCATAACCAAACTGCCGTTTTGTGGATCTCAGCCGCTTTCGTTTGAGAACAGACTCCACGTTCATCTCCTCATCTCCTTTGCAGTTGTCTGTGCATCAGAACATCCAGTCCTTCTGTAGCAGGTGAGGGAATCTCCTGTTTTCTGCAGCAGGTCGACAGCCCCATCCAACTGCATGGAGGGTGACTGCATCAGTTTGCTCACATGCTGGATCGTGTAGAGGATGTCATACCGTATGGTTTTGCAAATGATCAAACGGTAAGATCCAATCTCCTCAGCCAAAGACTGGGCTTAACTCTCGCCACAGGGTCTGCAGTTGTTTCCCTCGCCTCCAGAAGAGCCTCTCTGATTGGCCCAGCCGGGTACTTTACTGCCTCAACGCTTGTTATCCTGCTTTCCCACCTGGTCTCTGACCACGATTTTAGGGTTGCTTTGACATGTTTCAGCTGGACGTCCCATCTATGCGTGGAGGCAGAGAAGAGTTTGTACAACTTTGTTAAATAGCCAAAGTAGCCGATAGCATCTGGTGAGCTCTTTGCAGCATCAGCTGCCTCCAGATGTAAGGTGTGAGCGCCACAAGGGACAAAGAAAGCTCTTGGGTTCTGCTGAAGCAACCAGCCTGAACACCTTTATTCTTACCCTTCATGTTGGCACCGTTGTCATACGACTGTCCTCAAAGGGGATGTTAAGTTCCTCCAGCCTTTTGAGAATGAGCAATGTCACACGTTCCCCTGTTGACTGCTCTGCCACCAGAAAGCCCAGGAAATGTTCTTTAAAGTGCCAGTGAAGTGCATGTTTTTGCGCCAAAATGAAATGGCAGTTTCATTCCTTACATATCATTGTGCCTGTTCATGGCTAAAATAATTTTAATTATTAATTAATTATTAAAAATGAAAAAATATAATTGTAATAATAACGTCCGTCTGAGCCTACCGGAAGTTGCAGACGATAGCGGCTGTGACGTCACAAGATGGGCCCGGTTGTGATTGTAAACATGGCGGAGACTTTGGAAAGTGATACAAGTGTGAGAGAAATGATTGATTTTGACAGTTTTTGTACAGGATAGACGAGGAAAGTGGCACAGAAGATGGAAGTAACGATGAGGAAGCGCAGGACATCACTGAACCCTACAGATTTGAGCCGTCAGGGACGTCAAGTGGGGAGGATGATGGCGACGACATGGACGAGGGGGAAGACATTGACCGGCTACAGAACACTGAATGGTTAGCAGGTTAGCAGTAACTGTGCTGTCACTGTCGATTGGAAAATAGGAGGGGGGGGGGCTTGGGCTCAGCCTCTGGGAAATAATTAGCTTATGTACATGTCATGTGCTAGAGTATTATTAAACGAAATAATTTTCTGGTCATTGAATTAAAACATACGCCAGGGTGACCAGCCCTGTTTTTCTGTTTATCTGCAGCTTATGGGAATAATTCCACCTATCAGATAATCAGGGGGCGAGAACACGAAATTATTTTCATGCGCACATAGTCTAACTTTATTGGATCTTCTGCATAAAATTCAACAATATACAGTTCCAAGTTAAAATGATAAAATCCAGTGACCTTGCAAAATGTCGCAACCTGACAACATTGAAACATCCTGGCATTCCTGCTAATCATAATGTTACATCTGTTTTATATGTTTTAGGTGTCAGTGCGACAACTGTAACAACATGGACACTGTAGCCGAGAGTGTGTGCTGTCGGGAAATCCCCGCTGTCACCAGGACCATGGAGGAGGATGGTGTCCACAGCTGCATAATCGACCACCCCGGCTTCCGATCTGGCCGTCTAGACATCTGGGTGCTGCGTATAGCATACTATGGATACAGGCAACATTATGGCCATCTCCAGCAAGAGGGCAATGAGTAAGCCTTACAAACACTATTTACAATAAAGTCTATTACTAGTATATAAATGTATCAGTTTATATGATGTCATGACAACTTTTGCAACTTTATACGTTTGAATATTAGTCTTTTATGATCTGAGTATAAGAAAATGTAACTTTGAAGTTGACCTATTATCATCTATTGTAGTAGTCTCTCGACAGTAGCTGTCGTCATATCAATGCTTTAATGTTTTATCTTGCAGACGCCACCGATACACAGCCTACCGCCAGCTGGTGAGACTTTGCTGGGGTTACCTAGGACGCGACATAAGAGTGCCACTGCCCTCTGTGCAGTGAACCGAATTCGTCGACAGTTTCCATCCATGGACTATCGCGGTTATGAAGAAGGACAGTGACGATACAGTTCTGAAGTGAATGTTTAATACAGACAGACTCGTTGGTCTTGAAACGACTGGCATGTGCCTTGATGGCCTCTGCTCTCAGGCTTCTCCATTGCCGAGGACAGAGTGGGAGGAGCCTCCAGCCGCACAGGCCTGTCTGCGCTGGGTCGACCACCTCTCTCATGAGATCATCCACACAGCCTGCAACAGAATACAACATTCTGTTAATAATAATAAATGGTGTCTGTCATCAAGCCGAGGTCATTCTTTCAATTGGGGTTTTGAACTGAATGAGTTCCTAAATCATTAGTACCGGTTCATTACCAATCTGGACAATATTATTTTGAGTAATTTCACTGAATGTTGCCTCTACTAGGATCTTCTTCACAACATGACCTCCAGCCTTGTAGCGGATTTTGAACCTCTGTTCTCCCGCCTTCGTAGCTGCAGTATGTCTGCTGGCATTCTCGTTGTAATGCAGTCCGGCAAGAAGGGTTCTGTTAACATAAGCAAAGAAACCGTTTTAAAAATGTGAAAATAAATATCTCTTTTGTAATTATTCCACGTCTATACATGAACAGCTCTATTAAACTTGATTTTGATTCAGAAAGTGATTTAGTGTTTTATTTTAGTCCTGGCAATGTGTGTCTTGGAGTTGACTTCATCACAGTTCCTTCCTCCATTTTGCTCCAATGCTCAGTTGACTCTGCCACTTAGTTGCCTGCAGACAGGAGTCACATGTCTGGTGGCTCGTAAGTAGTGTTCCAGTGGTTGTCCACACTTGACGGATGTCGACGCTGCCGCAAGATGGACAGTGGCACCACTGTAGCAGTTTCCCGAGGCTGGAGCCAAAGACGATGTATTTGGGTTCCTTGTGGCAGATCTCATCCGCAAATGCTTCCCGACTTTCTGACAGATCTGACGGTCAGAAGGATCAGCCGCTGAGATGAGGCTACTGGGTTCCCAGTCTGAGGTCCTGATACTGATGGTGGTGCAGCTGGACGGCGCGGCGTCTTCCAGTTGTGTTGCTCCAGCTTTGACGCCTGGCTGCTGCTGCTGCTAGAGGCAGCCGGTGGTGGCTGGTCAGGTGTAGCTGGGTCTCTGGTGCCATGGACCTTCAGCTTCCTCTGCCTCCCTGGTACGGGTAGACTTGCAGTCAGCATCTCGGGCGTCACCTGGCATGCTGGAAATTAAATGATCAATGGAATACTATATTGTGTTTATATAAAACCACACATCTATGTTGATCTGTTGCTGACTATTTAGAGTTAACAAAGTCAACATTAGAATATCCCGTACTGTAATACAGTATTATATGACACACTCGCTCGTCCAGTCAAACTGTTGTGGTTTTTTTTTAGGAACTGATTGAACTTCGATTTAATAGTGCAGTACTATTAACCAATCAATAGTGGCGTTACCCTCTGACTGTGTCTTTGTGAGCTGTTTCCCAGTCTGTGTCTTGATGCTGGCAGTAGCTGTTGGAGTCCAGTCTGTCTGGCAGGCCTGATCTCGACTCTGTCCTTCCTGCCAGGTGAAAACATAAATGTCATAGTGTGATGTTGTAAACTATTTTTGAGGGGTTAGAAGTTCTAGACAATATTATCATGATAAACATGTACCCTACAGTAATGCTTAGCTAGAGCCAATGCATGTGTAAGTCAATATCATGCCTGACTAGCAACTTTCTACACTGATTATATTTAGCAGACTGGTTTGCCGGTTGCATGTTTGGTGTTTGGAACAAGACTAATGCTAAGCTTTTAGTTTTACATAACAAGTGTAAGATCTAAGGTGTGCATATTACAAAGAAGGTTTTTCTTCATGTGTCCACTGTGTGTGCCAGTCATGATACCGTGCAAGGTAACACCAGCCAATGTGCTCATCTAAAACAAAACCTGGACCAATCACAAACCTGTTCCGGTGCCATGACGGTCAGTGGCCATCTCCATCGATTCCTGTGTGGAAGCAAAACTGCTCTCTCCACTTCTGATTCTGCCAGGAGTTCTTCTACTTTCTGCAAATGAACACAATATGAAATGGATTTCAACATTATTCAAAACAGTATAGGCCTACACCTTGCTCATTCCATTTCAACAATACTAATTCAGGAGACTACTAGCCACCGGAATTAAATCCTGATTTAACATCAACAAATTAGGCCCAACAACTTTACCCGCTTTCTCTCTCATTGCAAATGCAGATCGAGCCGGTCTTGATGTTGAAAGTTGTCCCACAGCTGAAGTCCCAACTCTGGGGAAACAGTTGGAATTGCTCCCTCCTTCAGGATCAAGGTCCTCTTTGTCGCAATGCCCATCTGCGCTCGTAGTAGAGCACTTTCATCGAAGGAGTCCCTTGTGAAGTGTTCACTGGTAGGCTCCCAGTCCTTCCTGGGTCTCTGTACTTGCTTTGCCCAGGCCTTTGACAGATCTGTAGAAATAAAATAAATCCAACCATTTATAGTCAAAAGATAAGCTCTCTATTCTATAGGTAATCTATTATGACATCATTAACACGGCCATGGAAGTCAATTTAGTTGAGGACAATATTTTGTCATAGATCTAGACAAGGGTGTAACTTTGGTTTGAGAAGTGGGGGGGACACAAAACAATGAAAAATGTTCTCGATTTAATTCCATTTCCTGCCTTTCTACAAATATATTTTGACTATAGTGTTAACAAATCCAAGAAGAATGTGTAGTGTACATAATGAGTGTGCACACTTATCTAGTATCCTATCCATGTGAACCTGTTTTATTTGTGATGACCTCACACCCTCTAGGGGGGTCCGGGGGCATGCACCCCGGGAAGATGTTTTTCTTTACATTGAAGTTAAAGGCATCAATCTGGTGCACTTTGAGGGCAACATTAAGAGATTTATGGATACAGCTCTCAACTCTCATATGAAACATATATTTCAATAATCAAAAAACATTGGAAGGATTTCTTAACCTATTTTATACAACTAATATTACATAGATGGAAATATTTGTTTACATAGATGACCAAACCAACTGAGATAACTTAGGCTACAGTTTACAATCTAATCACTCAGAGTCCTTTACCTCCCTGAGCTGACGCTATCTCTCTCAGTTCAACAGGAGAGGACTCTCCCTCTCCGTATGGTTGAAACAGCTAATCTCCGTTAGCTCCGAGCTAGCACTAGATGCTAACAACAACCCTGTAACTCTCTGTCTCTCTCTCTCTTTCTCTCTCTCTCGAATCGACCAGTGGCCTTTATTTGTCATGAACAATCAACGAATCTACGAAACAATGACACCAGCCAGACCCATCTTCATCTTTTGGGAACAGAAACATCGCCACTTCGGCAGACTTGACATTACTACAGCCAGCGGCAATGCATCGCTTCCCGTGTGTTTTTCCTCCCTCTTTCTTCACTGTCGCCTCCATTGTCAGGTTTTCTCGATTGGCAATCACTTCCAGTCGACTCCGACACGCTTTCCAGTAAAGTACTCGCTCAAAAACTTTGATAAATTCGACTTTGAAACAGAGAAACAATACACTGTGATGAATGTAAACACTTCGGAGGCGACCATCTCGTGACGTCACGCAGTAGATCGCAAGCCACGCCCACGAAGGCGGAGGTCAACTGCGGATTTCACGGCGGCAAATTCAAAACTCATCAAATTAGTTGCTATTCCAACATCTTTTGATATGGGTTCCAATGGACACTTTTGGTCATTACTATACGTATACTATACTATACAGATCATGCACAGGCGCACACTTCACGGGGTCTTTAACCTGTGGTTTCTCTTCTAGCGATACGATCCTCACAATAACAGAGAGCTGTTCTTTATGACTCAGATCAGGAGTGCAATCCAACATGATGGAGAAATACTTACACGTTTTTATCTCTTCCACAATTGTGTCCAGTATTTTAGAGCTGATTGAGTCAATCAGTTCATTTTGCCCATATAATGTGTGACTGCCAGCTCCACTGTCCACCCTACCAACATGCTGCTTCCTGACTGGATCGAATGTGGCCATAAGCTCCACTTCTTTAAAGAGTTGCCATTGTCCGGCTGGTTTAATGTGTCCGTGGACCCCTCAGAGCCAGGTGTCTCTGCTAAGGACTGAAGTATTGCCACGAGTCGGGTGAGAACGTCGCGCCCCCTATTTCCCTCAGCCTGAGCAAGGGCCATCTCTTGCATATCTATTGTAAGCCCCCTGGCAAGGCGGACGTCTAACTCCTTCCATGTTGCCTTGTTCGTGTTGTGCTCCTTGCTTTCTTCATACCTTCAGCAAGTGTCCAGTCCTTTAGTCCTTCCCTATTGAGTTTGTAACTTCTCTGTGAAAACATTTTGCAGCAGAAGCCGTGCAAGCTATCATTCTTTTTTGAATACATCAACCAGCTTCTTTTGATTTTTTCTCCGTTGATTAAGACTCTGTTAGAATAGTCCTGCTGACACCGTCTCCCGTCTTTTTGTTTGGGAAAGGTAAACCTATGTTTCACTTGATATGGTCCTCTGAACAAACTCTGTCCTGTCATTATCAGTAAGAACAGATGGCCAGTCGGCAGGGTCTATTGGTGAAGCCTTTATCCCTGATGCTGAGGTGGAGGGGACAGGAGCGCTTGATGCTGTATCACTGGGCTCTGCTGAGGTGGAGGGGACAGGAGCGCTTGATGCTGTATCACTCTGCTGAGGTGGAGGGGACAGGAGCGCTTGATGCTGTATCACTGGGCTCTGCTGAGGTGGAGAGGACGGGAGCGCTTGATGCTGTATCACTGGGCTCTGCTGAGGTGGAGAGGACGGGAGCGCTTGATGCTGTATCACTGGGCTCTGCTGAGGTGGAGGGGACAGGAGCGCTTGATGCTGTATCACTGGGCTCTGCTGAGGTGGAGAGGACGGGAGCGCTTGATGCTGTATCACTGGGCTCTGCTGAGGTGGAGAGGACGGGAGCGCTTGATGCTGTATCACTGGGCTCTGCTGAGGTGGAGGGGACAGGAGCGCTTGATGCTGTATCACTGGGCTCTGCTGAGGTGGAGAGGACGGGAGCGCTTGATGCTGTATCACTGGGCTCTGCTGAGGTGGAGGGGACAGGAGCGCTTGATGCTGTATCACTGGGCTCTGCTGAGGTGGAGAGGACGGGAGCGCTTGATGCTGTATCACTGGGCTCTGCTGAGGTGGAGGGGACAGGAGCGCTTGATGCTGTATCACTGGGCTCTGCTGAGGTGGAGGGGACGGGAGCGCTTGATGCTGTATCACTGGGCTCTGCTGAGGTGGAGGGGACAGGAGCGCTTGATGCTGTATCACTGGGCTCTGCTGAGGTGGAGAGGACGGGAGCGCTTGATGCTGTATCACTGGGCTCTGCTGAGGTGGAGGGGACAGGAGCGCTTGATGCTGTATCACTGGGCTCTGCTGAGGTGGAGAGGACGGGAGCGCTTGATGCTGTATCACTGGGCTCTGCTGAGGTGGAGGGGACAGGAGCGCTTGATGCTGTATCACTGGGCTCTGCTGAGGTGGAGGGGACGGGAGCGCTTGATGCTGTATCACTGGGTTTTTCAGGTTGATATGTGAAGCTCATTAGCTGTGCTGTGTGCTGTGTATTAATGTCTTTGTTGATTGAGTAACACATGGAAATGGTAACTTGAGGGAGACCATAATTAATATGAACTAGTATTAATGTGGCATAAATTGTTACTTGCTGTTTTAATTTAAAGTGAATAAAATGTTAACTTCTGCGAATCATGGTGTCTTCACTCAGCTCCCCAACCCAGTTCTAAAGCTCTGTAAAACAAACCTCCTTTTGAAGTTAAAGCCTTAAATGGTTGTCGGTTCAATTCCAACTGGTGTAGTCAGTAGTGTTTTTATGTATTTAGTAACTTCTATTTTGTCCATTTGGTTACATATGTAACAACGGTGTTTGTTAAACAAACACAAACAATTAAATGTTTAATTTCACACAAAAGTAGCAAAAATAGCAGATCTACAAGCTTGAAATGCGTCGCACTGCAATGCGTTTTGAGCTTGTAGATCTGCTATTGTTGTTATTTTTGAATTGGAATCCTGAAAAGTAAAGTTTTTATTTAATTTGGGCTGTTGGGATATTGCTCCACTGGTAAATACTATCCTGTTAACCTTAAAAAATGACTGCTTATGCAGGCAATGTTGTAGAAATGTTTGAATGAATACTTTAACACTTTGCTAAAACTACAGAGGTACAGTTGTATGTTTGTAACCTGTTGTATATTGATGTGTTGCAGACAAACGGACCGTGTAGCGGGTTGAGTCTCGCCCTGCGTCCAAGTCACGCTCCGGCACGCTGTCGACGAGGCTCATTGTACTGGAGGCTCATTTTCTTGTGGTGAGTATATGACTTCATTCACTTCCCCTCGACCTTAACTATCAAGTTCTCTGCTATCCAATGATCTGCTTGATACCATCGCTGTTGGGCAGAAACCTTGCATGTCCACAACATTAAATTAACGTAGTTGTTCAGTCACAAGTTATTGTTAATACTGTCATTGGTTAAATATTCATATAATCGACATACGCACCTAACTACTCAATCTGGCAACCCTATTTTGCATTTTATTATAGGTGAAGATTTTCAAAATATATTCACATTTTGTTTGTTGCTGTAACCGCCAATCTCACGACCTGATGCATCAAGCTGTGAGTCTCCCTACTTGTGACACTGCCTTGATGAAGTATAAAATGGGGCATTCATGTATTAAAATAATCAAAGATTAAATGTGGAGATGCAAGGTTTCTGCCAGACGGCAACAACATCCATTGGATTTATTGATGATCACTAATTGCAACATTCTCTTCTTTTTCAGTGACTGTTGCTGTGAATGTGGCTGTAAGGTTTGTGCTGGAGCAGTATCTTGCAGGTCCCAACTTTTAAAACATTACAGAGAGAAACATACAATTCATGGGACAAATAGAAGACACGAAGCCATTGGTTGTGATCCCATGATCAGCGACTTCACAATGAGATGGCCAGCTCTCTTTGATGTGACTGAGGTTAGTATGAACTAGTGACCGTGTATGTGACTTATTGTGTAAACGCTGTGCCATATTAATGAAAATGGTCTCATAAAGCCATATGTGTGCTTTCAGATTAATGCTGAGTTCAAACGGATCACCACAATTCCTCTGCAGTCTAGGTTCCTATCACAGCTGGACCTGTACTCTGCAAACCTGCTGAAGATGTTTGAAAGCACAACTGGGCAGAAAGGGAAACAACTGAAAGCGTTGACTAACAACATGGACACAGTAAGTTATCTGATACTTTAGTAGATGTTTAGGTGGGCAAGTGAAAGGATGTCGCTAGACATGAAGCAGGGAGTGAGGCTAAACACAGGTCAGAGTACAGTAATGTCAGCCTATGGAATCCTCTGGGTGGGACCCTGTGGGGACACCCCGGCTTTCTCCTCTCAGATACTTAAGTCTCGTTAGTCGCCAGACTCCTCAGCCATCAACTTGATCTGGTTCACCATATCAAGTTTTATAACGTGTAGATAGCCATTATTGTTTTGGGCGTCCTTGACATGAAAAAGTTTGAGCAACACTGAAATATAGCAACATAATTTTGTCAGGAAACGGTTTTAGAATCGGCCTCAGGTCCTACTGGGTTAAGCTAGGTGTCTAGCCCAAGTTTAACCTGTGGACCGTGGTTCTTATTTTTTAGAAAAGAGACTGGCTTGTCATTGTTCCACCCATTGCTTTCCTTTGAGAGTTCAGGGGGAGGTGTGGGGTGGGTGGCTATAAAGTATGGAACTTTGTTGTGGTCCTGGTCATAAATAGAATGTTCTAAAAGGGAAAGGTGGCCATTGGAGCAGGATTTGTGATGATGATAGTGCATGCACAGCACCTTTTTTTTTGTTAATTTATTGTCAAACATGTGCTGCAAGGACCTTATGTATCTGTGTATTTGAGTTTTAAGTGTGTATTCTGTTCTTCTGTCACTCATCTTTCAGGATGACATTGATGCGGGAAGGGACCTCCTAATTAAAGGACTCTGCCTCTACCTCAACGAGGATCCTGGAGACCTTGTGCAGGAGTTCATAGTAAGTGACTAATTGTAAAGTGTATACATGTGTACATCTTAGATTAAGAACCAGAGAACATTCTCTGTCATTAGCTCTTATTTAGCTGAGCACTCAGACAGGCAGTGTTGTGTTAACTCTGCTCAAGTGTGGTGCTACTCAAGTTAACTGTACTGTAGTTGAATTACATAGTTGTGACTTAAACACATACTAAAATGCTAAATACTGCTAAAAGCACTGACTAATTAGTCCATCACTCCTTTAGTGACTCTGCATGATTGCTGATTATTTAACTAACGACTAAACTGTTGGCTGAGAAACATGGGCTTCTAATGATGGCTTCATCTCCCATGATGGCCATACTTTACACATGACTTAGTTGCACACCAGTGTCTCACCGAAAATAGCTGATCTACAAGCTCACAACACGTTGTGAGCTTGTAGATTTCGGTGCCAGACAACCAAGTGAAATCAGACTTGATCAAACCACTCTGTATAGTTATGAGAAACAAGCTGACACAGCCTCAAAGCATAGTGCATCTCATTCACTACAGATACATGGAGTTCACAAGCTAATCAGAGCTATATTACAGTCTTGACTCATGGTTGAGATTCCTGTGTTGAATGCTGGTCTCATGAATGCTTTTTCTTAACTAATAATCCTTTTTGTGAACACTAGGATGTGGATGAGACGATCGTTGAAGGTGCGATTGAGAAGACCACCATGGGGATCTTCACCCTAAAAAACACCGCCAGTGAGGACGATGTCAGAGTTGTCCTGGAGGGGGTCACAGTCATACGAGATCTGGAGACTGGCTTTTGCATCCGCCATGTTGTTGGGACTGATTTACTCTCTGAACCTGAGTTACCCAAAACAGCTCAGCTGCACATTTGAGGTACTGCAGAAGATCATAATGGAGTCGGATGGTGGGGTCCTCTCCTACAAAGCACACAGCTTGAAGACCAAGCTACACGAGTGGGAGTAATGCTCACTGGTGGGGGGTGAAGGGAGGGGGGGGGGGGCACTCAGACATTCTACCAGTCTTTGAAGAAGACTGTGTCAAAGAATCTCACAGACTCTTGTTTGCCTCTTTAATATCTTAAAGTTGACCAAAACACGTCATGTTTTATACTAATAATGGCCAAAGTTTAACATAATAGTCAGTATAAATAGTGTTAGTTAAAGTGGTTCAAATCTAAAATGGCACTTTCCCGGTTTTAATGGGTTTGATGTTTTTATGTGCCTTATGTCCGTTCTCACTCACGGCCCAAATAAGTATAGAAATGTATAAATATATATAAATATTCTAACCACTATTCACATTAGAAAATACCATGCATCTTGTTCCATATGTTTGAACTGAATTAGTCCTGGACTTTGAAGAAATGCATTTTAACAATTTTGCCTCTGTTTGAATACAAGAGAAACCCACTCTCAAACTGAATCTCTCTCAAACTGAATCTCTCTCTGAATGTGACTTATGGGGAAGACAAAAAAAATCTAATGTAAAAGAAGAATACATATATGTAAACTAACAGGCGTCTAAAATTAGCTAAAATGTATTAAAAAAAGAATGTTAACATGTTTATATTGTTGTTTATAAAGCAATTTTGCTCAAGTGTTTTACACGAAGGTATTCAAAATGTTTATTTGATGTAGTGTTTTACATAAAATATGTTTGATACATTGATACTTTACATAATGCACTTTACTGTATTCCCCTGCATTTGAAATAAAATGTATTTGCACTGTTTGAATTGTGTTGTACTAATATGATCATATCATGTATCTAGAATAATGAACATGACTGAATAAGGTTGCCAGAACATGATTATAACATTTATAAATCAATGGAATGAAGTTAAAATAACATGACTAAATCATGTTGCCAGAACGTGATTTAAACATGTATAAATCAATGGATTGATGTTAAAATAACATGACTAAATCATGTTGCCAGAACGTGATTGAAACATGTATAAATCAATGGAATGAAGTTAAAATAACATGACTAAATCATGTTGCCAGAACGTGATTGAAACATGTATAAATCAATGGAATGATGTTAAAATAACATGACTAAATCATGTTGCCAGAACGTGATTGAAACATGTATGAATAACTTTGTTCAATTACATTAGGTTAAGTTAATATTTATGTGTTTAACCTAGGCAACTGGATCGAGTGCTGCCAAAGCAAACGATTAATGTGCAACCAATGTCCACTATTCAATCACTTAGATCCAACGACTTATTTGTTTCAGTGTAGTAGATGATATATAGCAGGTGATGTAACTCTTTCCAAATGTCCCTGAATTTAAGGTGGGAGTAACGGTAATAATTGACGTTAACTCTAAATGTAACTATTGATTAGCAAACAAACGACCTTGCTATCGTCTAAAAGTAAGCTAGCAAGTTAAAACTGTTCCATCAACGGTAACTACAATCAATTTTTTTACTTAACTACAATCAATCATCATATCATCACATTAACGTTATTGTACCTTTGTCTTTCTCCCGTTTGTCGTCCTCCTTTTCCTTTTCCTTTTCTTTCTTCCCTGGGCACCAGATAACTTTGTTCTTTTCGACATGCTAATTACCGTCTTTTTTTTCTTCTCCCGAGTCACAGCAGGTCAAAGGCGGCGGGTCAAGTGTCAGTCAGTGACACTTGACCCGCCCCCCTCGCTCCTTGAGGACATAAACAGCCTACGGGGCTGGGGCAGTTCAACTTACCTGAATTAGGGGGGGGTGCCATACTGTATGGGCGCTGTAGGCAATATAGGCGTAGTTCTGTTAAGATAAGATAATAATTTGTACTTTGTTGATCCAAAATCGGGAAATTGTTTTATTTTGAAAAAAAAAAATCCCAATTTTTTTTTTTTTAATAAAATAAATATTTCCCCCAATTTTCAGCGCCCCCCTGGCTTGATGCGCCCTTAGCATTCGCCTATACTGCCTATGCCAAGGGCCGGCCCTGCCCAAGACCTCCGTGAGTCTCAGTCAGGCCCATTCCCAAACCGCCCCCTACACCCTACCCCTCCGTTTGCACGTTCACGCGGAGGGTCCGCCATATTGAGGGCTGTTCCAAAGCAACGAGTGTCGAGGGGGAGTGGGCTATCAAGCCCTCAAACAGCGAGTCTGCAGCGGTGCTGACTTGAGACCGGTCTCTACCTGACCGGAGTCACGCTGTGTGTGTCCTCAGGAAACACGCTGTGTACAAGTAGTTCCAGCAAACATCCACTGATAAACTGCGATGTTAACAACCTCATATGTTTTTAACTTAGGATCATACCAGAGTTCCCGTTAGCCGGTAATTACCGGACTACGACCGGTAAAATATGCTGAAGACCGGCAAATCTAAATCTCTCCGGTCAAAGTTTCCGCTTAGCGCAATACCGCATCAGTTGCAACTTGCACCACTTATGTGACAGACAAGAATAGTCAACTCTAAAGTCTAACACTTAATGTGGAGAAAGAGATGTCCTGGATGGGTTGCATAGCGACGCTTATTGTGTAGGTGTCTTTTAATAAGCAGGTAGTCATATCATTAGCTAGAACTAGCTGGATCTGATCGATATGGACATAAACGCGAGTGAAGTCTAATCTGACGGGAGAGATCAGCTGCTGCTGACGAGTCGAGACGCAGCTCTGCATGATCACCTGCAGCGGTGAGCGGAACAAAACACACACTTCAGGTTAGAATATCACACGTAGCTATTTTAATTACCTCTCAAACTACCGTAACTAGTTATAGACATGTTTAGTTTCACTGTCGGGTCACTCATTACTGATCCGCGAGCTGCATGATACTGGCGGGCTGTCAGGACAGGAGGGGGAGAGAGCGCTCCGTTTATTATTCCCGTGTTATTGTACACTTGAATAATGTAGTTAATCTATTATAATTAGTTTAATATTATTTGTTTTAAAGCTCAATAAATAACAAAGAAGACCTTTGACCGGCACTTTTCTCATTTTGTCCGGAAGATTTAAACTTTAACGGACATGTTGACCGGCGAAAAAATATTCTAACGGGAACTCTGGATCAAACCTGTGTTTAGTCTAGAAAAAGGTAAATGTGTGCATTTTATTATAAAGTTGTGTATATTTACAGACCGCTGCAAAAACTAAGAAGCTTATAAACATCAGGTTTAAAACTAAAAGAGCTTTGAAACACAATGAAAGATGTTTGGAGTTTTATTTGAGTTATTCATTTAAACTTTTTGTCAAAGAGATGCTGATTTGAAACCGTTGTTACATACAGTTACGGCACTTCCTGTTTGTGCCGGAGAGAGGGGAAGCCGTCCCAAAGCTTGCTGCTGTGTTTACTCCCTCTGACAGGAGGAGCCTCGTTGAGCTACAGACGGAGTTCACTCCATCACGGAGGGGTAGGGTCGAGGGAGTGGTTTGGGAGTGGGCCTCCCTCACCCTGTTCCAGTCCCGCCTCAAAACCCACCTCTTCAACTCTGTATCCATAAGCCCCCCCCCCTCTCAATCAACTTCCTCCTGACTGCTTTTCTGTTTTGTTTCTTTCTGTTTTGTTTGTCTACCCTCCCTCCCAAATGTAAAGCGTCTTTGGGTTCAAGAAAAGCGCTACAGAAATAAAATATATGATTATTATAATAAGTACCCTGTATCAAGATGCAAAACAAGTGAAATTTGACCTTTTTAGAGAGATTTAGCAAAAAAAACACGGTGGTGAGACGATCTCCCTAGAAGCTCCGTAAAGATACGTGTTGTGATGACTGTGTTTGCTTCCCCTGTCGCGAGTCCGGATCACTCAGTGATGATACTATATACCTACATAATCTGTGGAGTCTCAGCTTTAATTGGATATCTTGTATGTGCAGCTACGATAAGTAATAAGGGTACTTTTATCTTGAGTTCTGTGCCAAAGTCCGTTAGCATTTTTCATTTAGTCATTTAGATGCTTCTTATGAGACTTGTGTTTTGTTTTGGTAAACATGGTTTGTATCGTCAGTTAGCTGAGATTATTTCCGTTAATCCGGTATAACACATTAATAGTTTGTTAAATATTAAGATCCCCTGAGACACAGTATCGTGAAATTTTTTTTTTTTACATTACGTTTTTTATGAATTGAACAACAGAAAAATAATCGTTAGATTAGTCGACTAATCGATCAAATAATCGCCCGATTAATCGTTTTCGAAATAATCGTTTCCCCCCAGCACTAGTAAACACAAATGTACGGCAAATATGGAAGATAAGTTCATTTCACAGCGGGTGGATCGTAACCCTGACTTTAAGATCTGTCAGGCATCTCCCCCGTATTCATGGTATGTGCACCGCTGCTAAAACACGATCATTAATATCCTCTACTTTCCAGTATGTAGTGTCGCTTTCCGGGACACAGCCCCACACACAATGTGTGTGTCTCTGTTTTGATCCGCTCTGTGTGTATTTACATGAACACAGAGCGGATCAAAGCAGATACATATACACAGTTTTTTAGGGAACACACTGCGGTCCCACAGACAATATTGTAATATATCTTTAACAATCAACACCTTAAATGGGTAAAGATGGTCGCTTAACGTAGCCTTCTACCGTACAACCTGCCTCAGCGCCCCTACACGTCGGCACAAGAGTAGACATGCAGAGCCGGACCGACGCAGTAAAGTTCTACACCGCCTGACAGCAGACATGAAACAATCATTTAAAACAAGACGTACCGCAAACATGCCGCAAGCTCATCCATCGGCTATGACTCCCCCTCCCCACTGAGCTTGGATTAATGTGCATAACTTTGGGCAAGGTTCATAGTTTTACATATTGTAAAGCAAGCAACTGCCGGACTAACGGCCCGTCCACACTACAGGCATCAAAAAATCTTGAAGCTGGGCGTGTCTGAGGCTTTCTCGCGCCCAAGGCGACCAACAACCAATCAGGAATCTCCCGCCCCCGGCATACAAAGCAATAGCAATGTTAAAACGAAGTAAACTGGATATAAAATCCCAAACAGGCGAAAACCTACCAGTTCCACCCCCTGTCTCTGCCCCCTCCCTCCATGCCTCGCTCCTCCGGTTTGTATCCCGGTAGATGAACAGAGACCGATCAAACGGAACCGGGTGATTCACTACCGCTCCATTTGTTTGAATATGAGGAAATGACCTGCGTAGTCTCTCCCAGCATACATGCGGTTTGATTGGCTAGCACTTGTACTGTCAGATGAACTCA
This sequence comes from Chaenocephalus aceratus, assembly GCA_023974075.1. NCBI lineage: Eukaryota > Metazoa > Chordata > Actinopteri > Perciformes > Channichthyidae > Chaenocephalus > Chaenocephalus aceratus. The sequence goes on from JAMFTG010000045.1 coordinate 68,272, forward strand.
CCTTATGATTTTCATGGCTGTATCCTAGCTAACGCCAGTGAATGACAATGTTTACAAATTGACAGCTGTATTTACGTTGCTCGTTGGGCAAATGTGAACTTGGCTTTTTTCAAACAATGCGTCTTGTGATAACCTGTAACTATGACGAACATTTGATGACATTAAATAACTTTTACCTTGTAGAGATCTCCTCGGGACAGAACCAGCTTACTCCTCCGATGCGGGAAGAACATATGGTAGAACCCCTCCCCCCCCCTTTGTTTAAAAAAGAAAAGCTTCAACATTTTCAGATAAAGATTTTTTGCAATTTCTTCTGCTTTTCATCGTGTCCATTAAAGTGCCATATTGTTCAATTACGAAACTATTAAAGTACGGTTTTGAGTCCGACCATTTAGATTTGTGAATAAAATATTTGTCAATAATAAGAAGCTGAGTAATCGGCTGCAGAGCAAGCTGCTGACGTATGTGCTCAGTGGGCGGAGTTACAGAGATAAACATAACTTTTTTCTTATTTCTTAACATGATTGAGACTTATAGAACGTACACCCCTCAAGATTAAAATAATTCTACATGATTGATTGATGTTTTCGATGAGAAACATGAATACATTCTTGAACAACCCCACTTTCCCCTTTTCTTTCAGTGTAGACCATTGCATTCGGAAACCATTAAATCTGATGAACTACGTTCCTCTGGTTGTGCAAACACTGAGATGTGGTGAGTTGAATACATCTGGCCAGAGGTCATTTCTGGTGGTCATAGAAAATGCAATCCAGTTTTTATTTGTCTGCTGATAAATTGAGGCAACTCACATTAAAATGCACACACATTACTTTAATGCTTATTATGCATGCCTTCAGGGGTTGGTTATAGTTTTTGGGTCTTTGCATTTCATCACCTCGAAACACACGGAGCAGTACGACCCCCCACCACATGCACACACAAGCATATCTGCATAATTAGACGCACACACACAGTTTTCAAAGAGAAAAGAGGCAATACAATGTTCTGCCTTCTCCCTAAACCCGAGCTCCAATCTGATTAGAGGAAGATCAAAGAGAGGCAGGCAGGTTTCTCTGCTCTAATTTGCCTCGGGGGCTCAGCGCGGAGGAAACAATCGTATTTATTCCATCCATTCCATTCCTCCCTTTGCCCTCTCTCCTTCTAGCTTGACGTCTCTCTTTAACCATTTCCTGTATTTAACCTTCTTTGCAACTCGCTCCCCGCTCGACCTCACCTGTTCGTCTCTTAGTATCATTTCAATTTCCTCTGCTTTTCCCCACCCAGCCTCTCAGATCTTCTTAAGCGTCAACAATGGTAAACATTTCTTTTGTTGTCTGATCCAATTAAACAGCTTAAAGTTGCTTTCTCCTCGGCGGCGGCTCACGGCTCCCTCAGTGTATTCTGTAAATCTCACACAGCTATAAAGCCTCTGTGGGTGATAGGCATCTTTACATAAACTAGACTCTGTTTATTAAAACTTATCAGGATAGTGTAGTGCCGAGAGATAGGAGTCGGAGGCGGTGCATCGAAGGTGCAAAAGTTGACTTTATTGAGCAGATAGCATATGTTGTCCGGTTGCAGTCCGGGAAGAGAAGAGGAAGAAGCCAGGAGGGCACACAATATATATAGTTAGCAACACATATGTCCGTGCGGAAACAATACCCCCAACCTGTAGTTCCATGAGTGGATTATGTAATACAGTGGTCACCACAATAGATTGTTTCTGTTGGGCTTTGTTAGAATTGGCCAGCATCTATCAATGCTTGTAAAATATTTAATAAGACTGTAAAATCCTAACCGTTGCCCCCCACATGTCACTGATTATCCTAAGAATGTATGTGTTTAACCCTCTGAGGCCAAGCCCCCAGGAAGTGCGCCGGACTCTGATGAGAATATTCGTTGTGGCCAAACGGCGGTACTACACTTCCTTTAGGTTGCTGGGCCCGGAAACACTTTTTCCCATTGACTTACATGGGGAAAGAGTGGTCTGTAACTCGTTGGATAATTTTTTTTAAACTAGATAAACAACCCAGTATGAACACTTGTATAGCCCTTATTAAAAACATTCGTTCCTCAAGTTGTAAAATGTGCTAATAACGTTATTCTGAGAGTTATTTCCCTCGGCATTATGAACGCGCATCTAACCCACGGTTCCGCGCCGCCCGGCACGTTCATGTTACGTGTTCAGCACCACATGCGTTTCTCTTTACCCATGGATGCACAATAACAACGGACCCATATCGCCTTACTGCCCACGGAGCTGTAATAATGGATATATTGCACATGTTTGCTGTAATTCATCATTTGTAAAATATTATACTCCATGGGCTGCATGATGTAAATCTTGTACCGTAAATGTTGTATTAAATAAAGTTAATATTACCGACGTAGATTAACGTCCCTGTAGCTTCTTATTGCACTTGCAATATACCATTACAGGAGTTGAACGTAGCTGTTTGCTATAATACCACGCAGGGATGAGCCAGAGCGTACAACCTTTGCATGTGGGCACAACACGTTTTGACCCAGTTTGATTCATTCGCTATACCATATGATATCGCCCGGGGAAGTCGTCATACTTACATCAATAAAGATATATGTGTCAAAGCTCTAATCAAATTAACAGTTGAATTAATTATAATTGTATATGTATATATTAGGGCTGTCAGTCGATTAAAATAGTTAATCACGATTAATCGCACATTTTCTATCTGTTCTAAATGTTCCTTAGAGGAATATTTTTCAAGTTTTTAATACTCTTATCAACATATGAGTGGACAAATATGCTTTATGCTAATGTTTATTATCATTTGAACAATGACATATTCTCATGAATATTAATCACAACAACCTGGAACCTCTCTCATTCAATAATACAATACAAAGTGTGTGTGTGTGTGTGTGTGTGTGTGTGTGTGTGTGTGTGTGATGGAGGCATATGCTCAAACGGGAGCTGCCTGGACGCTGCAATCATGTTGCACTATCCGTGCTGAGTGTGCTGACCTCTCCTCCAATGTCCCGCTGTCTGCTTCCTGCATCAAGTCAAGTGCTCGGCGCAGTTGTGGCGAAATGTCGCTCCTCTGTTTTCATTTAAACAGCTCCTTATATCGTTAGCGCAGCTAGCTAGCACCAGATGCTAACAACAACAATGCACGTCAGGTCTCTCTCTCGCTCGGGCCACACACACACACACACACACACACACACACACACACACACACACACACACACACACACACACACACACACACACACACACACACACACACACACCCTCCCGGTCCTCCCGATGGCCAGTCGGTGCCTGCCGGTGAGCGTGGAAGTGTGGTCTGCTGCAAGCGGGCAGCAGGAGCGGGGCTGTCAGCATCAGCTTGTAGATGGTATTTTAAACTCAATACGCTCTGAAACTACGGGGCGGCCGAGGAAAAAAAAATACACATGCGTTAATCGCGTTAAAATAATTAGTTAATTTGTTTTTGCGTTAACGCGTTGTTGTATTGTGGTGTTTATTTTAGTGTTGTTTTATGCTTATCCACATTTTGATTTCAGGGCACAGAACAGGAGAATGTTGGGCACAACATCACGCTCAACAGTGAGGCTGGCAATGCTGAACAAAACCATCTAGTCATAATATTTATTCAGCTGAAAAAGTCAAAACTCTACGAAAATGTAATTAAAAATATATTTCACATGGTTGGTATTTAACAACAAGGGGTGTTATAGTGTGTGATATTGGGATTTATGGAAACATTTTACACCTTTCCTTCAAGTTACTATATGTTTTAGTTACTTGTGGGGTACTTAACCTGAATAATCACAGTTACTATCCTTTTACTCCATCACATTTCAAAGAGAAATAGGCTATTGTAGTGCCGAGAGAGGACTCGCAGGAGAGGGCAGGGGCCCTAACGAGGGCGAGGGCACCCCCACCGGGGGAGGGCCGGAACGGGCCGTCGTAAGGGGGCCGCAGGTGTCATGGCGAATGAAGTCCCCGGAAGGACGGAGCGGTTATCCCAGGGAGGAAGGAGCGCAACCCGGCCGCAGGCAGACGCGCAGCGGCGGCGGGCACGAAGTCCTCAGCAGGCGTTGAGGTATGCCCGGGAGGCAGGAGCAGTCTCCCGGGGAGGAAGGAGTCTGGACAGATGAGAGGCCAGACAGGGGTCCCGGAGCTCACGACCCATGGGCCGATGGAGCATGGGCGACGTCCGGAACTGTCGAGGCGAGACGGGGGCCAGGAGTGCGCCACCCAGGCGTAGATGAAAACGTGAGTGGCGTCTGGAACCGCCGTCGAAAGGTGAGAGTGTCCACACGAGGTCAACCGGCTGGTCGAACCTCCTCTCCGGCACCGGAATAAATTGTTAACAGTCAGATGTTAACAGAAATACGTCGAACAGCCGTTAACAACTAGCCGTTTGCCGCTAGCTGGCAGCCATGGGTAGCTGCTAGCCGTGGTTAGCCGCTAGTCGTCGTCAGCTAGTTGCAGCGGGACGTGCAGCCGCACGCCCCGAAGAAGAAACAAGCCCACGAGGGTAGCAATCGGTTTTGCTGGTCGTGCATTGTCCCCTGTTGGATGGAAGGCTGATGTGGGAATGGCGAGCAACGTCCCAGCTCTTCTGCGGGGCGCGCACCAAGCCTCAGTCCGCGTGCCGGTGACAGCCACGGACGATTCCAAAAAATCCCCGGCATTTCGAGAAAAAAACGTGCGTTCTTTTTGCCATGTTCGGGTCCGTCCCGGAAACTTCTCGAGACGTGTCAGGGTCACAAGTGCCGAGAGATAGGGAGTCAGAGGCGGTGCAAGGAAGGTGCAAAAGGGTACTTTATTTGAGAGCAGCTAAGGTCATGTTGTCCGGTTGCAGTCAGGGAAGAAGAGAGAGAAGTCAGGAGGGCACACAACATATATAGTAAACACATAACATGTTCGTGTGGGGAACAATACCCCCAACATAGTTCCATGTATGAATTATGAACCCAGTGACATACTTAAACCGTTTTTCGTCTGTTTTGGTGGTGAAAGACGAGGGTTTGAGCTGCCGATTACCCTCACTTTCCCCTGCGTCCAAAGTGCAGTTGAACGTCCAAACCACACCTTGCTTACTAGCCCCTCCGGAGTTTTGGATCAAGTACTTGCTTGATAGCTTTGAAGTCATCTTCTGTTATGGAAGAGTGATGGACTGAAGTGTCGAGTCCCTTCTTTCTCAACATCTTCACAACGCCGATGAACACATTGTTGCATGTTGTGAACTCGGTGTCTTTGAGGAGGGACCAGGATAGACTGAGTGGTGGGTCATGTATGTGCCGGTTGAGTCCAGCACGTAAACCGATATAGCTCTTCAGGCCGTATAGTTCGCCTTTACCGTTTCTGACAGCTGCATAAAAAATCTCTCAAGATGTTATTGAGCTGCGGTTTTGTCGACGTCTGAAAGTCTATGACCACAGAATTATACTGACACCAGTCTTCAAAGCACTTAACTGCCCATTTTGTTTGCTTCACAGTGTTGTGTTCGTTTCGTTTTTTTTCCAGTTGGTCTACCTGCTCATCACATAGCTCTGCATGTCGTCGTTTAGCAGGGCGCTTTTTTTTTCTGGAGATCGACACTCCTCCTCAAGCCACTCCTCCATAGTGAGACCACCCCGGAGGTCGAAGTTAATCTTAAATGTTTCCATCTTATGCTTTGTAAGTTTGTTTCGGAACGGAAGAAATGTAAATATATTTATAACGGACAAGTCAAATCAAGCAATCTGATAGATCCGATAGTGTGTTTTGCGGACCTCTTTGATTACAGATTTGAAAACATCGCTGCTTGCTTTAAAAGTAGCACAATTCATGATGTCAGACCTTGGAAAGTATCTAGATATCCCTGCCCTAATGCCAAAGGAACTGCACACTGAATATGTTTTGCCGTTTGATGTCTATGTCTGGACCGCTGCCCCGTTACTTCTCCGCTGCTTTCTTGTTCCAGTATGAAAAGCAGTTTGCTTTTCAGCCCAACGGTATACTGTTTTTCTCAGACGCGGAGGGATACTGACTTGTTGTGAAAAGTAACTTACAATTCTACCCGTGGTATACGCTCAGTATATCACGGCTTAGAACCAATCAGATTGCTTGATTTGCCTTGTCCGTTTTATAAATATATATATTTAAAAAAAAATTATATATATTTTTTAAACATGGGGCTCCGTTGGCGGGGGCCCCGTGCCCCTCCAAGACAATGGTAGGGAAACACTGGATAGTGTTTAATCAACGATAGGTTTCCCCCTCAAAGGTGATTGGTTCACTGCATCGCAGGTATTATTGTGATTGGCTCTTGGCCACATCAAAATTAGACGTGCTGTCATCCTCACACCACACATACACACGTAGGGTTAGAGTTAGGGTTAACCCTAACCCTAGCCGGGAAAGAAAGTAACACGGGACAAAAGTAACGGAGCGATTTTATCCGAGCCCAAGCGACCGGCCAAATTACGTCAGGAATTATCAGCATTCAATACTTAACAGACCTACTAAATCAGGTTTAACTGTCAGGAGTAGCTAGTGTTGTCACGATGCCAACATTTTGGTTTCGATACCAAGTCAAGAATTGCGATTCCGATTATTTTTCGATACTTTTCTTAAAAAAAGGGAAACAGTCTTAAATGTAATTATTGTGCTTTATTTCACACCAGAACCAGAACCAACTTTGAAACGATGAGAACAATAAATAAAATAAATGACAAGAATTCGTATTAAATCAAATGAATACATGTCTGACAGACAGGCCTCGTGGTGTCCGTAGGCTTGCCCTCACTGTCAGAGATATAGCTAAAAATAGGCCTGTCAAACGGTTTAAAAAATGTTAATCAGATTAATCACCATTCGAACTATGTCCAAAATATGCCATTTATTTATGTATATTGTTGGGAATGGAAAGATAAATGAAAGAAGGCGGATATATCCATTTAACACAGTATCTATGTTTATTATAACATTTTTCTGCGTGTCAAAATGAAAGACAACCCACACACCTATCATCATCAAACCGTGGGGTCTTAATTCTTTATGTGTTGATTTCTATCAACGGGGGAGTACTTCAGGAAAGTCGACAGAGGGGGGGGGTTGGCGGCGGCTAGTGGAGTACTTCGTGACCACAGAGTGTGAACGTTGTGATCAGCTGTTTCAGCGCAGTTCTCCAGTGGGGGGGGAGTCTCCCTCGCAGCCGGTTGGCGTAGTTTTGGCTCAGTTCCGTTGTACAGACCGACGTTAACAGCAGCCTGTCTGTGCACACGGAGACCGACTCTGTCGTCCGGTGATCGAACCGCCTTCTGGAAAAGCTTCACAAGTACGTCGGTACGCAAATGCGCTTTGTGACACAAGTGACAGTACGCATTTCAGATTACGCACATAATCTGTGTACCAGTTATGTGTTACCTGTACTACAGCAAAAGTATTCTCCGTCGGGGACCATAGACTGTAAGGTCGGGACTTCCTGCAACAAACACCACGCCGTTATCAAAGATGTTATATTGAGAAGTCGATCACTACGTGACAAAAGTTTTCAAAAACCGTGGCTACTGAAATCAATCTGACTAACTGCTGTCTGTGCAATTACTCCGCGCGAGCTGGCAGACTTTATTTTGCTTGCTTTAACATCATTTTTCATGGTGGGGCTGAGCCATTTCTTGGTATGGGTGTAGCCTACCCAGCCATACCCTGGCGCTGCCACTGGTGGCACGTATGGGGCGGGCCATTCTGCCCATGCGTTAAATGCGTTAAAGATTTTAACGCAATTTCATTCAAAAATAATTACCGCCGTTAACGCGATAATTTTGACCAGCACTACTAAAAATACTTCCAAATTTTCCCTTCTGGCGTCTTTTTTGTCAACAAGCCGAGGCGCAGCGGCAGTTGCACTCCCCACTTGCAGCCATGCTTCTCGTTTTCTCACATGCTCTGGCAGCTAGCGCGTGCACGAGAGAGGGGAGGCACTTGAGCGTGCTTGAGAGGGAGGTACTGCAGGCACGGCCCTGCAGTGCAGGAGTGGAAGCAGAGCGCTGAACACACACAGCTCTTATAAACGGCGCTCTTTCTCACCGGAGTACTTTCCCCGTCATTCTTAAAGTACCGATACTAATGAAAACGGAGGAATCGTAACGTTTTTAACGGCCAGGGTATCACGGGTACCCCTTCAAGTAATCGGTTACACCGTTGTAACACTAGTCAGGAGTCAGTGTCTCTCCCCCAAACTCACACATAGACAATTCGATATGAACTGAAGCGCCGCAAGAAACTAGCAACAGAGCCGCATGCGGCTCGAGAAGCCGCGGCGGGTTGGCCACCCTGCACTATAGGTACAAACAACACTGGTTTTCTTGTTCCAGTCTGTTACTGTCACTTTGTTTTTGACACTTTAAACTACTGCTATCCTACTAAAAATGCTGTACAAATCAGATTTATTACGTAATAAACAAACATTTTCCGAAGTAACATTTTTTTTATTGAAAAGAACAAAAAATATTGTTTTCTCCTTTATTATTCAATATCGCGATAAATACCGTATCGTGGACTTGTTATCGCGATATTATAGTACCGTGAGATTTTGGTATCGTTACATCCCTACATTTCTATACAACATTATTATGAACACACAGATAAAAGGGATACATTCTATACAACATTATTATGAACACCACAGATAAAAGGGATACATTCTATACAACATTATTATGAACACACAGATAAAAGGGATACATTCTATACAACATTATTATGAACACACAGATTAAAAGGGATACATTCTATACAACAACAGTAAAAGAGCTTACTTCTTGTCTAGAGAGCCTTTCCATTCGGCTATGGTCTTTCCAGATTGCTGACAGTACCATTTACCCTTAAGCTGGGTATGGCCAGTGCTCTTTCTTTTTGACTGTCCACAGCTTTTGCATTGGTAGTGGTAGTCCTCTTTATTAGTCGCTTCTTCGGCGGCTCCCCTATTGCCACAAGCAGCTGGTCCTCTTTTGCTGTCTTTTCATGCCGCCCATTTCCTGCGCCTATTTAGGTCGACAGAGGATTTGTCGACTGAGGAATGCTGAGGAATAGGGGCTTGTGAAGATGAAGCAGTAGACGGAGCAGGTGACCCTGTGTGTGTGAAGATGGAGCAGGTGGAAGGTAACCCTGTGTGTGTGACGATGAAGCAGTAGACGGAGCAGGTGGAAGGTGACCCAGGCCTGCAGGCACGGGGTACTGCCATGAGGCAGGAGTTGGTGCTGGAGGCACGGGGTACTGCCATGAGGCAGGAGTTGGTGCTGGAGGCACGGGGTACTGCCATGAGGCAGGAGTTGGTGCTGGAGGCACGGGGTACTGCCATGAGGCAGGAAATAGTGCTGGAGGCACGGGGTACTGCCATGAGGCAGGAGTTGGTGCTGGAGGCACGGGGTGTACTGCCATGAGGCAGGAGTTGGTGCTGGAGGCACGGGGAACTGCCATGAGGCAGGAGTGTGGTGCTGGAGGCACGGGGAACTGCCATGAGGCAGGAGATGGTGCTGGAGGCACGGGGTACTGCCATGAGGCAGGAGTTGGTGCTGGAGGCACGGGGTACTGCCATGAGGCAGGAGTTGGTGCTGGAGGCACGGGGTACTGCCATGAGGCAGGAGTTGGTGCTGGAGGCACGGGGAACTGCCATGAGGCAGGAGATGGTGCTGGAGGCACGGGGTACTGCCATGAGGCAGGAGTTGGTGCTGGAGGCACGGGGTACTGCCATGAGGCAGGAGTTGGTGCTGGAGGCACGGGGTACTGCCATGAGGCAGGAGATGGTGCTGGAGGCACGGGGTACTGCCATGAGGCAGGAGTTGGTGCTGGAGGCAAGGGGTACTGCCATGAGGCAGGAGTTGGTGCTGGAGGCACGGGGTACTGCCATGAGGCAGGAGTTGGTGCTGGAGGCACGGGGAACTGCCATGAGGCAGGAGTTGGTGCTGGAGGCATGGGGAACTGGCAGGAGATGGTGCTGGAGGCATGGGGTACTGCCATGAGGCAGGAGTTGGTGCTGGAGGCATGGGGTACTGCCATGAGGCAGGAGTTGGTGCTGGAGGCATGGGGTACTGCCAGGAGATGGTGCTGGAGGCATGGGGTACTGCCATGAGGCAGGAGATGGTGATGGAGGCATGGGGTACTGCCATGAGGCAGGAGTTGGTGCTGGAGGCATGGGGTACTGCCAGGAGATGGTGCTGGAGGCATGGGGTACTGCCATGAGATGGTGCTGGAGGCATGGGGTACTGCCAGGAGTTGGTGCTGGAGGCACGGGGTACTGCCATGAGATGGTGCTGGAGGCATGGGGTACTGCCATGAGGCAGGAGTTGGTGCTGGAGGCACGGGGTACTGCCATGAGGCAGGAGTTGGTGCTGGAGGCATGGGGTACTGCCATGAGGCAGGGGATGGTGCCGGAGGCATGGGGTACTGCCATGAGGCAGGAGTTGGTGCTGGAGGCACGGGGTACTGCCAGGAGATGGTGCTGGAGGCATGGGGTACTGCCATGAGGCAGGAGATGGTGCTGGAGGCAGGGTACTGCCATGAGGCAGGAGTTGCTGCTGGAGGCACGGGGAACTGCCATGAGGCAGGAGTTGGTGCTGGAGGCACGGGGTACTGCCATGAGATGGTGCTGGAGGCATGGGGTACTGCCAGGAGTTGGTGCTGGAGGCACGGGGTACTGCCAGGAGATGGTGCTGGAGGCATGGGGTACTGCCATGAGGCAGGTGATGGAGGCATGGGGTACTGCCATGAGGCAGGAGTTGGTGCTGGAGGCATGGGGTACTGCCAGGAGATGGTGCTGGAGGCAGGGGTACTGCCAGGAGATGGTGCTGGAGGCATGGGGTACTGCCATGAGGCAGGAGATGGTGATGGAGGCATGGGGTACTGCCATGAGGCAGGGGATGGTGCCGGAGGCATGGGGTACTGCCATGAGGCAGGAGTTGGGTGCGGGAGGCACGGGGGTACTGCCAGGAGATGGTGCTGGAGGCATGGGGTACTGCCATGAGGCAGGAGTTGGTGCTGGAGGCATGGGGTACTGCCAGGAGATGGTGCTGGAGGCATGGGGTACTGCCATGAGGCAGGAGTTGGTGCTGGAGGCATGGGGTACTGCCATGAGGCAGGAGTTGGTGCTGGAGGCATGGGGTACTGCCATGAGGCAGGAGTTGGTGCTGGAGGCATGGGGTACTGCCATGAGGCAGGAGATGGTGCTGGAGGCATGGGGTACTGCCATGAGGCAGGAGTTGGTGCTGGAGGCATGGGGTACTGCCATGAGATGGTGCTGGAGGCATGGGGTACTGCCATGAGGCAGGAGTTGGTGCTGGAGGCACGGGGTATTGCCATGAGATGGTGCTGGAGGCATGGGGTACTGCCAGGAGATGGTGCTGGAGGCATGGGGTACTGCCATGAGATGGTGCTGGAGGCATGGGGTACTGCCAGGAGTTGGTGCTGGAGGCACGGGGTACTGCCAGGAGTTGGTGCTGGAGGCACGGGGTACTGTCAGGAGATGGTGCTGGAGGCATGGGGTACTGCCATGAGGCAGGAGATGGTGATGGAGGCATGGGGTACTGCCAGGAGATGGTGCTGGAGGCACGGGGTACTGCCAGGAGATGGTGCTGGAGGCATGGGGTACTGCCATGAGGCAGGTTATGGTGATGGAGGCATGGGGTACTGCCAGGAGATGGTGCTGGAGGCATGGGGTGGTACTGCTATGAGGCATGGGGTACTGCCATGAGGCAGGGGATGGTGCCGGAGGCATGGGGTACTGCCATGAGGCAGGAGTTGGTGCTGGAGGCATGGGGTACTGCCATGAGGCAGGAGATGGTGATGGAGGCGGGGTACTGCCAGGAGATGGTGCTGGAGGCATGGGGTACTGCCATGAGGCAGGAGTTGGTGCTGGAGGCATGGGGTACTGCCATGAGGCAGGAGTTGGTGCTGGAGGCATGGGGTACTGCCATGAGGCAGGAGTTGGTGCTGGAGGCATGGGGTACTGCCATGAGGCAGGAGATGGTGCTGGAGGCATGGGGGTACTGCCATGAGGCAGGAGTTGGTGCTGGAGGCACGGGGTATTGCCATGAGATGGTGCTGGAGGCATGGGGTACTGCCAGGAGATGGTGCTGGAGGCATGGGGTACTGCCATGAGATGGTGCTGGAGGCATGGGGTACTGCCAGGAGTTGGTGCTGGAGGTACGGTGGGTACTGCCAGGAGTTGGTGCTGGAGGCACGGGGTACTGCCAGGAGATGGTGCTGGAGGCATGGGGTACTGCCATGAGGCAGGAGATGGTGATGGAGGCATGGGGTACTGCCATGAGGCAGGAGTTGGTGCTGGAGGCATGGGGTACTGCCAGGAGATGGTGCTGGAGGCATGGGGTACTGCCATGAGGCAGGAGATGGTGATGGAGGCATGGGGTACTGCCAGGAGATGGTGCTGGAGGCATGGGGTACTGCCATGAGGCAGGAGATGGTGATGGAGGCATGGGGTACTGCCAGGAGATGGTGCTGGCAGGCATGGGGTACTGCTATGAGGCATGGGGTACTGCCATGAGGCAGGGGATGGTGCCGGAGGCATGGGGTATCAATGCCTCACCCTCCCTATTGTCAGGCTCCTGGAGTTCTATGATAACATGTCCGTGCTGCACTGGTTCAGTAGGGAGCTCCCTCGGTAATGGCAAGGAATCCTCAGCTGCCGTTGCCTTTTCCGGAAGCTGCACTCCTTGGAGCAATGAGTCCCGAGCGGTTCTTGTAACCTAGAAAGACATACAACATATTGAGAAAGTCATACAAAGTGAATCCATCTGAAGTGCAGCTGTTAAAGAGAATGTAGCCAACATGTCTTACCAACAAGACACAGTGGTGTTGTTTATAGTGACAAGAACCAAGTCGGTCTTCTCCTGGACCACGAGGCTGTCTTCCAGCAGTTGCTTTATGTGGACGTAGGATTGCACCATCGACTGCGGAATAGGCAAAGTTTTACCCTTGCTGTCTTTGGGGCGGTTTCTTGCAAGCTCAAACTCCTTCAAAAGCCTGAGTGAAACACATTCACACATGCGGTTGGCATCAGGTCTCAGAGCTGCCTGACCATGGGTCATGAATAGTCTGTGAAGGGAAAAGAGCATTTATAAATATTATACGGATATACAGAACAACCCCACTTCACAAATGGACTACACCAGTTCATTTGTCTGAATCCATTAGTAAGAGTCTAAAATGCTGTGAGGGTTAGACATACAACACAACTTACTACTAACTACTTAAGATATATGTGAGTGATGTAATGTGTGCATCCACTATAAGTCAGTTCACCGTTCAGCTGCTTGGTGGCCTGGCGCAGAGCCACTTCGTTTCCTGGAAGCTCTCCATGGTCCAGGCAAGGTCCTTTTGTTGGACTTCAGGCTATACGTTGTGGGTTGCTTATCCATTTGATGTAGCTTTGAATACAGCCTCACTATGTCCTCCGTCTCGCCCTACTGATAATGCCGTTATTGTTCTATTAAGTAGAACAAGATACTTGGCCAAGTCATCCACAGCCTCCCATCCCTGAACACCTCGAGAGTCACAGCGGGTATTCTGAAAAATGAACAACCATTGATAAATGATTAATAAATGGTCACATGACCTGAGTCGATGTCCTGGGCGCAGAGACGTTTTTGTCAGAAGTACACATCTGGCAGGACTGTGAGACATCGTCGTGCTATAAGCACACAACAGTAATTGACTATTTGAGACTTAATGAAACAAGTTATTCATAGCATGTGCGGAGCAATAATTAATCAGAAGAATTTAAAAACAATGTGATTTTACAATATGTCAGATTACCTGAGAGGTTGTGTAAGTGGACGCGTCGGGTGAGTCAGCAGGAAGAGAAATAATAATAACTTGAATTTATATAGCGCCTTTCATAACCTCAAGGTCACTTTACAAAGAAACATACAAGGACAAGACGTAAAAAACATAAACATAAAACAGGGGGCAGAAATGGAAGTGTTACTGGGGGGGAGGGTGAGTTATTGTTGGAAGGCGATGTTGAACAGATGAGTTTTAAGGGTTGATTTGAAAATATTGAGAGAAGGGGCGTTGCGTATTTCTACAGGGAGAGAGTTCCAGAGGGTGGGGGCAGCGACACTGAAGGCACGGTCCCCGAAGGTGCGGAGGCGTGAATGGGGAATGGAGAGCAGGCCGGAGTCTGAGGATGGAAGGGTGCGGGACGGGATGTATGGGTGGAGAGATTGTGAGGTACTGAGGGGAGAGGGCATGGAGGGATTTGTAGGTGAGGAGGAGGAGTTTGTAGGTGATGCGGGACTTGACCGGGAGCCAGTTGAATAGAGTGGGGGTGATGTGCTCCCAGGGCTTGGTGCGTGTGAGAACCCTGGCAGCTGAGTTCTGTATGTACTGGAGCCTGTTCAGGGTTTTGCTGGGAACCCCGGACAGGAGTCCGTTACAATAGTCCAGGCCTGAGGTAATGAAACAATGTATCAGCTTCTCAACAGAGTCGGACAGTGATGGCCAGAGTCTTGAAATATTTCTCAGGTGGAAGAAGGCTGATTTTGATGTGGTTTTTAAATGAGAGGGTTGAATCCAAGACAACATCAAGGTTGCGGACCTGGGGATGGGGAGATGATGGAACCGTCGATGTTGAGGAGCAGATCTCCAACCTTCCCGAGCAGTGCCTTGGGGGCCACAACCATGAGCTCAGTTTTATCACGGTTTTAGTTTGAGTAGGTTGGTGATCATCCAGGTTTTAATTTCATGGAGGCAGTTGATTAGTGACTGAAGGGGAGATGGGCAGAAGGTTTTGTGCTGATGTACAGTTGGGTGTCGTCGGCATAGGAGTGGAAACAGAGACCATGGCTGCGGATGATATCACCAATCGGAAGGATGTATATTGTGAATAGAAGGAGACCGAGCACCGAGCCTTGGGGGACTCCATGGTTGACAGAGGCACAGTGGGAGCTGCAGCCAGCGTGTGTGACAAACTGTGTCCGGCCCGAGAGGTATGAGTGGAAGAAGGAGAGGGAGGAGTCAGTGAGGCCAAGGAGTTCAGACAGGCGGGTGAGGAGGATATTATGGGAGATGGTGTCAAAGGCTGAAGAGAGGTCAAGGAGAATTAGTGTAGTGATGGAGCCTGAGTCAGCTGCGATGAGGAGGTCATTGGTGATTTGATCAGGGCGGTCTCGGTGCTGTGGTGGGTCCGGTAGGCAGATTGAAAGGGTTCATAGAGCTCATGGTTGGACATGTGATGGTGGAGTTGGTCGGCATCTGCTCTTTACAAGATTTTACTAAGGAAGGGAAGGTTGGAGATTGGCCGGTAGTGTTGTGGTCAGTTGGGTCAAGTCCGGGTTTCTTCAGAATGGGACTTCCGTTTCTCAGACCGTTTTTGGGGAGTTTCAAACTGATAATGTTCTCTGTTGCACGTGAAATATCTCAATATCTCTGCAGCTAAGTATACATGTTTTCTTTGTGAGTTCCTGTTGCTCAAAAGCATTCATCGTTGTCGGCAGGATTCGAACCTGCGCGGGGAGACCCCAATGGATTTCTAGTCCATCGCCTTAACCACTCGGCCACGACAACCTAGAAGATTTTGAACAAATGCGAATTTCGGTCTTTCATACAGTCCTTCATTCTACCAACTGAACTATCAAGGGAGCAAACCTTTATTGTTTGGCCTACCGATAGGTGCTGAAAATCATGCTCAACAAGACATTGCCTTGCAAAGACTGTCCGGAGTCGGGAGCTCAGGTTGGTTTCTTCAGTCCCTCCAAATAATTTGGTTCTGTTTGCTTCATCTGACTTTCAACCCAAGCCAGAGAAGTTTACGGTGAAAATGTAAAATGGTCAGATTGAGAGTCCGCACTTCCGTTTCTCAGACCGTGGTTTTGGGGAGTTTCAAACTGATAATGTTCTCTGATGCACGTGAAATATCTCTGCAGCTAAGTATAAATGTTTTCTTTGTGAGTTCCTGTTGCTCAAAAGCATGTATCGTTGTCGGCAGGATTCGAACCTGCGCGGGGAGACCCCAATGGATTTCTAGTCCATCGCCTTAACCACTCGGCCACGACAACCTAGATCTTTTGAACAAATGCGAATGTCGATCTTTCATACAGTCCTTCATTCTACCAACTGAACTATCAAGGGAGCAAACCTTTATTGTTTGGCCTACCGATAGGTGCTGAAAATCATGCTCAACAAGACATTGCTTGCAAAGAGTGTCCGGAGTGGGGAGCTCAGGTTGGTTTCTTCAGTCCCTCCAAATAATTTGGTTCTGTTTGCTTCATCTGACCGTGACTTTCAACCCAAGCCAGAGAAGTTTACGGTGAAAATGTAAAATGGTCAGATTGAGAGTCCGTACTTCCGTTTCTCAGACCGTGGTTTTGGGGAGTTTCAAACTGATAATGTTCTCTGTTGCACGTGAAATATCTCTGCAGCTAAGTATACAAATGTTTTCTTTGTGAGTTCCCGTTGCTCAAAAGCATTCATCGTTGTCGGCAGGATTCGAACCTGCGCGGGGAGACCCCAATGGATTTCTAGTCCATCGCCTTAACCACTCGGCCACGACAACCTAGATCTGTTGAACAAATGCGAATTTTGGTCTTTCATACAGTCCTTCATTCTACCAACTGAACTATCAAGGGAGCAAACCTTTATTGTTTGGCCTACCGATAGGTGCTGAAAATCATGCTCAACAAGACATTGCCTTGCAAAGACTGTTCGGAGTCGGGAGCTCAGGTTGGTTTCTTCAGTCCCTCCAAATAATTTGGTTCTGTTTGCTTCATCTGACCGTGACTTTCAACCCAAGCCAGAGAAGTTTACGTGTGAAAATGTATAACGGTCAGATTTAGAGTTCGCACTTCCGTTTCTAAGACCGTGGTTTTGGGGAGTTTCAAACTGATAATGTTCTCTGTTGCACGTGAAATATCTCTGCAGCTAAGTATAAATGTTTTCTTTGTGAGTTCCCGTTGCTCAAAAGCATGTATCGTTGTCGGCAGGATTCGAACCTGCGCGCGCGGGCGCCGGGGATTGTTTCATGATTGCTCCATGATATCGCATGAACTGTAAAGACTGTCTGTCGACACCAGGAGGAACAGGGCGCAAACGCAAAGCAGGACATCTAAAGGAACTTATAAGTGGACGACCGAATGTTGGTGTCCATAAAGGCTTGCCATAGTTTCCTGGTTCTGGCTGTCCATGGAGCACATGAGTAAATTGTTCCTCTTTGCATGCATATTGCCCTGATGAAATCCAAGGGCCCTTATTTCTGTCAGTAGTGAGCGATTGTCTGATGAACAGTCTATCAACAGTCAACAGCTTGTTTGATCCCTTGGAGCTTCAGATTCCCAGGTAGTACTTTCCAGTTTCTCTCATCAACACGGCGTAAGGAACTATGTGAATTTGGGCAACTCATTGTTCACAGGATTGCCTTGCCATTTAATACTAAAATGGATGGCGTTGAATCATGCACGTTACCCGCCAGATCAGAAATGAATACACTACAAAAGATATGCCCCGTGTGAGGCTGAACTCACGACCTTCAGATTATGAGACTGACGCGCTGCCTACTGCGCCAACGAGGCCCAAAAGCAACATTCCGTTGGGTGACAATGGCGGAGTCCACAATAAAGGGGTCAAGTCTGTGGAGACCAGGGGGAACAGGACGTAGACGCAAAGCAGGTCATCTAAAGGAACTATAAGTGGACGACAGACTCTCCCCATTCTCTTCTGATGACAACATTTTAAATGAAATGTTGGTGTCCTTAAAGCCTTGTTATAGTTTCCTAGTGCTGGCTGTCTATGGAGCACATGAGTTGATTTTTCCTCTTTCCATCTATATTGCCTTGATGAAATCCAAGGACCCTTATTTCTGTCAGGCTTGCCATAGTTTCCTGGTTCTGGCTGTCCATGGAGCACATGAGTAGATTTGTCCTCTTCCCATCAATATTGTCCCGATGAAATCCAAGGGCCCTTATATCTGTCAGTATTGAGCGATTGTCTGATGAACTATCAACAGTCAACAGCTTGTTTGATCTCTTGGAGCTTCAGATTCCAAGGTAGTACTTTCCAGTTTCTCTCATCAACACCGCGTAAGGAACTATGTGAATTCGGGCTACTCATTAGAACTTAAAGGAAGTGCATTGGCCGGGAATCGAACCCGGGCCTCCCGCGTGGCAGGCGAGAATTCTACCACTGAACCACCAATGCTTACGTTGAGGTCTTCTTACCACTCTGAAATAAAATCGGGCGGGAGTTCGATTCCCGGGCGAGGCAAGCGCAATTTTTGGAAAGGGCCTTTATCCCTGCCAATGTTGAATACCTGCCACACTCGAGGAAGGCTGTTGTTTATGTGCTAAAAGATTTTGCATTCAAGATCGGAAGAGAAAATTCACAGGATTCCTTGCCATTTAATACTGAAATGGATGGCGTTGAATCATGCACGTTACCCGCCAGATCAGAAATGAATACACTACAAAAGATATGCCCCGTGTGAGGCTCGAACTCACGACCTTCAGATTATGAGACTGACGCGCTGCCTACTGCGCCAACGAGGCCCAAAAGCAACATTCTGTTGGGTGACAATGGCGGAGTCCAGCATAAAGGGGTCAAGCCAAGACCTGTTCTAGAGGTCTAAAGGTCGAAACGTCAAACGCAGATGAGCTCACGCAGGGAAGAAAGTAATCGCCCGTAGCATAGAGCAAGAAGGGGAATCAAAGAGTCTGGCTGAAAGAGCAATTTGTTTTCATTTACAAGATGTGCATTGGTAGGAATGGAATTCGATGGGCGGAGTCAGGACTGTCAAACATCTCCTCGTTAGTTCAGTATCCCCGCCTGTCACGTGGGAGACCGGGGTTCAATTCCCCGTCGGGGAGTGTACGCACTTTTTTGTTGATGTGGTTAACAGCCATGCAGTACAGACATTCAGAAAAAGAATGCCCCTGAACCACCTATAATGGAAAATACATTTTGGACAACTGTAAAGACTGTCTGTCGAGACCGGAGGAACAGGGCACAAACGCAAAGCAAGACATCTAAAGGAACTAAAGTGGACGACCGAATGTTGGTGTCCATAAAGCTTGCCATTTTCCTGGTTCTGGCTGTCCATGGAGCACATGAGTAAATTGTTCCTCTTTGCATGCATATTGCCCTGATGAAATCCAAGGGCCCTTATTTCTGTCAGTAGTGAGCGATTGTCTGGTTAACAGTCTATCAACAGTCAACAGCTTGTTTGATCCCTTGGAGCTTCAGATTCCCAGGTAGTACTTTCCAGTTTCTCTCATCAACACGGCGTAAGGAACTATGTGAATTTGGGCAACTCATTGTTCACAGGATTGCCTTGCCATTTAATACTGAAATGGATGGCGTTGAATCATGCACGTTACCCGCCAGATCAGAAATGAATACACTACAAAAGAATGCCCCGTGTGAGGCTCGAACTCACGACCTTCAGATTATGAGACTGACGCGCTGCCTACTGCGCCAACGAGGCCCAAAAGCAACATTCGTTGGGTGACAATGGCAGAGTCCACAATAAAGGGGTCAAGTCTGTGGAGACCAGGGGGAACAGGACGTAGACGCAAAGCAGGTCATCTAAAGGAACTTATAAGTGGACGACAGACTCTCCCATTCTCTTCTGATGACAACATTTTAAATGAAATGTTGGTGTCCTTAAAGCCTTGTTATAGTTTCCTAGTTCTGGCTGTCTATGGAGCACATGAGTTGATTTTTCCTCTTTCCATCTATATTCCCTTGATGAAATCCAAGGACCCTTATTTCTGTCAGGCTTGCCATAGTTTCCTGGTTCTGGCTGTCCATGGAGCACATGAGTAGATTTGTCCTCTTCCCATCAATATTGTCCGATGAAATCCAAGGGCCCTTATATCTGTCAGTATTGAGCGATTGTCTGATGAACTATCAACAGTCAACAGCTTGTTTGATCTCTTGGAGCTTCAGATTCCAAGGTATTTTCCAGTTTCTCTCATCAACACCGCGTAAGGAACTATGTGAATTCGGGCTACTCATTAGAACTTAAAGGAAGTGCATTGGCCGGGAATCGAACCCGGGCCTCCCGCGTGGCAGGCGAGAATTCTACCACTGAACCACCAATGCTTACGTTGAGGTCTTCTTACCACTGAAATAAAATCGGGCGGGAGTTCGATTCCCGGGCGAGGCAAGCGCAATTTTTGGAAAGGGCCTTTATCCCTGCCAATGTTGAATACCTGCCACACTCGAGGAAGGCTGTTGTTTATGTGCTAAAAGATTTTGCATTCAAGATCGGAAGAGAAAATTCACAGGATTCCTTGCCATTTAATACTGAAATGGATGGCGTTGAATCATGCACGTTACCCGCCAGATCAGAAATGAATACACTACAAAAGATATGCCCCGTGTGAGGCTCGAACTCACGACCTTCAGATTATGAGACTGACGCGCTGCCTACTGCGCCAACGAGGCCCAAAAGCAACATTCTGTTGGGTGACAATGGCGGAGTCCAGCATAAAGGGGTCAAGCCAAGACCTGTTCTAGAGGTCTAAAGGTCGAAACGTCAAACGCAGATGAGCTCACGCAGGGAAGAAAAGTAATCGCCCGTAGCATAGAGCAAGAAGGGGAATCAAAGAGTCTGGCTGAAAGAGCAATTTGTTTTCATTTACAAGATGTGCATTGGTAAGGAATGGAATTCGATGGGCGGAGTCAGGACTGTCAAACATCTCCTCGTTAGTTCAGTATCCCCGCCTGTCACGTGGGAGACCGGGGTTCAATTCCCCGTCGGGGAGTGTACGCACTTTTTTGTTGATGTGGTTAACAGCCATGCAGTACAGACATTCAGAAAAAGAATGCCCCTGAACCACCTATAATGGAAAATACATTTTGGACAACTGTAAAGACTGTCTGTCGAGACCCGGAGGAACAGGGCGCAAACGCAAAGCAGGACATCTAAAGGAACTTATAAGTGGACGACCGAATGTTGGTGTCCATAAAGTCTTGCCATAGTTTCCTGGTTCTGGCTGTCCATGGAGCACATGAGTAAATTGTTCCTCTTTGCATGCATATTGCCCTGATGAAATCCAAGGGCCCTTATTTCTGTCAGTAGTGAGCGATTGTCTGATGAACAGTCTATCAACAGTCAACAGCTTGTTTGATCCCTTGGAGCTTCAGATTCCCAGGTAGTACTTTCCAGTTTCTCTCATCAACACGGCGTAAGGAACTATGTGAATTTGGGCAACTCATTGTTCACAGGATTGCCTTGCCATTTAATACTGAAATGGATGGCGTTGAATCATGCACGTTACCCGCCAGATCAGAAATGAATACACTAAAAAGATATGCCCCGTGTGACGCTCGAACTCACGACCTTCAGATTATGAGACTGACGCGCTGCCTACTGCGCCAACGAGGCCCAAAAGCAACATTCCGTTGGGTGACAATGGCAGAGTCCACAATAAAGGGGTCAAGTCTGTGGAGACCAGGGGAACAGGACGTAGATGCAAAGCAGGTCATCTAAAGGAACTTATAAGTGGACGACAGACTCTCCCCATTCTCTTCTGATGACAACATTGTAAATGAAATGTTGGTGTCCTTAAAGCCTTGTTATAGTTTCCTAGTTCTGGCTGTCTATGGAGCACATGAGTTGATTTTTCCTCTTTCCATCTATATTGCCTTGATCAAATCCAAGGACCCTTATTTCTGTCAGGCTTGCCATAGTTTCCTGGTTCTGGCTGTCCATGGAGCACATGAGTAGATTTGTCCTCTTCCCATCAATATTGTCCCGATTAAATCCATGGGCCCTTATATCTGTCAGTATTGAGCGATTGTCTGATGAACTATCAACAGTCAACAGCTTGTTTGATCTCTTGGAGCTTCAGATTCCAAGGAGTACTTTCCAGTTTCTCTCATCAACACCGCGTAAGGAACTATGTGAATTCGGGCTACTCATTAGAACTTAAAGGAAGTGCATTGGCCGGGAATCGAACCCGGGCCTCCCGCGTGGCAGGCGAGAATTCTACCACTGAACCACCAATGCTTACGTTGAGGTCTTCTTACCACTCTGAAAATAAAATCGGGCGGGAGTTCGATTCCCGGGCGAGGCAAGCGCAATTTTTGGAAAGGGCCTTTACCTGCCAATGTTGAATACCTGCCACACTCGAGGAAGGCTGTTGTTTATGTGCTAAAAGATTTTGCATTCAAGATCGGAAGAGAAAATTCACAGGATTGCCTTGCCATTTAATACTGAAATGGATGGCGTTGAATCATGCACGTTACCCGCCAGATCAGAAATGAATACACTACAAAAGTTATGCCCCGTGTGAGGCTGAACTCACGACCTTCAGATTATGAGACTGACGAGCTGCCTACTGCACCAACGAGGCCCAAAAGCAACATTCTGTTGGGTGACAATGGCGGAGTCCAGCATAAAGGGGTCAAGCCAAGACCTGTTCTAGAGGTCTAAAGGTCGAAACGTCAAACGCAGATGAGCTAACGCAGGGAAGAAAAGTAATCGCCCGTAGCATAGAGCAAGAAGGGGAATCAAAGAGTCTGGCTGAAAGAGCAATTTGTTTTCATTTACAAGATGTGCATTGGTAAGGAATGGAATTCGATGGGCGGAGTCAGGACTGTCAAACATCTCTTCGTTAGTTCAGTGTCCCCGCCTGTCACGTGGGAGACAGGGGTTCAATTCCCCGTCGGGGAGTGTACGCACTTTTTTGTTGATGTGGTTAACAGCCATGCAGTACAGACATTCAGAAAAAGAATGCCCCTGAACCACCTATAATGGAGAATACATTTTGGACAACTGTAAAGACTGTCTGTCGAGACCCGGAGGAACAGGGCGCAAACGCAAAGCAAGACATCTAAAGGAACTAAAGTGGACGACCGAATGTTGGTGTCCATAAAGGCTTGCCATCGTTTCCTGGTTCTGGCTGTCCATGGAGCACATGAGTAAATTGTTCCTCTTTGCATGCATATTGCCCTGATGAAATCCAAGGGCCCTTATTTCTGTCAGTAGTGAGCGATTGTCTGATGAACAGTCTATCAACAGTCAACAGCTTGTTTGATCCCTTGGAGCTTCAGATTCCCAGGTAGTACTTTCCAGTTTCTCTCATCAACACGGCGTAAGGAACTATGTGAATGGGCAACTCATTGTTCACAGGATTGCCTTGCCATTTAATACTGAAATGGATGGCGTTGAATCATGCACGTTACCCGCCAGATCAGAAATGAATACACTACAAAAGTTATGCCCCGTGTGAGGCTTGAACTCACGACGGTCAGATTATGAGACTGACGCACTGCCTACTGCGCCAACGAGGCCCAAAAGCAATATTCTGTTGGGTGACAATGGCGGAGGACTGTCAAACATCTCCTCGTTAGTATAGTGGTCAGTATCCCCGCCTGTCACGTGGGAAAGACGTGCTTAGGTGGCATAGAGTGACAGCCAATAAAATCGCAGCATTACTGATTCTCTCCATGGTGCTGAACCACCGTCTTAGCCAGCTGATATGTCTTCTGTTCGCAGGTTCGAGACCCGGTTGGGGCAAAGCCTGTGATACATAATCAAAGATAAAGAGCTATCTATGAATCAAGAAATGTGAATCCAAATGTCTTATAGTAACTATTATTGTGTTTATATTTATTTATTACCTTCAAAAGAAAATCTCTGAAGGTATTATTTATATTTAAGATATGGACCATGTAGTTAAATAATGTACTTATGAATGAGACATGTAGATATTAATCAAGAAAACATCTTTATTGTAGACAACAGAAACAAAGCAGATTATGTACAAAACATACAATATATAAGTAACAAAATAAGGTAGAAGTAAATAAAGTAAATAATATTTTGTTAAATAAAGTAAATATAAAAAAGTAAATAAAGCAGTAGTAAATAGAGAATGATATAATGTAAATTTTTAAAACACACAGGATGACAATTTGGCATTAACAGACACACAGGAGGAAAACAACAGAAGTGATATCCCTATTGTGTTGTCAGGTAGTGTTGAACATCCAGAAAATATCTTAAATCTTACAGTTTTTACTTCTATTTCCTGAACTGAATTACTAACGTTTTGTGGGAATGCGGGCATCGATCCCGCTACCTCTCGCATGCTAAGCGAGCGCTCTACCATTTGAGCTAATTCCCCTATACAACAATACTTGTAGTACTTCTAAGTTGTTTTCTCCAATTCTCCTCCATGCCATTCCTTTCGAGGGCCTACATAAACACTCTGAATCTTGACCTGGCTCTTACATTTACTGGAAAACTGGTGAAAACAGTGGCCGAGTGGTTAAGGCAATGGACTGCTAATCCATTGTGCTCTGCACGCGTGTGTTCGAATCCCATCCTCGTGGTAGTAAGGTTTAGTTCAATGAAGCTGATGCAATATGGCAAAAAGCCTGTGATTTCGGCTTCAGCACACCAGGTAAACTGAACAAAAGACAGTTGAGGCTACCGAAAAACCAGGCGGAATGCTCTCCTTGTTTCGACAAGTCTGTTGTGGGCTGCCTGTCCTTCCATAATGCCACGTTCCAAATTTCCATATTGTTGGCTTGTAAGTGAGGAAATCGTTGTTAGACTTTGTGGTCTCGCTATCAGGTTGGCTGGAAAAGTTGAACATCCAGAAAATATCTTAAATCTTACAGTTTTACCTTATATTTCCTGAACTGAAATACTAAAGTTTTGTGGAGAATGCGGGCATCGATCCCGCTACCTCTCCATGCGAAGCGAGCGCTCTACCATTTGAGCTAATTCCCCTATACAACAATACTCTTGTAGTACTTCTAAGTTGTTTTCTCCAACTCTCCTCCATGCCATTCCTTTCGAGGGCCTACATAAACACTCTGAATCTTGACCTGGCTCTTACATTGACTGGAAAACTGGTGAAAACAGTGGCCGAGTGGTTAAGGCGATGGACTCCTAATCCATTTTGCTCTGCACTCGTGGGTTCGAATCCCATCCTCGTCGTAATAATGTTTAGTTCAAGAACCTGCTGCAATATGGTAAAAAGCCAACGATTTCGGCTTCAGCACACCAGGTAAACTGAACAAAAGACAGTTGAGGCCACCGAAAAACCAGGCGGAATGCTCCCCTTGTTTTGACAAGTCAGTTGTGGGCTACCTGTCCTTCCATAATTCCATGTTCCCAATTACCATATTGTTGGCTTGTAAGTTAGGAAATCGTTGTTAGACTTTGTGGTCTCGCTATCAGGTTGGCAGGAAAAGTTGAACATCCAGAAAATATCTTAAATCTTACAGTTTTTACCTTATATTCCTGAACTGAAATACTAAAGTTTTGTGGAGAATGTGGGCATCGATCCCCCTACCTCTCGCATGCGAAGCGAGCGCTCTACCATTTGAGCTAATTCCCCTATACAACAATACTCTTGTAGTACTTCTAAGTTGTTTTCTCCAATTCTCCTCCATGCCATTCCTTTCGAGGGCCTACATAAACACTCTGAATCTTGACCTGGCTCTTACATTTACTGGACAACTGGTGAAAACAGTGGCCGAGTGGTTAAGGCGATGGACTGCTAATCCATTGTGCTCTGCACGCGTGGGTTCGAATCCCATCCTCGTCATAGTTAGGTTTAGTTCAATGAAGCTGATGCAATATGGCAAAAAGCCTGTGATTTCGGCTTCAGCACACCAGGTAAACTGAACAAAGACAGTTGAGGCCACCGAAAAACCAGGCGGAATGCTCTCCTTGTTTTGACAAGTCTGTTCTGGGCTAACTGTCCTTCCATAATACCACGTTCCTATTTACCATATTGTTGGCTTGTAAGTGAGGAAATCGTTGTTAGACTTTGTGGTCTCGCTATCAGGTTGGCAGGAAAATTGAACATCCAGAAAATATCTTAAATCTTACAGTTTTTACCTTCTATTTCCTGAACTGAAATACTAAAGTTTTGTGGAGAATGCAGGCATCGATCCCCCTACCTCTCACATGCTAAGCGAGCACTCTACCATTTGAGCTAATTCCCCTATACAACAATGCTCTTGTAGTACTTCTAAGTTTTTTTCTCCAACTCTCCTCCATGCCATTCCTTTGAGGGCCGACGAAATAAACACTCTGAATCTTGACCTGGCTCTTACGTTTACTGGAAAACTGGTGAAAACAGGACGAGGTGGCCGAGTGGTTAAGGCGATGGACTGCTAATCCATTGTGCTCTGCATGCGTGGGTTCGAATCCCATCCTCGTCGTAGTAAGGTTTAGTTCAATGATGCTGCTGCAATATGGCAAAAAGCCTGTGATTTCGGCTTCAGCACACCAGGTAAACTAAACAAAAGACAGTTGAGGCCACCGAAAAACCAGGCGGAATGCTCTCCTTGTTTTGACAAGTCTGTTGTGGGCTACCTGTCCTTCCATAATGCCATGTTCCCAATTACCATATTGTTGGCTTGTAAGTGAGGAAATCGTTGTTAGACTTTGTGGTCTCGCTATCAGGATGGCTGGAAAAGATGAACATCCAGAAAATATCTTAAATCTTACAGTTTTTACCTTCTATTTCCTGAACTGAAATACTAAAGTCTTGTGGAGAATGCGGGCATCGATCCCACTACCTCTCGCATGCTAAGCGAGCGCTCTACCATTTGAGCTAATTCCCCTATACAACAATACTCTTGTAGTACTTCTAAGTTGTTTTCTCCAACTCTCCTCCATGCCATTCCTTTCGAGGGCCGACATAAACACTCTGAATCTTGACCTGGCTCTTACGTTTACTGGAAAACTGGTGAAACAGGAAGAGGTGGCCGAGTGGTTAAGGCGATGGACTGCTAATCCATTGTGCTCTGCACGTGGGTTCGAATCCCATCCTCGTCGCAGTAAGGTTTAGTTCAATGAAGCTGCTGCAATATGGCAAAAAGCCTGTGATTTCAGCTTCAGCACACCAGGTACACTGAACAAAAGACAGTTGAGGAAAAACCAGGCGGAATGCTCTCCTTGTTTCGACAAGTCAGTTGTGGGCTACCTGGCTTGTAAGTGAGGAAATTGTTGTTAGACTTTGTGGTCTCGCTATCAGGATGGCTGGAAAAGTTGAACATCCAGAAAATATCTTAAATCTTACAGTTTTTACCTTCTATTTCCTGAACTGAAATACTAAAGTTTTGTGGAGAATGCGGGCATCGATCACGCTACCTCTCGCATGTTCCCCTATACAACAGTGCTCGTGTAGTACTTCTAAGTTGCACAGATTAAAAGGCTAAAAATGATTGTTATACATGTTAAATATGTATAAATATATGTACATGTAGTTTTAGTTTAAATGTTTTTTTGTGGCTGGCTGGAAAGTATTTCATATATAATGTATTTGTATTTAAACAAGCTTAATTTATTACTATTTGTAATAAAAAATAAAAAAATGCTCTAATTTCCCAAAACAGCTGGTCACTGTAGTTGTTAAAAACATTACAGGAGTACATCATGCTTATTATTAGGGACTATTTTAAAGGTGGGGTAGGTAAGGATGGAGAAACCAGCTCGAGTGCGCTAGAATTTGAAAGTACACAACCGAAAAGAATCTGCCCTTCCTTCAGACTCCCCACAGAGCCCCCCCCCCCCCACCTTTAAGTGGTGTTAGTGAATATTTGTGACAGCAGGAAGGTGTAGGTGGTATTAACTAAAAAATATACAACAGTGTGTGAGTACGTTACCCAAAAGTGTTGCTTATTAAAGTGTTTTCATAGTTTTTTGGAGGAAAAACATATATAATGTTTTTATTTATTTGTTGACAATATTCAGCTGAAAATGAAATGAACTCTGCTGGTCTACTTAATGTGGCCTGATTACATTCTTAGACTTCTCGTAGGTGAACTGGGGCCATTCAGCTCAAACGGGCTTTACTAGGCAAGGAAGCATAGAGAACTCCGTGGCAGGCTTCCGCACCTTCATGTGTTCTAGAACAGAATGCCGAAGACAGGCCTGCCAATCTAGAACTCTCAGGCCTTCTGAAGCCACCAGGCTGCTGCTCAGAACCAACCCAGTTCAGACCTAAAGTCACTCTGTGCAGGTTCGCTCACACCTTAGTCTAGTTGTATCTACCACGAGACTGCAGCCATGTTTCATTTCCTAAGAAAGGTTTGTCTGACACTTTCTGAGCCATTTAGTTCAACCGAATGATACATGTTAGTTTGGCTTTGATCTTCTTTGAAAGCATTTTAAAGGCACAACTGTCCATCTTATATCAGTATTCATGCCACTTGTGTAATTAAATATGTTTATTTCTCCTTCTCCTCTACAGAACAACACCAGTGAAAAGGTTAAGGAGACCAGGAGCAAGCCGTGCTCCATCTCCAGTGGAAGGTAAGAGAAGTGAAAGTAGATAACTAAACAAATACCTGGGTCATGTAGGAAATGTGAGGTGGTGTCATATTAGACTAGTTTACTAGTCCTTGGGTGAGACTCTTCACCTGAACTTGCTCCTGTGGGTATTGTCCACAGTCTCTGACCATTGCATGTATGATATATGTGGAATGTGTGTATATGTAAAGCGCTTTGAGTCATTGATAAAGCGCTATAATAAATGTAAGGAATTATTATTATTTTATTATTAAGATGTTTTGTTCACATGGTTTATGAATGAGAAGGAACACATATGTTATAAAACATGCTGTAAGCCAATAGAGCGGTCACTACTCTGCACTTCTAAGGGCAGTGTGCTCGGGACACGCACATCAAGCTGTAGTCAATCCTATGCACACTGTTGAGGAGAGGGCAGACTGTGGTTGGTAATGTATGTTGACTTTTATATTGTGTTCATGTTTTTATATAAATATTTTAAATAAATAAGCATGAAAGTTAACAGTGAGAGAAAGAAGGGAAAACAATTAGCAAATCTACATTTAATTGAGCATTTCTTGCTCAATTAATTACTTGACTAATCGATGGGTCGGTTGAGTGAAAAATTGTTGTTCCATTTTTCAAATAATGCCATTTCAGAAAATGCTGTTTTCAGCCACCAGAATTGTTTTCATAATATTAAACTGACTATCTTTTGGTTACAGATCAAGAACGTTGTCTTGGACCTCGTGAGAATCGTTCGCTATTATCTGACATGTTACGGACCAAATGCTTAATCTAGAAAATAATTGCCGGATAATTTATAAAATAACATTTATATAAAAAGTTATTTCAGGCCCGAATTCTCTGGAGTGTTAGTCAGATATGTTTGAGTTCCTGACCAATAGCTGTCTCACAGTTCCAGCTGCTTCCTAACATGTGTTCAGAGGTATTAACCCTTTGTGTTCCGTCT
>JAMFTG010000045.1:102500-152500 GCA_023974075.1 Chaenocephalus aceratus
CAGCAGAGGATGGGGCCGCAGCAGAGAGAGGACTCCCCCTCTCCACCGGCCCTCAGGAGGAGGGGCTTCTCCCAGAGAGCCAGGTTCCTCCCGAGGTCTCTTCCTGTAAAAGGGAGTTTTTCCTCGCCGCCGTCGCCTCTGAATCTTTACCAGGCCAGTCAGAACTCATCTCCAGGTCCTCGCTCTGAGTTGGCCGCGGATCAGACGGCTCATATATCTTTTTTAAACTTAGAATTTATTTTCAGACAGTTCATATTTTTAACATCATATTTGGAGATGAGTCGCCGGCTTGCTCTCTGGGAACGACTGTAAATAATTTGTATAATTAGGGATACACGATATTGGTTTTTTGAAACCGATACCTATAACTTCCTGCTTCTCAAGACCGATACCGATAATAATATAATATATATATATTAGGGCCGGGACTTTAACGCGTTAATTAAGATTAATTAATTACACAAAAATTAACAGCCTGACCGTGTCCCTTCTGCCTGTAAAACTACATGGTGATTAAATAATGTTTCCTCTTAGGAAAGCGCGCACAGGACACACACGATGAGAACTTCTTTGCCACCATCGAGACTATGGAGGACAGGCGTGCCATGGCCAGCAAGGCGATGCACGAGGACCAGATGATGCTTTTACACAAGGCCCAGGAAACAGAGGACAGGGTGATTGCGATGATGGAGCGCCAGGATGAACGGGACGCAGTCTTGGCACAGCAAATGGAGCAGCAAAAGGCTTTTCAGCAGGGGTTTCTGGGAGTGCTTTCAGAGCTAGTGAAGTCAAACAGGCCTTCCTCCCTGTAGTATTGTTTTAAATATTGACACATAGCGGTGTTTCCTGGACATGGAAACATTCAGGGCTTAGCCCACAGTTCAACTCTTACGGTGCTATTTTTATATATTTGTTATAAGTGTATTTTTTTTGGGTACATTTTATTTAAGTTGATTTTCTATTGTTATTATATATATATTGCCACTGTTTTTTAATACTGACACCTAACTTGCACTAAGGTGTGTCTGTTACATTGTTTTGAACTTCATCAGGTGAAGTTGATGCTGAATTCACTATTTAGTAGATAATCATGTGACACTTTAACTTTGCACTACGGTCTGTCTGCTGAGCCTACCTATTGTATTTGCCAGTGTTATGTTTTGATACTGACACTTATTGATCTGCTGCTGAAAATAAAAGATAACCTCCATGGCGATTTAACAGATAATGTATCTTGCTTATTTCTCCTCTGACACTATCTTTACAGTGACCTGTGTAGCATCCTATAAATCACATGTAAGTGTATTCTGATACCATCATGTTTCATCGGTTATAAACTGGCGAAGCTTTAGTTGTGTCCCACCCACAATGTGGCTTTGAAATAGATCATTTCATTGTATTTCAAAACGGCGTCCATCAACACAAGCACTATTTATTTATTGAAAGAGAAATGGTTAAGTTTGTAATTACCAGTGTTGTGAGTTCAATATTTTAATTAATTATAGTAAGGGAACATCTTAGGAGTTAGTGTACCGAGTTCCTCTCATTAGTTCCTAGCATTATTTAATGAGACTATTTAATATATATATATATATACACACATCATTCATTATAAACATATAAACACACACTTATATGTACTCACACATGTATTTATTCAGTTATACACATACAGCATTATTAATGATACTGATATATATATATATATATACACATGTATTCATTTAAAACAGATAAACACACACTTATATGTACTCACACATGTATATTCATACACACAGAGATTCATTCATATACACACACTCACATAATACACATATATATATATATATAAAATAGTATCATTAAATAATGCTGTCAGATAAATGAAGTACACAGTAATAGTCAAGGTTATATTCAATATTTCTGCACTTACACTAGCTGATAAGATATTAAAACGTCTTTTGTTTGTCCTGAAAACGACATTTGAGAATACACACAGGCTATTTATAGATGATAAAACACCAGTAATACAATCTCAGGACTCTTCGATATGGCTTTGATTACAGGATCGTTTACTTTCAGTCAACAAATCCTTTGGAAAGACAAAAAACAACTATTCAATATCCTGCTTTACCGCGACCACTATAACTGCCGAAGAAGAAGTCTATGACGCTATCGCGTAGAGCTACGTTCTTGCGTAATGCGGAAGTGGGCGTGGTTAAATCTAAACTGGGTTGGAATAACGATAGACGCATCCAGGACATCTCTTTCTCCACATTACGTGTTGGACATTAGAGTTGACTAATCACATACTCTTCTTGTCTGTCACATAAGTGGCGCAACTGAAGCGGTATTGCTCTAAAGGGAAATTATTTTGACCGAAGATATTTAGATTTGCCGGCTAACGGGAACTGACGTGTGCTTCGCGGATGCGCTCGGCTCCTCTCGACTGCTGCTCGGGTCTGCTCGGTCAGCTCCGGATGAGGAGGCATTCGTTCGACCAACTTACAGTAGTTAACATACAAACATTTTTAACAGGGGCCATAATAGTGTAAATAATGTTTGTTTTGGCAGTTATAACTGAATGTAATGTTTTCTACTTTTTTCCATCTGGGAAGGCATTTGCCTTCATCAGATGGAAAGTGTTTTGACCAACAACTTAAGTATTTCTTAAAGCTATGCAGGGCATGCAAGCGAGCAAACACAAACAAACAAGTGAAATGAAGAATACAATTGAAATTGTACAATATAATATTGTGGTGGTTCATCTTATAATTCAGTCTAGAGAATGCACCAGCAGCATCTAAGACCTGCAAAAATTAAAAATGTCTATGGGACGGAGGCCCCCGAAACCCTTCGTGCCATTTCGTCCGCGTGCATTTTTCAGGGCAATCTCTATTGGGCTCAGGGCCATCTGTAAATTAGCTTAGATGGTCCACAGGGCCATCTCCCAAAATCCTTAATGTCATGCACTTGGACTGTAGACCACTTGGAGTAAAATCCATGTGAAAATTGCTTCTCACTGTTCTCAGGTCAAATATGTATATTTGATTAAAAATGCGATTAATTTCGATTAATTAATTACAAAGCCTCTAATTAATTAGATTAATTTTTTTAATCGAGTCCCGGCTCTAATATATATATTAAATGTACCTGTAGTTTTTGCACACCTGGTGGTAAAAAAGAGACTAGTAGTGAGCAAATGACATGAGCATTACTACTATGAACAAAACAAAGCCAAGAACAGTTGTGACTCTTCAAAGTGACCATATTTATTTTCCGAAATAAACTTCTTGCCTTTTTCAAAAGCCTCGTCGATAGGTAAAAGCCCCGGTGCCTTTGCAGCTGGCTTTGGATTCGCCGCTAGTTTAGCAACGCAGGCGTCTTCGTACGCTTTTAACACACCATCGTAGCGATGGCGATGTTTCAGGTGACTAATCAGGTTGGAAGTATTGTAGCTCGTTGCCTCCTCGTGGAACTTCTGCATCTGTTAATACAAATAGCAAGCGAACTATCGAACTCTGAAACTTTGAAATAGTCCCATACTACCGACGACATGTTTGTTTACTGTCCTGGCTTCACGGCCGCACGCCATTTACGTCACAGCCAGGCATGAGTTAGGGAGCGCTGGATTTGTGAAAAACTCCCCTCTTCCTAAACCACTAATACCACAGTACTGGCAAAACGGGAGGAGCCGAGTGGAAAACAAGCGCCCCTCATCCCAATCCACCCACACCGCAGGATCTTTTCTTTTTTTTACCCAAGAAATATATTGTATATTATCGGGGCTATTAATACTTTTATCGGGTTTATCGGGATGACGTCATAATTCCTAATATCGGACCGATAATTATGGCCCGATAATTATCGTGCACCACTATGTATAACTATATAATAAATAAATAATTTATAAAAAATATATATTATGGTCTGAGTGCATTTCATTCATTTTGTGTGTCATTATAAGGTCTTGTTTTTAAAGTGAACTCTATTATATATCATGTTCTTAAATGTCCACAACCACATTCTCTGTGTGGGTCATTTCACATATTTGAAGGAAAAATACATATATATTCAGACAGTTAAATAAAAACAATGTTTTTCTAACTTGAAAGCATGTTAACGCGTTCTAGCAGAAACCCAAAATATAGTTACTAGAACAATTATCATGTAGTTCTCTTTAAGTTATGGTAATGTAAAGTGTTTCACTTTGGGTTAGGCTTTTTAAACACTTAAATGTGCAAAGGTTTCCATGGTTATTTACACGTAACTGTATTTCTTATGTCTGCAGACAATGAAACATTTAAACTACTTTTTATATTTTGTGTTATTTGTTATGTGATTATATTTCTTAAGAGTATTTTTTTTAAATCATTTGTTAGCCACCATGCCTATATTACAGAGACAGATGTGGAATGTGACTCGTGGAATAAATGCAACTTCATCAGAAACTCATTTGGACATTTTATCACTATTAAAAACAGTAAAAGATAAAAAAAAAAAACATTAAAAGAAAAACAAAAAATGAAAGACATTAAGAAAATGGCATTTAAAATCAGTCATTAAAAAGAAAAGCTAATAAAATAAACATTAAAAGATAAAAGTTACAGTGCAGTCTAAGATATGAATAGTTCAATTATTTCGGTTCTTGATTTTTAATTTATTCACAGAACCTCCCTTTGGAAATCCGAACATTTCCGTCCCGATTGTTAATTTAGACTGATTGTTTTCACCATGTTTTGCTCGCATGACATCCACAAGTGGACCCTCAGGAGGGTGTACTAGCACCCTACTCTGCTTTGCGTTCCATAACAAAGTCTTTAAGTGTTGCCTGAACACCCGTGTTACCAAAACACTATTTTCACCCGTCGGTGCTGTGATACTTGTTCCTCAGTACAACTCACCTAAAAACTGATGTAAACCTTGGCTACGATGGATATCCCAAATATCCTACTTTCGAGCAGTCCCTCTCATAAATGATTAAATTAATTAAATTTAAATTGAAAACATTAAAAGAAAAAATACATGGATAAAAGTTACAGTGCAGTCTAAGATATGAATAGTTCAATTAAAAGCAGCGACAAAAAGAAAAGTCTTCAGCCTGGATTTAAAAGTAGTCAGAGTTGCAGCGGACCCGCAGGTTTCTGGGAGTTTGTTCCAGATATCTGGAGCATAATAACTGAACGCTGCTTCTCCATGTTTAGTTCTGACTCTGGGGACAGAAAGCTGACCAGTCCCTGAAGACCTGAGAGATCTGGATGGTTCATAATTTAGCAGGAGGTCAGAATGTATTTTGGGCCTAAACCATTCAGTGCTTTATAAACCAGCAGCAGTATTTTGAAATCTATTCTTTGACACACAGGAAGCCAGTGTAAAGACTTCAGAACAGGAGTGATGTGATCCACTTTCTTGGTGTTAGTGAGGACTCGAGCAGCGGCGTTCTGAATCAGCTGCAGCTTCCTAATAGATTTTTTAGTGAGACCTGTGAAGACACCATTGCAGTAGTCGAGTCTACTGAAGATAAAAGCATGGACAAGTTTTTCCAAATCCTGCTGTGACATTAGTCTTTTAATCCTAGGTATATTCTTTAGGTGATAGTAGGCTGATTTAGTAACTGTTGAAACTCAGGTCAGAGTCCATGACTACACCTAGATTTCTGGCTCTATCTGTTGTTTGAACATTGCAGACAGAAGCTCAGCGCTCACTTTTATATGTTCTGACTTTGCTCCAAAAACCATTACCTCAGTTTTATCTTTGTTTAATTGGAGAAAGTTCTGACACATCCAGTCATTGATTTGTTCAATGCACTTACTCAGTGTTTGAATTGGAGCATAGTCTCCTGGTGAAATTGTTACGTAGATTTGTGTGTCATCTGCATAGCTATGGTAACTTATTTTGTTGTTTTTCATTATCTGAGCCAGTGGTAGCATGTAGATGTTAAAGAGAAGAGGCCCCAAGATGGAGCCTTGAGGAACCCCACATGTCATATTTGTCAACTCAGATGTGAACAACTTTGTTTCTATAGGTAAATACCTATATAAACAAAGTTGTTTCTGTCCTTTAGGTAGGATTCAAACCAATTTAGAACTGTTTCCGAAAGTCCCACCCAGTTTTCCAGTCGGTCTAGTAATATGCTGTGGTCAACAGTGTCAAACGCAGCACTGAGATCTAATAATACTAACACTGACGTTCTGCCACTGTCTGTGTTTAAGTGGATGTCATTGAAGACCTTTACAAGAGCAGTCTCAGTGCTGTGGTTTGGACGAAAGCCTGACTGGAACACATCGAAACAGTTATTTAAATGCAAGAAATGTTGAAAAAACACTTTTTCAATGATCTTACCTAGAAATGGGAGGTTTGATATGGGCCTGTAATTGTTCATTACTGAAGCGTCTAGATTATATTTTTTTAAGAGCGGTTTAATGACTGCAGTTTTCAGGACCTGTGGAAAAATACCTGAGTGAAGAGATTTGTTTACTATATGAAGTAGATCTGAGGCCATGCAATGAAAAACATCTTTGAAAAATCCTGTTGGAATAATATCAAGGCAGCAGGAGGAGGATTTCAGAAGTTGTATAATGTCCTCTAGGTTTTTATCATTAATCTGATGGAATTGTGTCATGGTGTTTGAATTGATGTTAAGTGGACACAGAGACAACACATTTGCTATTCCTGATGCAGAGGCACTGACTGCTTGTCTGATTTTCTGATTTTTGTCAGTGAAAAAGGAGGCAAAATCATTGCACGCCCTGGTGGATAGAAATTCAGAGGCTACTGACACTGGGGGGTTCGTTTTTTGTTTTGTTTTTTTTTACAAATATTTTTATTGGTATTTCGTTTTTTCAGCATAAGACATTGTACAAGTATATATCCCATAAAGGAAAATCAAAAACAAAATAATACAAGAAAGAAATAAAAAAATAATAATAATAAAAAGAAAAACACATACATACACAAGTGGACATGTGGTAAACATTGTAATTTAAACATTGCAAGTTACAGGGCCGGTAGACAAGCAGCCATATCACATCCAACCAATATAGAGGACAAGGTCAATTAGGAGGCGCATTTATTTCCAGAAACTCCAAGAATTCCCCCCATATTTGATGGAACACTTCAGGCTTTCCCTTTATGGCAAATGTCAATTTTTCTAAGGCTAGACAATGAGAGAGATTTTTTAACCAGTGATTGATCGAGGGGTTTTCTGGGTTTTTCCAAAAGACAGCTATTGTGTGTTTAGCTTGGAGAAGAGAAAAGACTACCAGTCTTTTCTTAGTGATATTAAGTCTGGGAGATAGAGGGAAAACCCCAAGAATACAGAGTTTTGGGCATTCTGGTAATGTGGCGGAAATTATTTTGATAATGTGCCCAGAACATCTTTCCAAAATGATTTAATATTTGGGCAGTCCCATAAGCAGTGGAACAATGTGCCCTTATCATTATCACACTTTATACATTGATCTGGAATATTTGCATCAAAATGGTGTAGTAGGGATGGAGTTATATAGGTACGCATAATCCATTTGTACTGTAGGAGTCTAAACCTCGTGTATATAGTTTGAACCTGGGCTTTGTGGCATATCTGCCCCCATTCCTCAATTGTCACCTCTGCATTCAAATCAGTAGACCAAGCAAGTCTTTTATTCTCTGAGGACTCTCCTGATTCAGCTTTGCAAAGGTCATAGATCAAAGACACCTGTCCATGACCAGAGGAGTGATGTACTATAATTGTTTCCAGCTTTGACAGAGGTGGACATAATAGTGAGTGATCTTGTGCCTTAGATATATAACTCCTTAGCTGCAGATACTTAAAGAAATGTGTTGAGGGAATATGATGTTTATTTCTTAGCATCTCAAAGGTCATCAATTTGTTGTCATCATATAGATCACATCTTATTGATGCCTCTGTTGGCCCACATTTTAAACCCTGAGTCATATGTTCCTGGTATAAATCTTCTATTACCCCATACAGGAGTAAACGAGGATATCTGTGACTTTAAACCTAAGTGGCTTTGTACTTTGAACCAGACATCAATTGTGTTCCTGACAAAAGGGTTTTTTGTATTCTTTTTAAGCTGTTTTGGAGAGTCAGAGAACAAATACAAATTCAGTGGTAGTGGAGTTGTTGTGTAACGTTCAATTTCAACCCATGGTATGGGGGTTCCGTCCAAGAACCAACACATTGCTGCTCTTATTTGGGCTGCCCAGTAATACCAGGACAGAGTGGGTACCTGGAGTCCTCCTCTCTCATAAGGTAGATATAAAAGGGATAGCCGTAACCTTGGTCTCTGATTGTTCCAGATAAATTTGTAAAGATTTTCTTCATTTTGGGAAAAAATGAAGATGGTGCGTGCAATGGCAGGGATTGAAATAGATACAGAAATGTAGGTAGGACATTCATCTTGATAATATTGATGCGTCCGATTAGGGATAGAGGGAGTGATGTCCACCTGTTAATAGAATCTGTCACAGACGCTATTATGGGGTCATAGTTGTTGGAACAAGGTCTTCTATTTTAGGTTGCAATCTGTATTCCTAAATATTTAAAGCCTTCCAGGGAATTTTGGAAATCTGTTTGGAGAGGTGGATTAAGTCTTCTTCCGATTTTTAAGTAGAAGAATGTTAGATTCGAACTATTCACTTTATACCCTGAGAACGTATCAAAATCCTTTATCAGTTTATTGAGCGCTGGCAATGACACTGACACATTTTTTATAAATAGAACGATATCATCAGCGTAAAGGGCCAAGCGATTTTCAAGCCCCCAACTGTTATTCCTGTGATTGAGAATGAGTTCTAACCGCGATAGCCAGGGGCTCAATTGCCAGTACAAATAGTAATGGAGATAGAGGGCACCCCTGACGTGTACCTCTCGATAGTGCAAATGGTGCAGACACTATGCTATTGGTTAATACTTCTGCATTTGGGGTGCTATACAAAATTTGTATCCACCTACAAAAACCCTCCCCGAACCCAAATCGGGATAATATTTTCGAATAGATACGGCCATTCCACCCTGTCAAAAGCCTTTTCAGCATCCAGGGACAGAATGGCCGTATCTGGAGCCCCCCTTTCTGTATGTAAAATATTGATCAACCTCCTAATATTGTGGAAGGACTGTCTGCCCTTGACAAAGCCATTCTGATCCAGGCCCACCAGTGTAGGCAGGTGATTTTCAAGTCTTAAAGCCAGTGCTTTAGCGATCAATTTTGTATCTGAATTAAGCAATGATATAGGCCTATAAGAGCCACATCTGGAGGGGTCTTTTCCTGGTTTTAGGATAACTGTTATTAATGCACCCTGTAAGGTTGGGGGAAGACAACCCTTTTCGAATATCTCCTCGACCATTATTCAGGAGCGGTCGCATGGAGCAGTTTGTTTTTAAGGCTTTATAGATGTCTATGGGGATCCCATCAGGACCAGCTGCCTTTCCACCCTTCATGTTAGTCATGGCCTCAGACCAATTCTAATAGTTGTATTGGTTTATCTAAATTAGCTTTCGTTCCTCAGACAAACATGGAAAGTGTATCCCGTCCAAAAAACTGACTGAGTCTTTGGGTCGCCAGGGGGCTCAGACTTGTATAGGTGATTATAAAATGTTTTAAATGATTCATTAATTTCTTTAGGATCTGATGTAATATTTCCAGCATTGTTTTGAATTTCGTTTATCGCTCTTTCACCATGTAATGGCCTTAATTCGCCAGGCTTTAGTAATTTGCCTGCTTTCTCCCCTTGGTCGTAAAATGACTGTTGAGTCTGTTGATACTTGCCAGGCTTTATTGGACGATAGTTCATTGTAGTGGGCTCTTTGTAATGTCAATTTGCTTGTAGATCAGGTGTGTCGTTAAGGGCTATGGTCCCATTTCTAGTTGTTTTATTTCTTTTTCTAAATCAGACATTTGACGACGGAATTTGTTCGATTTCGAGCTTGTGTAGCTAATTTATCTGACCTCTAATGTATGCCTTAAATGCCTCCCACCTGACAGAGGCAGAGGTCTGCGTAGTGTTATAAAGTAAAAGTACATATCTATGTGAGAATCCAGGTAGCTTACAAAACTTGGGTTCATGCAGCCACTTTGTATCAAAACGCCATCTCGGTGGACCCTTAAATGGCTTTACTGCAATGTAGTCCAAGGTTATTGGGGCATGATCCGAGATTACTATGCTGCCGTAGGTACAATCTTAATATTTGGCATTAGGCTTTTGGAGATTAAGAAATAATCAATGGGGTGAGCAAGTCTGGTACGTGGAAGAGTGGCATGAAAATTCCTTCTTGTCAGGGTTAGGGCTCTCCATATGTCACATAGACTCATATCCGTCATGAACTGTGAGATCACCCTCCTTGTCTGTATGTGGGAGGCATCTATGCCTGAAGATCGGTCTACAAGAGGGTTGAGGGTGCAATTAAAATCGCCACCCATTATAATGTTACCTCTAAGTGAAGAGATATTTAGAAAAGATTATTGTAAAAAAGTTGTCATCAATATTAAACATTTATTAAATTAAGTTGTTCACCCAATAAGGTACCTTGTATTATTATATATCTACCCCCCCTGTCCGCAATTGATGTCCGTCACTTGAAAAAGGGACCGATTTATGAATGAGTATTGCCACTCCCCTTGAGTGTGACGAAAATGACGCAGTTATGACCTGTCCCTGCCATCGTCTTCTCAAACGCAAAATCTCAGTGGATGTTAGGTGGGTCTCTTGCAGGTATACTACCTTGGATTGCAACATTTTAATTCTAGTCATTACTTGTTTTATTTAGATAATCCCCCTAGCCCTCTAACATTCCATGATGATATCTTAAAAAGGTTATCAAGTGTCATTAACCCATCTCTCCCAAATGATCAAAAGGGACCTCATTGTAACTATTGAAACGGCAACTACTCGTCTACCAAACCACATTGTCACATCAAGGATCACATATAAACAAACATAAAAATACAAAACAACCACCATAAGAAAACATGAACCCTCCGTCTCCCCAAACGAGACGTGAACACTCTCACCAACGGCCTTAACGAAACGCGCCGTCCTCCTCACCTCTCCATGTAAGAGCTCCTAGGCTATTTAACCGATCCTTTAAGAGGAGCAGCTAAACCAATAACTAACCACTGCAAGAACCCCTCATCTTCGACCAATATATATTCGAGGCATGAAAGAGACCAAGAGCAACAAGAAATCCGAAATATTGCAAAAACATTAAGACAAATTAAACATCCATTCAGTATTTTTTAACACACCCTAAACATGAAATGTGGTGCATTCAACACTGTTTTTAAATCACGACCACAGATCGAGATAACGAGATACGCTCAAAAGTTTAGTTGGGCGTTACAATGCATGAATGAGCTGTAATAAGCCTGAACAGAGATATGAATGCAGATGAACCTTCAACGACGTATGTGGATCGTATCATTTCCAAGTTGAAAACTAGTGACCGATAGTATAGCTTTTTATCTTAATTCCAGCAGAGCATCATTATTCCGTCCGGAACAAACCTAGGGGCATAGCGGAGTGTCAAACCTAGTGAAATTACAGTGCGTTCTTCATCAGTAACGCCAGGATATATCCATATGCTTGAAGCGTTGAAGTCGGTACAAAAACATAGTTCAAGTTGTACAGTCAGTATCGGAACAACAACAAAAAATAACTAACATGCTCCGCTGGATGATCCAAATTATGTAAACTCACCACATCTAGCCGTTGTCTGTATCCTTTCCATCTCGAAGATAATGACTCAACCTCGGAGTATTGAACACACGTCTTTTCCCGTTGTGCAGCGTGTACATCCTGGCAGGGAAAATAAGGCCGAATTGTATTCCCCGGGTACGGAGCTGTTGCTTCACTTCGCCATACTTCATACGCCGCTTCGTCACCTCCGCTGAGAAGTCGGGGAAAAACATGATATGGTGAGTCCCGTATATCACCTTTCCTTTGGCTCGTGCCGCCTGCATC
This sequence comes from Chaenocephalus aceratus, assembly GCA_023974075.1. Lineage (NCBI taxonomy): Eukaryota > Metazoa > Chordata > Actinopteri > Perciformes > Channichthyidae > Chaenocephalus > Chaenocephalus aceratus. The sequence goes on from JAMFTG010000045.1 coordinate 114,444, forward strand.
ACGCTGACTTTATCCCTAAAGTTTAAAAACTTTACGATGAGAGGTCTCGGGGGAGGAGGGGAGTTGGGCTTCGGTCTGCCACCCGGGATTCTGTGAGCTCGCTCGATTACCAACGGTGTTGGGAAGTTTTCGGGACCGAGTACTTCTGGTATCCATTTCTCCAAAAACGATTCCACGTCTCTACCTTCGGCGTTTTCCGGGAGACCAATAACACGTAGATTTGACCTATCGCGATTCTCAAGATCGTCTACTTTCTCGGTGAGTGCTGTAATCACTTTCTCCATCCCGTTCACTGTGTTATGAAGCACCGTCACGTTATCCTCTGTCTCACCAATGCGATCCTCGGCCTGTGTTAATCTTCCCGAGTAGGAGCTGAGATCCGTTTAATTCCGAGATTGCAGCCAGAATCTCATCATTAACGGGTGGGTAACGTCTGCTCTTAGGGAGTGGATTGCTTCTAATATTTTTGCCGTTAGATTCAGCTTGGGCGAGCTAGCTATGAGGTTCGCGCTGGCTCCACCGGCATTGGCATTAGCCGTGTCCATCTTTAGCTTTAGCTTAGCTTTGCCTGGTTGTTGGTGGAGTCCTTCGTGTTCTGGAACAATTCGCTTCAGCTTTGGTATTTTTTGGGGCATATCAGATTGCCATTGCTTTATGTCTCAAACTGTGGGTTTTATGAATATTTAACTGGTCAGTATTAGGTAAAATGATGGAATTGATCGGAGAGAGAGTCGGGGCTCGTCACCTGTTCAGCAGTCCGCCATTACAGGAACCTCAATCTGACCATTTTACATTTTCACCGTAAACTTCTCTGGCTTGGGTTGAAAGTCACGGTCAGATGAAGCAAACAGAAACCAATTATTTGGAGGGACTGAAGAAACCAATCTGAGCTCCCCACTCGGACACTCTTTGCAAGGCAATGTCTTGTTGAGCATGATTTTAGCACCCTATCGGTAGGCCAAACAATAAAGGTTTGCTCCCTTGATAGTTCAGTTGGTAGAATGAAGGACTGTATGAAAGACCGACATTCGCATTTGTTCAACAGATCTAGGTTGTCGTGGCCGAGTGGTTAAGGCGATGGACTAGAAATCCCTTGGGGTCTCCCCGCGCAGGTTCGAATCCTGCCGACAACGATACTGCTTTTAAAGCAATGGGAACTCACAAAGAAAACATTTATACTTTAGCTGCAGAGATATTTCACGTGCAACAGAGAACTTTATCAGTTTTGAAACTCCCCCAAAACCACGGTCTGAGAAACGGAAGTGCGGACTCTCAATCTGACCATTTTACATTTTCACCGTAAACTTCTCTGGCTTGGGTTGAAAGTCACGGTCAGATGAAGCAAACAGAACCAAATTATTTGGAGGGACTGCAGAAACCAACCTGAGCTCCCCACTTGGACACTCTTTGCAAGGCAATGTCTTGTTGAGCATGATTTTCAGCACCTATCGGTAGGGCCAAACAATAAAGGTTTGCTCCCTTGATAGTTCAGTTGGTAGAATGAAGGACTGTATGAAAGACCGAAATTCGCAATCGTTCAAAAAATTCTAGGTTGTCGTGGCCGAGTGGTTAAGGCGATGGACTAGAAATCCATTGGGGTCTCCCCGCGCAGGTTCGAATCCTGCCGACAACGATACATGCTTTTGAGCAACGGGAACTCACAAAGAAAACATTTATACTTAGCTGCAGAGATATTTCACGTGCAACAGAGAACATTATCAGTTTGAAACTCCCCAAAACCACGGTCTGAGAAACGGAAGTACGGACTCTCAATCTGACCACTTTACATTTTCACCGTAAACTTCTCTGGCTTGGTGATTGAAAGTCACGGTCAGATGAAGCAAACAGAACCAAATTATTTGGAGGGACTGAAGAAACCAACCTGAGCTCCACACTCCGGACACTCTTTGCAAGGCAATGTCTTGTTGAGCATGATTTTCAGCACCTATCGGTAGGCCAAACAATAAAGGTATTTTATTAAAATAATAAAGTCCTTTATTGTGGACTCTGCCATTGTCACCCAACGGAATGTTTGCTTTTGGGCCTCGTTGGCGCAGTAGGCAGCGCGTCAGTCTCATAATCTGAAGGTCGTGAGTTCGAGCCTCACACGGGGCATATCTTTTGTAGTGTATTCATTTCTGATCTGGCGGGTAACGTGCATGATTCAACGCCATCCATTTCAGTATTAAATGGCAAGGCAATCCTGTGAACAATGAGTTGCCCAAATTCACATAGTTCCTTACGCCGTGGTTGATGAGAGAAACTGGAAAGTACTACCTGGAATCTGAAGCTCCAAGGGATCAAACAAGCTGTTGACTGTTGATAGACTGTTAACCAGACAATCGCTCACTACTGACAGAAATAAGGGCCCTTGGATTTCATCAGGGCAATATGCATGCAAAGAGGAACAATTTACTCATGTGCTCCATGGACAGCCAGAACCAGAACGATGGCAAGACTTTTATGGACACCAACATTCGGCGTCGTCCACTTATAAGTTCCTTTAGATGTCTTGCTTTGCGTTTGCGCCCTGTTCCTCCTGGTCTCGACAGACAGTCTTTACAGTTCATGCGATATCATGGAGCAATCATGAAACAATCCCCGGCCTGCCGGCAACGATACATGCTTTTGAGCAACGGGAACTCACAAAGAAAACATTTATACTTAGCTGCAGAGATATTTCACGTGCAACAGAGAACATTATCAGTTTGAAACTCCCCAAAACCACGGTCTTAGAAACGGAAGTGCGAACTCTAAATCTGACCGTTATACATTTTCACCGTAAACTTCTCTGGCTTGGGTTGAAAGTCATGGTCAGATGAAGCAAACAGAACCAAATTATTTGGAGGGACTGAAGAAAACCAACCTGAGCTCCCCACTCGGACACTCTTTGCAAGGCAATGTCTTGTTGAGCATGATTTTCAGCACCTATCGGTAGGCCAGACAATAAAGGTTTGCTCCCTTGATAGTTCAGTTGGTAGAATGAAGGACTGTATGAAAGACCGAAATTCACATTTGTTCAAAAACTTCTAGGTTGTCGTGGCCAAATGGTTAAGGCGATGGACTAGAAATCCATTGGCGTCTCCCCGCGCAGGTTTGAATCCTGCCGACAACGATACATGCTTTTGAGCAACGGGAACTCACAAAGAAAACATTTGTATACTAAGCTGCAGAGATATTTCACGTGCAACAGAGAACATTATCAGTTTGAAACTCCCCAAAACCACGGTCTGAGAAACGGAAGTACGGACTCTCAATCTGACCATTTTACATTTTCATCGTAAACTTCTCTGGCTTGGGTTGAAAGTCACGGTCAGATGAAGCAAACAGAACCAAATTATTTGGAGGGACTGAAGAAAACCAACCTGAGCTCCCCACTCGGACACTCTTTGCAAGGCAATGTCTTGTTGAGCATGATTTTCAGCACCTATCGGTAGGCCAAACAATAAAGATAGTTCAGTTGGTAGAATGAAGGACTGTATGAAAGACCGAAATTCGCCTTTGTTCAAAAACTTCTAGGTTGTCGTGGCCGAGTGGTTAAGGCGATGGACTAGAGATCCATTGGGGCAGATTCGAATCCTGCTGACAACGATACATGCTTTTGAGCAACGGGAACTCACAAAGAAAACATTTATACTTAGCTGCAGAGATATTTCACGTGCAACAGAGAACATTATCAGTTTGAAACTCCCCAAAACCACGGTCTGAGAAACGGAAGTGCGAACTCTAAATCTGACCATTTTACATTTTTCACCGTAAACCTCTCTGGCTTGGGTTGAAAGTCACGGTCAGATGAAGCAAACAGAACCAAATTATTTGGAGGGACTGAAGAAACCAACCTGAGCTCCCCACTCCAGACACTCTTTGCAAGGCAATGTCTTGTTGAGCATGATTTTCAGCACCTATCGGTAGGCCAAACAATAAAGGTTTGCTCCCTTGATAGTTCAGTTGGTAGAATGAAGGACTGTATGAAAGACCAAAAATTCGCATTTGTTCAAAAGATCTAGGTTGTCGTGGCCGAGTGGTTAAGGCGATGGACTAGAAATCCATTGGGGTCTCTCCTGAACTGAAATACTAAAGTTTTGTGGAGAATGCGGGCATCAATCCCGCTACCCTCTCGCATGCTAAGCGAGCGCTCTACCATTTGAGCTAATTCCCCTATACAACAATGCTCTTGTAGTACTTCTAAGTTGTTTCTCCAACTCTCCTCCATGCCATTCCTTTTGAGGGCCGACATAAACACTCTGAATCTTGACCTGGCTCTTACGTTTACTGGAAAACTGGTGAAAGCAGACGAGGTGGCCGAGTGGTTAAGGCGATGGACTGCTAATCCATTGTGCTCTGCAACGCGTGGGTTCGAATCCCATCCTCGTCGAAGTAAGGTTTAGTTCAAGAACCTGCTGCAATATGGCAAAAAGCCTGCGATTTCGGCTTCAGCACACCAGGTAAACTGAACAAAAGACAGTTGAGGCCACCGAAAAACCAGGCGGAATGCTCTCCTTGTTTCGACAAGTCTGTTCTGGGCTAACTGTCCTTCCATAATGCCACGTTCCTATTTACCATATTGTTGCTTGTAAGTGAGGAAATCGTTGTTAGACTTTGTGGTCTCGCTATCAGGTTGGCTGGATAAGTTGAACATCCAGAAAATATCTTAAATCTTACAGTTTTTACCTTCTATTTCCTGAACTGAAATACTAAAGTTTTGTGGAGAATGCGGGCATCTATCCCTCTACCTCTCGCATGCTAAGCGAGCGCTCTACCATTTGAGCTAATTCCCCTATACAACAATACTCTTGTAGTACTTCTAAGTTGTTTTCTCCAACTCTCCTCCATGCCATTCCTTTCGAGGGCCTACATAAACACTCTGAATCTTGACCTGGCTCTTACATTTACTGGAAAACTGGTGAAAACAGTGGCCGAGTGGTTAAGGCGATGGACTGCTAATCCATTTTGCTCTGCACGCGTGGGTTCGAATCCCATCCTCGTCGTAGTAATGTTTAGTTCAAGAACCTGCTGCAATATGGTAAAAAGCCAACGATTTCGGCTTCAGCACACCAGGTTAACTGAACAAAAGACAGTTGAGGCCACCGAAAAACCAGGCGGAATGCTCCCCTTGTTTTGACAAGTCAGTTGTGGGCTACCTGTCCTTCCATAATTCCATGTTCCCAATTACCATATTGTTGGCTTGTAAGTGAGGAAATCGTTGTTAGACTTTGTGGTCTCGCTATCAGGTTGGCAGGAAAAGTTGAACATCCAGAAAATATCTTAAATCTTACAGTTTTACCTTATATTTCCTGAACTGAAATACTAAAGTTTTGTGGAGAATACGGGCATCGATCCCACTACCTCTCGCATGCAAAGCGAGCGCTCTACCATTTGAGCTAATTCCCCTATACAACAATACTCTTGTAGTACTTCTAAGTTGTTTTCTCCAACTCTCCTCCATGCCATTCCTTTCAAGGGCCTACATAAACACTCTGAATCTTGACCTGGCTCTTACGTTTACTGGAAAACTGGTGCAAACAGGACGAGGTGGCCGAGTGGTTAAGGCGATGGACTGCTAATCCATTGTGCTCTGCACGCGTGGGTTTGAATCCCATCCTTGTGGTAGTAAGGTTTAGTTCAATGAAGCTGATGCAATATGGCAAAAAGCCTGTGATTTCGGCTTCAGCACACCAGGTAAACTGAACAAAAGACAGTTGAGGCTACCGAAAAACCAGGCGGAATGCTCTCCTTGTTTCGACAAGTCTGTTGTGGGCTACCTGTCCTTCCATAATGCCACGTTCCAAATTTCCATATTGTTGGCTTGTAAGTGAGGAAATCGTTGTTAGACTTTGTGGTCTCACTATCCGGTTGGCAGGAAAAGTTGAACATCCAGAAAATATCTTAAATCTTACAGTTTTTACCTTATATTTCCTGAACTGAAATACTAAAGTTTTGTGGAGAATGCGGGCATCGATCCCGCTACCTCTCGCATGCGAAGCGAGCGCTCTACCATTTGAGCTAATTCCCCTATACAACATACTCTTGTAGTACTTCTAAGTTGTTTTCTCCAATTCTCCTCCATGCCATTCATTTCGAGGGCCTACATAAACACTCTGAATCTTGACCTGGCTCTTACATTTACTGGAAAACTGGTGAAAACAGTGGCCGAGTGGTTAAGGCGATGGACTGCTAATCCATTGTGCTCTGCACGCGTGGGTTCGAATCCCATCCTCGTCATAGTTAGGTTTAGTTCAATGAAGCTGCTGCAATATGGCAAAAAGCCAACGATTTCGGCTTCAGCACACCAGGTAAACTGAACAAAAAGACAATTGAGGCCACCGAAAAACCAGGCGGAATGCTCTCCTTGTTTCGACAAGTCTGTTGTGGGCTACCTGTCCTTCCATAATGCCACGTTCCAAATTTCCATATTGTTGGCTTGTAAGTGAGGAAATCGTTGTTAGACTTTGTGGTCTCGCTATCAGGTTGGCTTGAAAAGTTGAACATCCAGAAAATATTTTAAATCTTACAGTTTTTACCTTCTATTTCCTGAACTGAAATACTAAAGTTTTGTGGAGAATGTGGGCATCAATCCCGCTACCTCTCGCATGCTAAGCGAGCGCTCTACCATTTGAGCTAATTCCCCTATACAACAATGCTCTTGTAGTACTTCTAAGTTGTTTTCTCCAACTCTCCTCCATGCCATTCCTTTTGAGGGCCGACATAAACACTCTGAATCTTGACCTGGCTCTTACGTTTACTGGAAAACTGGTGAAAGCAGGAAGAGGTGGCCGAGTGGTTAAGGCGATGGACTGCTAATCCATTGTGCTCTGCATGCGTGGGTTCGAATCCCATCCTCGTCGAAGTAAGGTTTAGTTCAAGAACCTGCTGCAATATGGCAAAAAGCCTGCGATTTCGGCTTCAGCACACCAGGTAAACTGAACAAAAGACAGTTGAGGCCACCGAAAAACCAGGCGGAATGCTCTCCTTGTTTCGACAAGTCTGTTCTGGGCTAACTGTCCTTCCATAATGCCACGTTCCTATTTACCATATTGTTGGCTTGTAAGTGAGGAAATCGTTGTTAGACTTTGTGGTCTCGCTATCAGGTTGGCTGGATAAGTTGAACATCCAGAAAATATCTTAAATCTTACAGTTTTTACCTTCTATTTCCTGAACTGAAATACTAAAGTTTTGTGGAGAATGCGGGCATCTATCCCTCTACCTCTCGCATGCTAAGCGAGCGCTCTACCATTTGAGCTAATTCCCCTATACAACAATACTCTTGTAGTACTTCTAAGTTGTTTTCTCCAATTCTCCTCCATGCCATTCCTTTCGAGGGCCTACATAAACACTCTGAATCTTGACCTGGCTCTTACATTTACTGGAAAACTGGTGAAAACAGTGGCCGAGTGGTTAAGGCGATGGACTGCTAATCCATTTTTGCTCTGCACGCGTGGGTTCGAATCCCATCCTCGTCGTAGTAATGTTTAGTTCAAGAACCTGCTGCAATATGGTAAAAAGCCAACGATTTCGGCTTCAGCACACCAGGTTAACTGAACAAAAGACAGTTGAGGCCACCGAAAAACCAGGCGGAATGCTCCCCTTGTTTTGACAAGTCAGTTGTGGGCTACCTGTCCTTCCATAATTCCATGTTCCCAATTACCATATTGTTGGCTTGTAAGTGAGGAAATCGTTGTTAGACTTTGTGGTCTCGCTATCAGGTTGGCTTGAAAAGTTGAACATCCAGAAAATATCTTAAATCTTACAGTTTTTACCTTATATTTCCTGACTGAAATACTAAAGTTTTGTGGAGAATACGGGCATCGATCCCGCTACCCTCTCGCATGCTAAGCGAGCACTCTACCATTTGAGCTAATTCCCCTATACAACAATGCTCTTGTAGTACTTCTAAGTTGTTTTCTCCAACTCTCCTCCATGCCATTCCTTTTGAGGGCCGACAATAAACACTCTGAATCTTGACCTGGCTCTTACGTTTACTGGAAAACTGGTGAAAGCAGGACGAGGTGGCCGAGTGGTTAAGGCGATGGACTGCTAATCCATTGTGCTCTGCACGCGTGGGTTAGAATCCCATCCTCGTCGTAGTAAGGTTTAGTTCAATGAAGCTGCTGCAATATGGCAAAAAGCCTGTGATTTCGGCTTCAGCACACCAGGTAAACTGAACAAAAGACAATTGAGGCCACCGAAAAACCAGGCGGAATGCTCTCGTTGTTTCGACAAGTCAGTTGTGGGCTTCAATAATGCCACCTTCTCAATTACCATATTGTTGGCTTGTAAGTGAGGAAATCGTTGTTAGACTTTTGTGGTCTCGCTATCAGGTTGGCAGGAAAAGTTGAACATCCAGAAAATATCTTAAATCTTACAGTTTTTTACCTTCTATTTCCTGAAATGAAATACTAAGACCGACATTCGCATTGTTTATACTTAGCTGCAGAGATATTTCACGTGCAACAGAGAACATTATCTCCCCGCGCAGGTTCGAATCCTGCCGACAACGATACATGATTTTGAGCAACGGGAACTCACAAAGAAAACATTTGTACTTAGCTGCAGAGATATTTCACGTGCAACAGAGAACATTATCAGTTTGAAACTCCCCAAAACCACGGTCTGAGAAACGGAAGTACGGACTCTCAATCTGACCATTTTACATTTTCACCGTAAACTTCTCTGGCTTGGGTTGAAAGTCACGGTCAGATGAAGCAAACAGAACCAAATTATTTGGAGGGACTGAAGAAACCAACCTGAGCTCCCGACTCCGGACACTCTTTGCAAGGCAATGTCTTGTTGAGCATGATTTTCAGCACCTATCGGTAGGCCAAACAATAAAGGTTTGCTCCCTTGATAGTTTCAGTTGGTAGAATGAAGGACTGTATGAAAGACCGAAATTCGCATTTCTTCAAAGATCTAGGTTGTCGTGGCCGAGTGGTTAAGGCGATGGACTAGAAATCCATTGGGGTCTCAAGTCTGTTCTGGGCTAACTGTCCTTCCATAATGCCACGTTCCTATTTACCATATTGTTGGCTTGTAAGTGAGGAAATCGTTGTTAGACTTTGTGGTCTCGCTATCAGGTTTGGCAGGAAAAGTTGAACATCCAGAAAATATCTTAAATCTTACAGTTTTTACCTTCTATTTCCTGAACTGAAATACTAAAGTTTTGTGGAGAATGCGGGCATCGATCCTGCTACCTCTCACATGCTAAGCGAGCGCTCTACCATTTGAGCTAATTCCCCTATACAACAATGCTCTTGTAGTACTTCTAAGTTGTTTTCTCCAACTCTCCTCCATGCCATTCCTTTTGAGGGCCGACATAAACACTCTGAATCTTGACCTGGCTCTTACGTTTACTGGAAAACTGGTGAAAGCAGGAAGAGGTGGCCGAGTGGTTAAGGCGATGGACTGCTAATCCATTGTGCTCTGCATGCGTGGGTTCGAATCCCATCCTCGTCGAAGTAAGGTTTAGTTCAAGAACCTGCTGCAATATGGCAAAAAGCCTGCGATTTCGGCTTCAGCACACCAGGTAAACTGAACAAAAGACAGTTGACGCCACCGAAAAACCAGGCGGAATGCTCTCCTTGTTTCGACAAGTCTGTTCTGGGCTAACTGTCCTTCCATAATGCCACGTTCCTATTTACCATATTGTTGGCTTGTAAGTGAGGAAATCGTTGTTAGACTTTGTGGTCTCGCTATCAGGTTGGCTGGATAAGTTGAACATCCAGAAAATATCTTAAATCTTACAGTTTTTACCTTCTATTTCCTGAACTGAAATACTAAAGTTTTGTGGAGAATGCGGGCATCTATCCCTCTACCTCTCGCATGCTAAGCGAGCGCTCTACCATTTGAGCTAATTCCCCTATACAACAATACTCTTGTAGTACTTCTAAGTTGTTTTTCTCCAATTCTCCTCCATGCCATTCCTTTCGAGGGCCTACATAAACACTCTGAATCTTGACCTGGCTCTTACATTTACTGGAAAACTGGTGAAAACAGTGGCCGAGTGGTTAAGGCGATGGACTGCTAATCCATTGTGCTCTGCACGCGTGGGTTCGAATCCCATCCTCGTGGTAGTAAGGTTTAGTTCAATGAAGCTGATGCAATATGGCAAAAAGCCTGTGATTTCGGCTTCAGCACACCAGGTAAACTGAACAAAAGACAGTTGAGGCTACCGAAAAACCAGGCGGAATGCTCTCCTTGTTTCGACAAGTCTGTTGTGGGCTACCTGTCCTTCCATAATTCCACGTTCCAAATTTCCATATTGTTGGCTTGTAAGTGAGGAAATCGTTGTTAGACTTTGTGGTCTCGCTATCAGGTTGGCTGGAAAAGTTGAACATCCAGAAAATATCTTAAATCTTACAGTTTTTACCTTCTATTTCCTGAACTGAAATACTAAAGTTTTGTGGAGAATGCGGGCATCGATCCCGCTACCTCTCGCATGCGAAGGCGAGCTCTCTACCATTTGAGCTAATTCCCCTATACAACAATACTCTTGTAGTACTTCTAAGTTGTTTTTCTCCAACTCTCCTCCATGCCATTCCTTTCGAGGGCCTACATAAACACTCTGAATCTTGACCTGGCTCTTACATTTACTGGAAAACTGGTGAAAACAGTGGCCGAGTGGTTAAGGCGATGGACTGCTAATCCATTTTGCTCTGCACGCGTGGGTTCGAATCCCATCCTCGTCGTAGTAATGTTTAGTTCAAGAACCTGCTGCAATATGGTAAAAAGCCAACGATTTCGGCTTCAGCACACCAGGTTAACTGAACAAAAGACAGTTGAGGCCACCGAAAAACCAGGCGGAATGCTCCCCTTGTTTTGACAAGTCAGTTGTGGGCTACCTGTCCTTCCATAATTCCATGTTCCCAATTACCATATTGTTGGCTTGTAAGTGAGGAAATCGTTGTTAGACTTTGTGGTCTCGCTATCAGGTTGGCAGGAAAAGTTGAACATCCAGAAAATATCTTAAATCTTACAGTTTTTACCTTATATTTCCTGAACTGAAATACTAAAGTTTTGTGGAGAATACGGGCATCGATCCCACTACCTCTCGCATGCAAAGCGAGCGCTCTACCATTTGAGCTAATTCCCCTATACAACAATACTCTTGTAGTACTTCTAAGTTGTTTTCTCCAACTCTCCTCCATGCCATTCCTTTCAAGGGCCTACATAAACACTCTGAATCTTGACCTGGCTCTTACGTTTACTGGAAAACTGGTGAAAACAGGACGAGGTGGCCGAGTGGTTAAGGCGATGGACTGCTAATCCATTGTGCTCTGCACGCGTGGGTTTGAATCCCATCCTTGTGGTAGTAAGGTTTAGTTCAATGAAGCTGATGCAATATGGCAAAAAGCCTGTGATTTCGGCTTCAGCACACCAGGTAAACTGAACAAAAGACAGTTGAGGCTACCGAAAAACCAGGCGGAATGCTCTCCTTGTTTCGACAAGTCTGTTGTGGGCTACCTGTCCTTCCATAATGCCACGTTCCAAATTTCCATATTGTTGGCTTGTAAGTGAGGAAATCGTTGTTAGACTTTGTGGTCTCACTATCCGGTTGGCAGGAAAAGTTGAACATCCAGAAAATATCTAAATCTTACAGTTTTTACCTTATATTTCCTGAACTGAAATACTAAAGTTTTGTGGAGAATGCGGGCATCGATCCCGCTACCTCTCGCATGCGAAGCGAGCGCTCTACCATTTGAGCTAATTCCCCTATACAACAATACTCTTGTAGTACTTCTAAGTTGTTTTTCTCCAATTCTCCTCCATGCCATTCATTTCGAGGGCCTACATAAACACTCTGAATCTTGACCTGGCTCTTACATTTACTGGAAAACTGGTGAAAACAGTGGCAGAGTGGTTAAGGTGATGGACTGCTAATCCATTGTGCTCTGCACGCGTGGGTTCGAATCCCATCCTCGTCATAGTTAGGTTTAGTTCAATGAAGCTGCTGCAATATGGCAAAAAGCCAACGATTTCGGCTTCAGCACACCAGGTAAACTGAACAAAAGACAATTGAGGCCACCGAAAAACCAGGCGGAATGCTCTCCTTGTTTCGACAAGTCTGTTGTGGGCTACCTGTCCTTCCATAATGCCACGTTCCAAATTTCCATATTGTTGGCTTGTAAGTGAGGAAATCGTTGTTAGACTTTGTGGTCTCGCTATCAGGTTGGCTTGAAAAGTGTGAACATCCAGAAAATATTTTAAATCTTACAGTTTTTACCTTCTATTTCCTGAACTGAAATACTAAAGTTTTGTGGAGAATGTGGGCATCAATCCCGCTACCTCTCGCATGCTAAGCGAGCGCTCTACCATTTGAGCTAATTCCCCTATACAACAATGCTCTTGTAGTACTTCTAAGTTGTTTTCTCCAACTCTCCTCCATGCCATTCCTTTTGAGGGCCGACATAAACACTCTGAATCTTGACCTGGCTCTTACGTTTACTGGAAAACTGGTATGAAAGCAGGAAGAGGTGGCCGAGTGGTTAAGGCGATGGACTGCTAATCCATTGTGCTCTGCATGCGTGGGTTCGAATCCCATCCTCGTCGAAGTAAGGTTTAGTTCAAGAACCTGCTGCAATATGGCAAAAAGCCTGCGATTTCGGCTTCAGCACACCAGGTAAAACTGAACAAAAGACAGTTGAGGCCACCGAAAAACCAGGCGGAATGCTCTCCTTGTTTCGACAAGTCTGTTTCTGGGCTAACTGTCCTTCCATAATGCCACGTTCCTATTTACCATATTGTTGGCTTGTAAGTGAGGAAATCGTTGTTAGACTTGTGGTCTCGCTATCAGGTTGGCTGGATAAGTTGAACATCCAGAAAATATCTTAAATCTTACAGTTTTTACCTTCTATTTCCTGAACTGAAATACTAAAGTTTTGTGGAGAATGCGGGCATCTATCCCTCTACCTCTCGCATGCTAAGCGAGCGCTCTACCATTTGAGCTAATTCCCCTATACAACAATACTCTTGTAGTACTTCTAAGTTGTTTTCTCCAATTCTCCTCCATGCCATTCCTTTCGAGGGCCTACATAAACACTCTGAATCTTGACCTGGCTCTTACATTTACTGGAAAACTGGTGAAAACAGTGGCCGAGTGGTTAAGGCGATGGACTGCTAATCCATTTTGCTCTGCACGCGTGGGTTCGAATCCCATCCTCGTCGTAGTAATGTTTAGTTCAAGAACCTGCTGCAATATGGTAAAAAGCCAACGATTTCGGCTTCAGCACACCAGGTTAACTGAACAAAAGACAGTTGAGGCCACCGAAAAACCAGGCGGAATGCTCCCCTTGTTTTGACAAGTCAGTTGTGGGCTACCTGTCCTTCCATAATTCCATGTTCCCAATTACCATATTGTTGGCTTGTAAGTGAGGAAATCGTTGTTTAGACTTTGTGGTCTCGCTATCAGGTTGGCTTGAAAAGTTGAACATCCAGAAAATATCTTAAATCTTACAGTTTTTACCTTATATTTCCTGAACTGAAATACTAAAGTTTTGTGGAGAATACGGGCATCGATCCCGCTACCTCTCGCATGCTAAGCGAGCACTCTACCATTTGAGCTAATTCCCCTATACAACAATGCTCTTGTAGTACTTCTAAGTTGTTTTCTCCAACTCTCCTCCATGCCATTCCTTTTGAGGGCCGACATAAACACTCTGAATCTTGACCTGGCTCTTACGTTTACTGGAAAACTGGTGAAAGCAGGACGAGGTGGCCGAGTGGTTAAGGCGATGGACTGCTAATCCATTGTGCTCTGCACGCGTGGGTTAGAATCCCATCCTCGTCGTAGTAAGGTTTAGTTCAATGAAGCTGCTGCAATATGGCAAAAAGCCTGTGATTTCGGCTTCAGCACACCAGGTAAACTGAACAAAAGACAATTGAGGCCACCGAAAAACCAGGCGGAATGCCTTCGTTGTTTCGACAAGTCAGTTGTGGGCTTCAATAATGCCACCTTCTCAATTACCATATTGTTGGCTTGTAAGTGAGGAAATCGTTGTTAGACTTTGTGGTCTCGCTATCAGGTTGGCAGGAAAAAGTTGAACATCCAGAAAATATCTTAAATCTTACAGTTTTTACCTTCTATTTCCTGAAATGAAATACTAAGACCGACATTCGCATTGTTTATACTTAGCTGCAGAGATATTTCACGTGCAACAGAGAACATTATCTCCCCGCGCAGGTTCGAATCCTGCCGACAACGATACATGATTTTGAGCAACGGGAACTCACAAAGAAAACATTTGTACTTAGCTGCAGAGATATTTCACGTGCAACAGAGAACATTATCAGTTTGAAACTCCCCAAAACCCACGGTCTGAGAAACGGAAGTACGGACTCTCAATCTGACCATTTTACATTTTCACCGTAAACTTCTCTGGCTTGGGTTGAAAGTCACGGTCAGATGAAGCAAACAGAACCAAATTATTTGGAGGGACTGAAGAAACCAACCTGAGCTCCCGACTCCGGACACTCTTTGCAAGGCAATGTCTTGTTGAGCATGATTTTCAGCACCTATCGGTAGGCCAAACAATAAAGGTTTGCTCCCTTGATAGTTCAGTTGGTAGAATGAAGGACTGTATGAAAGACCGAAATTCGCATTTCTTCAAAAGATCTAGGTTGTCGTGGCCGAGTGGTTAAGGCGATGGACTAGAAATCCATTGGGGTCTCAAGTCTGTTCTGGGCTAACTGTCCTTCCATAATGCCACGTTCCTATTTACCATATTGTTGGCTTGTAAGTGAGGAAATCGTTGTTAGACTTTGTGGTCTCGCTATCAGGTTGGCAGGAAAAGTTGAACATCCAGAAAATATCTTAAATCTTACAGTTTTTTACCTTCTATTTCCTGAACTGAAATACTAAAGTTTTGTGGAGAATGCGGGCATCGATCCTGCTACCTCTCACATGCTAAGCGAGCGCTCTACCATTTGAGCTAATTCCCCTATACAACAATGCTCTTGTAGTACTTCTAAGTTGTTTTCTTCTCCAACTCTCCTCCATTGCCATTCCTTTCGAGGGCCTACATAAACACTCTGAATCTTGACCTGGCTCTTACGTTTACTTGAAAACTGGTGAAAGCAGGACGAGGTGCCGAGTGGTTAAGGCGATGGACTGCTAATCCATTGTGCTCTGCATGCGTGGTTTCGAATCCCATCTTTGTCGTACTAAGGTTTAGTTCAATGAAGCTGCTGCAATATGGCAAAAAGCCTGTGATTTCGGCTTCAGCACACCAGGTAAACTGAACAAAAGACAGTTGAGGCCACCGAAAAACCAGGCGGAATGCTCTCCTTGTTTTGACAAGTCTGTTGTGGGCTACATGTCCTTCCATAATGCCACGTTCCACATTTCCATATTGTTGGCTTGTAAGTGAGGAAATCGTTGTTAGACTTTGTGGTCTCTCGCTATCAGGTTGGCTGGAAAAGTTGAACATCCAGAAAATATCTTAAATCTTACAGTTTTTACCTTCTATTTCCTGAACTGAATACTAAAGTTTTGTGGAGAATGCGGCATCGATCCCGCTACCTCTCGCATGCTAAGCGAGCACTCTACCATTTGAGCTAATTTCCCTATACAACAATGCTCTTGTAGTACTTCTAAGTTTGTTTTCTCCAACTCTCCTCCATGCCATTCCTTCGAGAGCCTCCATAAACACTCTGAATCTTGTACCTGGCTCTTACGTTTTACTGGAAAAACTGGTGAAAACAGGACGAGGTGGCCGTCACCTCCGCCAGTTGGACTGCCAAACTGAAGTCCTACCGATCCTAAACAGTTCCTAACAGTTCCTAACAGTTCCTAACAGGTTCCTAACGAAGGTCCGACCCAGGTCCGAACAGGTCCTAACCGACACCCAATGACAGGGCAGCAGGTCCTAACAGGTCCTAACCGACACCCAATGACAGGGCAGCTACCCCCTACACGTGACATGGGGCAAAAGGTTCGCACCTCCCCTCTCCATCTCAGAGAGCGTTCGCAAGAAGAAGACGAAGAAAAGAAAAAACAGGTAATACAATGAACTTGTATTAATTACACGATAATACTCTATCTGAATGCTGGCCATGATATTTTTCATCCGGGGAAAGTAATTTGTAATAGTTTGTCACCGTGTTTATTCCGCAGATTCGCCGCATCTAGCTCCCGTTGTTAAAGTTAGCTCATGCTAACGCTGTAACGTTTTATATCTGTCTGACATTTATAATAAACCAACCTCGCATAGAATGGACACCCCGACATAGCGGAAGATATTATTGATTACACATAATTCAAAGTTTGAACTCTTCTGAAAGGAAAAAATAGCGGTAAATGTTGTGTGGTAGTAACCGTGGATTTGCTCGCTGTAACTGTACGGAGAATTTGTAGCTTTCTACACACGATTATTTTTAGAAGTGTGCAGACTTAATATAAAATGCCGTTATATAGCCTATAACGTTAGTGCTACAGTGAGTGGCATACTGTTAATATATGTCCCACCTACAGCACATTTGCGATATTGCACTAGTATTGTATTGTCTTGGTGGAGAAAAGAACTACTCAGATATTTTAATTCAGTTAAAGTAATATAATCACAGCTAAAGGTACTGCATTTACATTCTCATATGCTTAATACATATTATAACACTTCATAATAATTATTCATGCATTACTGTGTTCTTCAATTAATATTGCTGCTGCTGCTAAATGTGGCTGGCGCTTATTTAATTACATACTGCTAAGTAGAACAAATCAATGACAATACATCCTTTTCTATGTATATTTATCTAATTCCACCAACTGACATCTTCCTTGATATTTCAGTGATGACGAAGACAGGTAAACCTGACGGTTGTTGGGCTGGTATCATGCACCAGTATGCCCAGGGGAAGCACCCGGTTCACAGCACGGGACAGAGACCGAAGTCCAAGAAAATGGAAAGTCTGTCATTCAGCGTATTGACGCATGTCCTTTGACACCTAAAATTCAACCTCCCAGTCCGGTTATATTGATATCTTCGGCAGAAGAATCCTCTGCAAATGTGGATATCATGTGGTGAGTGATGGTTATATTTAAGTTAGATAATTCAGTTTAAGTTCATCCTGCACAGACGATTGTTGCCATAAGCCAATGTGTATTCACTTTTAGGTGTCTGCACAGGAAAATGCTACTTTGATAACCTCTATTTTTCCACAGTCAGGTGATCAGGCAGGAAGTCAGAACTTGGAGGCAGCATGCAGCTCAAGTTCAGGACACAGCAGTCAGTCCCCGCCACACAGAGCAGCTCAGGTGCATCATGCCCCCCAGCTGTCCCCGCCACACAGAGCAGCTCAGGTGCATCATGCCCCCCAGCTGTCCCCGCCACACAGAGCAGCTCAGGTGCATCATGCCCCCCAGCTGTCCCCGCCACACAGAGCAGCTCAGGTGCATCATGCCCCCAGCTGTCCCCGCCACACAGAGCAGCTCAGGTGCATCATGCCCCCCCCAGCTGTCCCCGCCACACAGAGCAGCTCAGGTGCATCATGCCCCCCCCAAGCTGTCCCGCCACACAGAGCAGCTCAGGTGCATCATGCCCCCCAGCTGTCCCCGCCACACAGAGCAGCTCAGGTGCATCATGCCCCCCAGCTGTCCCCGCCACACAGAGCAGCTCAGGTGCATCATGCCCCCCAGCTGTCCCCGCCACACAGAGCAGCTCAAGCACTCATATCAACTGCTCTCTCTGTAGTATGAATATTGGGCTGAAAACTGTTTGAGCATTTGGCTGACTTCCATGCAGAGCCGTGTTGTGAGCAGTGTGGACAGAAGACCAGGGGTGCAATGGAGCTACTCAAACACATTGAAGATTGCCATCTTTCGAGCACCAGCAGGAGTGACAACAACAGCCAACACAACGCACCTCTGCACCACCAACACAACGCACCTCTGCACCACCAACACACACACCTCTGCACCAACACAACGCACCTCTGCACCAACACAACCGACTCCTATACCGCAACAGCCCCAACCTCCTCCTTCTCCTCTTTATCACACATCTCCATCTCTCGTTCAATCTGAGGCCGCCCGAGGTGAAGTGTGTGAGGTTTCTTCCCAACCAGTTCAAGCGGGTCATCAAACCAGCCGACCAGGAGTGGATTGCGACGTGTCTCTACGAGCCCACAGGACAGCTTAGGCAACAGTTCTCCCAGAGAACTGGTTCCATCCCCCAAATCCACCACAACGTACTACTGCTCCACCTGAACCCATGAGCTACTACAGGCAGCGGATGTTTCTGTGGGCACGATGAGGATGTGGGGTATTCCACTGAAGTGCGCTCAGTGCGGTAGGAAGATGCATCACTCTGGGATATACCCTAAGGTACGGGAAGTCATCGACCTTGATGCACGGTACTACTTGGTCGGCGGTGACTATCCTCGGTGCAGTACGTGCATGATCCCTGTGTGTCCTTGGAGTGCGGGTTTATTGGTTCAGTTAGATCCTGCTCACAGGAACAGGTTTCTCTGGACAGGAAGTGTGTGACCATGCTTAAACCTCGGACTGTAGGGAACAGCTCCAGCTACCTGCAGCAAGCACTGGAGGAAGTCCACAGCGAGGAGTGGGCAAGGCACACAGTAGAGTACTTGGCTGACTGTGAGCTCCACAAAGAGAGGAGCACAATGACTCAATCTGATGTAGCAGTCTATATGAGTCCACCGCGCTTCAGCCCCGACCTCTAGCACAGTGCTTTGAGACGGTCCATGAGATCCTGGGTCCTCTGGAGGAGATGAAGGGTATCATCACATCCACATATGGCAGGATCTTAAAAGTTGACTCCACAAAGAAGGTGCAGAAAAATATTTGTTAATGTTCTATGTTTTAATTCATTGTCATGAGTTACACTTGATTTTTATATTGGATTTACATGTTTTATAGATCACTAAGGAACTTGCCGGGGCCATTGCAGACACGGCCACATGGATGACAAACGTCAGTAATGAATGTGGCGAGGTTCTGAACTGTGTCCTAACCACTGGTGAGGGAGCTGGTCTAGAGGACTTGTGCCAAGGCATCGTCAAGCGCTACCAAGACGCTGGGGAGCCAGAGCCAGAAGTCATATATGTTGACCGAGACATACGACACAGGTGTTACGCAGTTTGTGCATCATTGTGTTATTTATTGCACGCACAAAATTAAAACCTTTACAAACGTGTAAACATAAGACTCTTCTTGTTTCGAATAAGGTACTTCATTCTATATGAATACCACCAGTCTAAAATTGTACATCTTTTACTTCTTTCCCCACTTCCCTTGCCTCAAATCTAAGGGAGTGAGGATTCAGTGCAAAAGGCATTTAGAAAAAAGAGACATCCTTTTAAACCATTTAAAATTATATTTGATGCAGCATCATATGTGTATTTTATTTATGTATATTGTTTACTTTGTATTCAAACTGCAACGTGGGCATAAGCTGACAATTACATATTACCAACATTTGTATTATTATTAGTATTTTACACAGTACACACACCTTCATATATTAAGGTGTGTGTCCTTGATGAACACGAGGAGGCACAAATAAGAAGGGTCTTTCCATGATGACATTCCCACTTCTTCTAAACCATCACTTGCCTTTGCAACCAGATGCTCTCCTGCTGTCCACCTGACATTCTGCTCATTCAACTACTTACCTGGTCTTCGCTCATCATTCATGTTTACATTTGTATTTTAATGACATGCTTACATTCACACCTTGTTTTTTTATTTGCACAGGTTTAAACCCCGGTTCAAGTTTGGTTTGGACCTTGGAAAACACAGGTTAAATTGGATATTTCCATTACATGAGGCGATTCACCACTGGCCTGACGACAGAAACACCATCCCCTGTACGGCACTTTCTGTTCCAAAATGTTGAGCTGCATTTCTGAGTGGGACAAGGATGACATCAGCCATCTGAAAGATGCAAAGACTTCTGAGCTCAAGAAACGACATGCTGGTCAGACTCCTTCAGAAGCGCAAGTTCTGGCCAACATCAGCTCCAGCGAACTGGCCAAACACGGCAGGAGGAGAACTCGTGGGATAGAGGAAAGCCGTGCCCTCATCCAAGATTTGCTCAACTCAATGTGGGAGCTCACTGACACATCAGGCTTATCAATCCTGAGAGCATGACACGTGTGTGGGAGGTTTGCCATGCATTCAGGATCCCCCTGGTGTGGAACCGTACACCAAAGTGGGGATCAGGTCTACAAAAGGGCAGTGAGGTTCTGGATGTCCTACGATGTGGCAGAGGTTCCTCTTCTGTGGAGAGCTTCCATCAGAACACCTTCATCCCGGGTACAAATAATACATATTTTGAATTGTTATAAAACCAGTATGATAGATTGCACACATGGGGAAAAGTGTATCATCGCTTCATAAATGCTAATTATATTTAAAATGTTTTGCTTTTTCTAAGGCTGGAGATCTAATGCGATGCACACACACATGTACACGCTTGAAGGGAGTTCCAGATGGAGCATGAATCGAGCCCATGCAGCTGTACATGTGAGCGGTGCTTCACAAACCAGCATCTACGATGTCCGACTGAAGACTCGTTTAAATGCCCTCAGCCAGCGAGTTCTTGGTTGTGCGCTACTACCAGAATTCATCCCCCTGGGAAACCCACTGGGAAGCCACTTCAGGACGCCCCATGCTCACTGCAACTAGGCCTTTCTGTTCTCGTTCTTTCTAGTAGCAACTTCATCATCACACACACAGGGTCACCTTCCACCTGCTCCGTCTACTGCTTCATCTTCACAAGCCCCTATTCCTCAGCATTCCTCAGTCGACAAATTCTCTGTCGACTTCAATAGGCCGCAGGAAATGGCGGCATGAAAAGACAGCAAAAGAGGACCAGCTGCTTGCGGCAAGAGGGGAGCCGCCGAAGAAGCGACTCATAAAAGAGGACGACCACTACCAATGCAAAAGCTGTGGTCAGTCAAAAAGAAAGAGCACTGGCCATACCCAGCTTAAGGGTAAATGGTACTGTCCAGCATCTGGACAGACCATAGCCGAATGGAAAGGCTCTCTAGACAAGAACTAAGCTCTTTACTGTGTTATAATGTATCCCTTACTGTGTTCATAATGTTGTATAGAATGTATCCCTTTTATCTGTGTGTTCATAATAATGTTGTATAGAATGTATCCCTTTTATCTGTGTGTTCATAATAATGTTGTCTAAGATGTTTATCGTTATCATGGCATTCCAGAAATAATAAAGACAATATGGGAAAGCATACGTTTACTTGTGTTTTTCTATGCTAAACGTTTCAACATTTGTAAATCGATGAAAATGAAATGGGTTTATTGGCCTTAGAGTACTATAAAGTCTCCTTTTTTTCTTTCTTTCTTCCCCCCTCCCTTTCCCCCCTCCTTTTCCTCTTCTTTCCCCCACCTAGCAGTCCCTTTTGCCCCATTTTTGGCCGAGTGGTTAAGGCGATGGACTAGAAATCCATTGGGGTCTCCCGCGCAGGTTCAAATCCTGCCGACAACGATACATGCTTTTGAGCAACGGGAACTCACAAACAAACATTTATACTTAGCTGCAGAGATATTTCACGTGCAAACAGAGAACATTATCAGTTTGAAACTCCCCAAAACCACGGTCTGAGAAACGGAAGTGCGGACTCTCAATCTGACCATTTTACATTTCATTCACCGTAAACCTCTCTGGCTTGGGTTGAAAGTCACGGTCAGATGAAGCAAACAGAACCACATTATTTGGAGGGACTGCAGAAACCAACCTGAGCTCCACACTCGGACACTCTTTGCAAGGCAATGTCTTGTTGAGCATGATTTTCAGCACCTATCGGTAGGCCAAACAATAAAGGTTTGCTCCCTTGATAGTTCAGTTGGTAGAATGAAGGACTGTAATGAAAGACCGACATTCGCATTTCTTCAAAAACTTCTAGGTTGTCGTGGCCGAGTGGTTTAGGCGATGGACTAGAAATCCATTGGGGTCTCCCCGCGCAAGACTGCTTAGGTGGCATAGAGTGGACAGCCAATAAAATCGCAGCATTTACTGATGCTCTCCATGGTGCTGACCACCGTCTTAGCCAGCTGATATTTCTTCTGTTCGCAGGTTTCGAGACCCGGTTGGGGCAAAGTCTGTGATACATATCAAAGATAAGAGCTATCTATGAATCAAGAAATGTGAATCCTAATTTCTTATAGTAAACTATTATTGTGTTTATATTTATGTATTACCTTCAAAAGAAAAATCTCCGAAGGTATTATTTATATTTAAGATATGGACCATGTAGTATAAATAATGTACTTATGAAGGAGACATGTAGATATTAATCAAGAAACAAAGCAGATTATGTTACAAAAACATACATATATAAGTAACAAAATAAGGTAGAAGTAAATAAAGTAAATAATATTTTGTTAAATAAAGTCAATATAAAAAAGTAAATAAAGCAGTAGTAAATAGAGAATGATATAATGTAAATGTTTTAAAAACACACAGGATGACAATTTGGCATTAACAGACACACAGGAGGAAAACAACAGAAGTGATATCCCTATTCATGAACAAAACCTTGTCATTTCCCTTATTCAGCCTCATAAAAAGCAGACTCTTGAAGCTCTTCCAGGTCATCTGCTTCTCCATGCCCTGTTCCCTGTATATTGATAACACTTTAGCAGGACAGTACACATACTCCTGCTACTCCTGGGAATCCTGTATGTATGTGAGGACTGTTTGGGCCTGCTTAAGTTCCTTCGACAAAATCCGCATTTCCGGCCTTTATGCTCTGGCTCACTGTTCTTTCTCTTTTCTGGACCTCTTGCCTCCACCCTTTGCTTCATAGCTTCCAGTTCCCCTGCAGTAATTTGGTGATGGCGCCCTGCTGGTGTTCGTACTCATGCAGGAGGCCGTCTGTCAGGTAGTGTGCGGACACAGAAGATCCCGTTCAGCCATCAGAGTCCCCGTACCCTCCAAAGGGAGCCGGCTTGGTTTTCCGGCCGAAGGAACTGGGTAATTGTCTTCTGGTCGACTTTCTCCTTCCTCACCGTCCATGATGTTCTTACAGCTGAGGAGGTACGCCAGGTCAGCACATTCGTATTTGAGGTGCATCAACTCCGTGATCTGCTTTGCCATATCAGTGGGCGACTTGCCGCGGCGCCGGAGCTCGTCCAGCACCGACTTACAGATGGCCTTCTTGTGAGTCAGTACCGCTGGCAGCAGGTTGGTGAACCTCTTGGGGAGCTTCTCCAGCCAGGATGGGTTGTCGGCATACCACCTCTTCCGCCAGCCTTTGCAGCAGAGCCTTGAAGACAGCAAGTAGTACTGTCCGGTGGTGCCGACAATAACACGCGGCCCACCAACACCGGCAGAGGCCATTTGAGGCTGAGCACAGCCGTCGATACACGGCAGAGGGTAGTTGTTCCTCGGCCTTCCCATCAAATTGTCATTTTGTGGCTTCCAGATGAAAAAGGGATGGAGCTGAAAGTACTTGGCGCAGAGGAAATCATAGACGCTGTCAATCAGCTCTGGCTGGGGAGCGCCACGCCACAATGACACCATCTTCAGAGGGTTGCGTCCAGGAACGGAGCCTGGCCAGAGCCCCATGGATTGCAGCTCCGTCTTCATCCAGATCCTCTGCTGCGGTGAACAGTTCCAATGACTGACATCCTGGTTGTAGGCAGGGCAATATGCATGCAAAGAGGAACAATTTACTCATGTGCTCCATGGACAGCCAGAACCAGGAAACGATGGCAAGCCTTTATGGACACCAACATTCGGTCGTCCACTTTAGTTCCTTTAGATGTCCTGCTTTGCGTTTGCGCCCTGTTCCTCCTGGTCTCGACAGACAGTCTTTACAGTTGTCCAAAATGTATTTTCCATTATAGGTGGTTCAGGGGCATTCTTTTCTGAATGTCTGTACTGCATGGCTGTTACCACATCAACAAAAAAAGTGCATACACTCCCCGTCGGGGAATTGAACCCCGGTCTCCCACGTGACAGGCGGGGATACTGACCACTATACTAACGAGGAGATGTTTGACAGTCCTGACTCCGCCCATCGAAATTCCATTCCTTACCAATGCACATCTTGTAAATGAAAGCAAATTGCTCTTTCAGCCAGACTCTTTGATTCCCCTTCTTGCTCTATGCTACGGGCGATTACTTTTCTTCCCTGCGTGAGCTCATCTGCGTTTGACGTTTCGACCTTTAGACCTCTAGAACAGGTCTTGGCTTGACCCCTTTATGCTGGAATCCGCCATTGTCACCCAACAGAATGTTGCTTTTGGGCCTCGTTGGCGCTAGCTGGCGCAGGACCGTCTGTCAAAATCCAATCCTATCACCCAATCATGATACTCGCTGTCCATTGTGAGATTGGACCTAAACCAATCACGACGCGAGTTCACAATGGACGGAGCCAATCACGTCACGGCATCACAATGGACAGAGCCACTCACGGCACGGCTTCTCTCCGAACCCGCCCCCCTCACGTTTTTGATTGACAGTTGACTTGTCGCAGTCCTCGCGAAGCGCAAGATATCCAGAGTAAGTACCAACAGAACACTAAATGTTACTTTTCCCTGTTTGACAGTCATAAAACCCAATTTTACAACCGTCACTCGATGTCATTTTACTATTTTGCCGTCAACTTTTACATGACGGTATACGGCAACTTCAGTCAGTCAGTCTGCATCAAATTAGTTAGCATCGCCAGCATTGCTAACGCTAATGTTCCTATTTTAAATAAACGTTAACTGTCATTTTAATAATTGTCAACAGCCATGTGTAAATATGTACATCCGATTGTCCGATTGTTATACAATTATCAGATTAATGGACATGTTGTAATTAGCTTATTACACTTTTTGACCTGTGGTAACACCAGCATTAATCATACAGCGTTGTTGACAATAGGTGCGGTGTATACGTGTATACTTATTAAGGTTTTACAATAACCAACTTTAATATTACCCACTGTAATTTGAGATCCCTATCGGTAACGGGGCGTTTTATGAGTTAGTTTATGCGTTGCATGGTTTAAGTGTATTGTTAATATAGACATCTAAATGATATAATGATATGCTTTAACTCAGTATTATATGATAATATGAATAGATGTATACGTGTGTGTTTATGTGATGCAGGAGGGATACAGTATATTGTTAAATATATATTAAAGATAGCTTTATACTGTATATAAGATTACATTAATTGTAATTCAATATACATACACTCATAATTGATAGAAGGAGAACTTCATGGTATAAATATTAACATGTGTTTATATAAGATAATATGTGTAGATAACATGTATATATACGTGCTGTGAGCACCAGGAAAAGCAATATATAAATAACATGTATTATTCTTATTATTCTTATATATAACTGATAACATGTTATCAGTGTTGTTTGCTTTGCACTGTAGTTTGCTCTTAACACTTGTTATTTTACTTAGATGAGCACTAAACCCAAAACCCACAAAGCGATGGGCGATTCCGAATGGCTGGCCCGGCTGAAGGCCTTTGCTAACTCTGGAGTTTGGCCTTCAGAGGGGGGGAATAAACCAGCTCCGAGGCAACGGAAATGGTATGCCCTCTATCAGAAGGTAAAGTATAGCAACACATGTACCTATTACTTAGTAGTTAGTACTTATTAAAGTAAAAGTATACTGTATTACTGAAAATAGACAAGATACTGATGCAAATATTATCAATCGAGTAACTCACTCCAGACTAAAAAAGAATTATGATCATTTCAGATTGAAAAATGCCCCATGCAGGCACGTGGACAGACCTCCCTCTTTGGCGGGTCCATGGCCTGCAACTGTGGATATCATGTCGTTAAGGTGATGTATTTGAAAATAAAATAAAATTATTGTTGTTCTTGCTTGCGTGCCTTTTACAGTGCTTTAATGCTGTTGATGTCACATAACATGTTGTATTGCATTACATGATTGATAGATTGAATGCTGTTGTTTTAGCCTGCCAATGCCCCGCAGTCTGTAGCCTCAGTCTCAGCCCCTGGAGCAACTGCCTCAGCCCAGCGGACATTCCTGCGGCCCCCTCCGAGTTTATCAATGGTAAATATTTCCTTAGTAATTATGGTTTTGTTTTAATTATTTAGTTTGTCTTGCACAATAAATTAACCTCTGTCTTTTCTCTTAGTACACTAAATCACGCTTTGGTGGGTCACAATCTGTCTCACTGAAGCCACATTTAGTGCCTAGGAAGTCCCCCAGCTCTTCCCCTCCCTCTCCATCCTCTGTGAGGACCTCCATGCCTGCTCCATCCTCTGTCCGTTCTCCCTCTACATCCTCTGTGAGGACCTCCATGCCTGCTCCATCCTCTGTCTGTTCTCCCTCTCCATCCTCTGTGAGGACCTCCATGCCTGCTCCATCCTCTGTCCGTTCTCCCTCTACATCCTCTGTGAGGACCTCCATGCCTGCTCCATCCTCTGTCTGTTCTCCCTCTCCATCCTCTGTGAGGACCTCCATGCCTGCTCCATCCTCTGTGAGTTCTCCCTCTACATCCTCTGTGAGGACCTCCATGCCTGCTCCATCCTCTGTGAGTTCTCCCTCTACATCCTCTGTGAGGACCTCCATGCCTGCTCCATCCTCTGTCTGTTCTCCCTCTCCATCCTCTGTGAGGACCTCCATGCCTGCTCCATCCTCTGTCCGTTCTCCCTCTACATCCTCTGTGAGGACCTCCATGCCTGCTCCATCCTCTGTCTGTTCTCCCTCTCCATCCTCTGTGAGGACCTCCATGCCTGCTCCATCCTCTGTCCGTTCTCCCTCTACATCCTCTGTGAGGACCTCCATGCCTGCTCCATCCTCTGTCTGTTCTCCCTCTCCATCCTCTGTGAGGACCTCCATGCCTGCTCCATCCTCTGTGAGTTCTCCCTCTACATCCTCTGTGAGGACCTCCATGCCTGCTCCATCCTCTGTGAGTTCTCCCTCTACATCCTCTGTGAGGACCTCCATGCCTGCTCCATCCTCTGTCTGTTCTCCCTCTCCATCCTCTGTGAGGACCTCCATGCCTGCTCCATCCTCTGTCCGTTCTCCCTCTACATCCTCTGTGAGGACCTCCATGCCTGCTCCATCCTCTGTCTGTTCTCCCTCTCCATCCTCTGTGAGGACCTCCATGCCTGCTCCATCCTCTGTCCGTTCTCCCTCTACATCCTCTGTGAGGACCTCCATGCCTGCTCCATCCTCTGTCTGTTCTCCCTCTCCATCCTCTGTGAGGACCTCCATGCCTGCTCCATCCTCTGTGAGTTCTCCCTCTACATCCTCTGTGAGGACCTCCATGCCTGCTCCATCCTCTGTGAGTTCTCCCTCTACATCCTCTGTGAGGACCCTCCATGCCTGCTCCATCCTCTGTCCTGTTCTCCCTCTCCATCCTCTGTGAGGACCTCCATGCCTGCTCCATCCTCTGTGAGTTCTCCCTCTACATCCTCTGTGAGGACCTCCATGCCTGCTCCATCCTCTGTCTGTTCTCCCTCTCCATCCTCTGTGAGGACCTCCATGCCTGCTCCATCCTCTGTCTGTTCTCCCTCTACATCCTCTGTGAGGACCTCCATGCCTGCTCCATCCCTTGTGAGCACTGCTGTAAACACCATCCTGGCAGTAGGCTCTGTGAGTACTGTGTCTACTCGTTTGTATGGCTCTGTTGTAAATCTAAATGTCGCCTTTATATATTCAACAATTTGTTGTTCTCGCCCGAACAGAATGAGTCTGGAGGAGATGAGCTAGCCACTGCTGCTGCAGCTTCATTCTGGTTGCCTCGGGAAAGGAGCAAGGCCATCCCTGTGCAGGACCAGAGGTGGATTTCCAACACCCTCTTTCATTCTGGCAAACTGCGGCCACATTGGAAGCTGTGGTACGAGCCTCCTGTCCCAGCCCTCATATACCACCAGACCCCGATGCCAGACCGCTTCTTCACCCATCGGCTGATGGTGTGGATGCCCTACAACCTGTGGAACGTGAGGGTGTTCTGCCCAACATGTGGGAAGCAGCTGACGGGCGGGGGTGTCCATAGGAGGTCACGGAAGGTCTTGGACATCGACAGGTATTACCTGATGGTGACAGAGACACTCAGGTGCAGCGTGTGTGTCGTGAACTTTCTGTCGACCAGTCAGACCGTGCGGGACCAGCTGGACCTGCCGCACCAGAAAATGTTCCGGCTGATTCTGACCCACAAGTGAGTAAAGCAGTTTTTAAAAGATGGTGATTGAGAAGACTTAAACCACTGCAAACAAATATATAGTCAACAATTGTATATTACATGAAAATCATTTAATACATTTCAAATGTCTTCTTAATTAGTTACATACAGCTGTGGTATGCCTTATGTTGTCCCCTCCTGGTCCCAGCCATGTGTAAACTATTTAAACTAGAAGGTAAAACTGATATAAATGAACCTTGTGTTACATCTGATGCAATGGGTTTATCACACACTTTCTGTATTTTGAACAAATACAATGAAATGTGCATTTCAAGGTATGCTTGTGACATCCGTGTCATTCGGTTTCTTCGGGAGAGAACACTCGGCAACAGCCCAGCACGTCTTGTGAAGAAGCAGCTGAAGGAGAACCATGGGGAGGAATGGCTGAACCGGTTGGCACACTATCTTGGGGAGTGTGCTGACTTTGTGGCTCGGCCCAGCCTCTTCCCTGTGGTTTGCCAGGAGCCCCAAGAGCCCATCGACGTCCCAAGCAGTCGCTGGGTGCTGTCCGTGTACGGCAGAGATATACTCTCCCGCATGGACCACATCAAGGCAAGCATCACCTCGACATTTGGTTCCATTTTAAAGATGGACTCAACCAAAAAGGTAATATATAATGTGACTGTGTATTCAATTTCCATGTATGTTATACTCTTCTATACACAATCATCTTTTTCCGCAGTGATAACATTACAAATATTGTTTCTATTGTACATGTTTTCAGTGTAATCGATCTACATACATTTACTGCTATAGATAATTTATGCTTTAACTTCTTGTTGTCACATTCAAGATCACAAAGAAGCTGTCTGGCCACGCCAAGGGGACAGCTCTCTGGGTGACCTCCATTGGTAATGAGGTCGGCCAGATTGTGACAAGTGTCCTCACAGTACAGGAGGGGCCTGCACTGGACACGATGGTCTCTGGTGTGATGGAGCGGTATCGCCAGGCAGCTGTTCCACCCCCAGTGCTGCTGTATGTTGACTGTGGCTGCTGTGTGAGTGACGGGACAAGCATGCTGCACAGCAGGTTCAGTGATTGGCCAGATCTCCACATTCGGCTGGACATCTGGCATTTCATGAGGAGGTTGGCTGTTGGCTGCACCACTGACGCTCATCCCCTTTACCCCACCTTCATGGGCTGCCTGTCTGCATGCATCTTTGAGTGGGACGCGAGGGACCTCACTCTGTTGCGGCAGGCAAAGAGGGCGCAACTCGTGCAGGAGGGTGTGCCAGGTCTTACTGATCAGATGGTGGACGGAAAGATCAGTAAAAAGGAGCTGAGCCTGTACTGCCGCAGGAGGACGCGCGGGGAAGTGGCCACTATCACCCTCATCGAGCAGCTGCTGGAGAAACTGGGGGGGAATAATGGGAGAGACCTTATGGGGGTGCCACTGCTGGAACAGGTGCGCATGGAGCACATGTGGCGTGTGCAGAGACGCCACGTGAAGTGCATCCAGGATGTGCCAGGTGTGCAGCTGTACACCGTGACAGGAACCACCACAAAGAGTGGCATCCTGCTAACAAGGTACCGCTGTGCCAGAGGGTCTAATTCGCTGGAGTCATTCCATCTCCACCTGAACACGTTTATTCCAGGTTGGTTCAATTGTGTGTATGTTTTTCTTTATGACATAAGTATTCAGTTTGAAAAGGAACACATTTTTCAATGGCAAAAATATTTGTATTTCCAGGAACCAGTGCAAATGCCCTGAATTTCCAATTGTACCTCCTGGAAGGCCTGAACAGGTGGAACCAGGATAGAGGGGCTGCTGCGGTGACCAGCAAGCAGGCATCACTGCTGACATGCTGGGGATGTGGCGCACCGGGTCAACACCAACAGCCTCAAGGGGTTTGGCCGAGCATTTGTGCCGACCTTCAGGCCGCCTGCCAAATACACTGGTATGTATCATTGATATCTGGCTTCATTACACTTTGGGTTTAAGGTCTCTGTGAATTTACTAAGTTAAACAACTATCATTGTTGTGTCTCGTCAGATCTGTTAGTATTATTTCTGTGAGTCTATATTGTCAAGTCCGTGTCTGCCATTTCTTGTTTTACTTTGTCATTTCTCATCTCAGGTAGTTCGATTCCTACCTTGCCTGTTTGTCCACGGACCTGATTACCTGCCCCGCCCTTATTGTTTGCACCTGTGGAGTCCCTTGCTTCTGTATATATTCTGTGTGCTCCCTGTGCCACGTGCCAGATCGTTTTGAACCTTGTGAATGGATTACCTTGTTTCGTCATCACAGTAAAACCTTTTTTTGAATCATCTTTTGTCTAGAGTCGTGCATTTGGGTCCTATCAGTTTTTGTGTGCTCCAGTCGTAACAATCATTGCCATATGATGATTTTTAACAGGAGAGCTGCTTGGTGTTGACTACTTGCTCAGTCAGACTGGACGGCCTCTTCGAATCATCCCTGGTTCCGAGGAGACTGAGAACATGTTGGAGGATGTGGATGAAGGTGAGGAAGAGGAAGATGAGGGCTTTGAGGAGCCCACAGTCCCAATCCTCCTCCTTGCTGACCCAGGGATCTCCATCTCCTCCTTGCCTTGTCCCTCTGCAACACTCTCCTCCTCCCAGCCTGCGGCCTCCTCCCTAGTAGCTTCCTCCTCCCTGGTTGCTTCCTCCTCCCTAGTTGCTTCCTCCTCCCTGGTTGCTTCCTCCTCCACAGCTGCTTCCTCCTCCCTGGTTGCTTCCTCCTCCCTGGTTGCTTCCTCCTCCACAGCTGCTTCCTCCTCCCTGGTTGCTTCCTCCTCCACAGCTGCTTCCTCCTCCCTGGTTGCTTCCTCCTCCCTGGCTGCTTCCTCCTCCACAGCTGCTTCCTCCTCCCTGGTTGCTTCCTCCTCCCTGGCTGCTTCCTCCTCCACAGCTGCTTCCTCCTCCACAGCTGCTTCCTCCTCCCTGGCTGCTGCGTCCAAGCAAGCTGCGGCATACGCCCATGCTGCTGACTCCTTGCACCCTTGTGCCTCCTCTCTGCCCTCCCTGTCCGCTGCCGCCTCTCGACCTTCTGCCTCCTCCCAGGCTCCAGCCTCCATGCCTCAGCCAGGTGTCTCTTCAGCACTTGATTCTGCGCCTCCTGATGAGTCTGGGGTATATAAATCAATATGCAATTATGTGTTTTAGCTGTGGTTGTCCTTTTTCACTGTCCTCACATTCTTGTTCTCTTTTCTATATGCTGGCAGGCTGTGGATGACTCTGGCATGGCAGGCATGGACCGAGTGGACAGCTTGGCAGAGTGTCTGGTGGAGCTGAGGAACCAGCTGACTATGGTCCTAACAAACCAGCAGGTCAGGATCAGGAACAGTCAAGCTGCTTTTCCTCTGTGCATATCCAAGTTCACACTTTGAGATATTCTTGTCTTATGTGCTGTGTTCTCCCTCTCTCAGGTGAGTTGCTCTGTGGCAGAACCTGCTGGACTATGACAAGCAAAGGGTGGTTTTTGCTGCCAGACATCAGAGCAGGCTGGACACATGGCGGTTCAGGTCTCCTAAGAAGAAGCAGGAGTTCACTCCAGGGGTGGAGAGTTGGAAGAGGCATGCTCTCACCACCACGGCCCCACGTGCACAGTGGCCAGATTGCTGCCGCCTGATTGAGGCGATCTTTGTCAGGCTCTGTGTAATCCACCGTAGTCCCAGGAAGAGAGGGACTGGCACAGTGTCAAGATGGGATCTCATCCTGGAGGACTACAGGAAAATCAGGCGCCGCATTCTGTCCAATGGGACAGTGATGCAGCAGCCCACCCTGCAGCTGGTGGACGTGAGCCACACCACCCGGTGCAGTGGCACAATAAGAGGGTTAACAGGGAAGACCATGCAGTGGTGTTGCAGGGGCTGGTCTTGCCTAGCCGCCTGTCTGTGGCATCTGACCCTCTTCCCCCTGCCAATGTTCGTCCCCAATCAGCAGCCCCCCAGCCAGGTGTTGCTCACCATTACATCCTCCCAAGTAGCACCTTTGGCCAGGTAAAGCTAAAGAGGAAGGCCTCGCCCACAACAGCAACACCGGCAACTTTAAAGCTGCGTCCCCAGCTGCAGCTATTCCCTGCTCCACCCTCTGGTCCCCAGATGGTGGCGCGGCAGCTATTCCCTGCTCCACCCTCTGGTCCTCAGATGGTGGAGCGGCAGCTATTCCCTGCTCCACCCTCTGGTCCTCAGATGGTGGTGCGGCAGCTATTCCCTGCTCCACCCTCTGGTCCTCAGATGGTGGTGCGGCAGCTATTCCCTGCTCCACCCTCTGGCCCTCAGATGGTGGAGCTGCAGCTATTCCCTGCTCCACCCTCTGGTCCTCAGATGGTGGAGCTGCAGCTATTCCCGGCTCCACCCCAGCTTCCCTCTGGCCCTCAGATGGTGCTGCAGCGACAGCTCTTCCCTGCTCCAACTTTGGGCCATTGCTCCTGGATCTTTAATCCAGTGACCTCACAGGTGCAGGTCCAGGTCGCTGCTCCACAGGCTCCGAATGCCAGCCTCTCCTCTGTTCTTCCTGCTCCTACTCCTGCTCCAACCACCCGAAAGCTGACCCGCAAGGTTGTGCACAACACGTGCAAAAAGTGTGGGAAGTTTGGCACAGCGGAAACTGGACACAGCCAGTACAAGGGAGCTGTTTACTGCCCCTTGGTTGAGGCTTTGCCAAAGGAGCAGTGGCTGAAGGACATGAGGAACAAAAAGTGAGAAGTGTTTCTGC
This sequence comes from Chaenocephalus aceratus, assembly GCA_023974075.1. NCBI lineage: Eukaryota > Metazoa > Chordata > Actinopteri > Perciformes > Channichthyidae > Chaenocephalus > Chaenocephalus aceratus. The sequence goes on from JAMFTG010000045.1 coordinate 147,282, forward strand.
CCCCATAGGCATTGACACTTAATTATGTATATAGTTTGGTTTACAGTTTTATAGTTATGTGTATATATATCTTATGTATAAATTGTATATAGTAATTTTATCTTCTATTTAAGAGTGTTATTATCATTATTTTGTTATACCGTTTTACTACTGTTTTAAATGTTATTATGTTTAACTAACATAAAATAAAGGTTTGGCTTTTTCAAGTATGCCTAGTGTCTGTCCAATAATTGTAGTGGAGTACTATGTTTACAATTTCTATACTTTTTCGTTCACCTGTTCGAGCAGCAGTTCGAAAGGCAAAAACGAAATAATTATAAAACCTATACCTTAGTTGATATTAATGTAATGGTTATATTTTTATTATGTATCCACAGCACACAAACAATGAGCTTCAATACAAATCCATATCGGTGACTTAAAAACTATCCCTGATTTAAAAAAAGTATTTAATAAACTTGAAAGAAGTAAATAACTTTTAGTTAATATTTAATAGAAATATATTAATAGTTAACTGTATAACACAAGTCTTATCAGTCAATATCTCTAATTAATTAATGTTAAGATATGCAACACAAGCACTTTTATTCCTCTCATGTTCTATATATTATACACTGCAATACTGACTGAGTTGGGATTCAATCCTGCAATCTTGTGGATGTGTTTTCCGCCTCAAGAAATAAACAAATACATACTTTTTTTGAAACACTACTGTATATAAACACTTTTAAATGCTACAGAAGGGAAATTGGGAGCAGGAGAATCGGTTTTTTTCTCCTCTTTTCTCCTTTTTCTCTTTTTTTCTTCCTTTTTCTTCTTCCCCCTTCTTCCCCCTTCTTCTTCCTTCTTCCCCCCCCTTGCAAGACTATTGTTCCCCAGCTTGTGCGCGAGTGGTTAAGGCGATGGACTAGAAATCCATTGGGGTCTCCCCGCGCAGGTTCGAATCCTGCCGACAATGATACATGCTTTTGAGCAACGGGAACTGCAGCATCTGATATTTAAGAAGTGTGTTACATTTGAAATGGCAGAAAGTCTTGTTGCAATTTCCAGATATTAAAAGAGGTCCTTTGAGTTTCTCTGGTAATTATCAATAGTAGCAGTTAAGTGAATACTGTTCAAACAATACTTGTGTTTGTGTTTTATATTGATTTCTCTGTTTTATCCTTTCATAAATGTGAGGACTAAAATGGCTATGAACAAAGGGCTAGTTGCAGTAAACAGGGTTTTATTGCTCTGTGGGGGAGGTGTTATGCAGGATATGGTGCTAGGTGGGGGAAGATCTCTAGCATTTCATGTTTCAGGGAAGTCTACATATCTTGAATAGTATATGTGTGGGTTTAATTACTTTGTATTTTGTGTAACCAGAAGTTGGAGATATGAGAGGTGAAATATTTGTGTTATCTTTGGAAGCAAAGAAATATCCTTTAAGACACATCTGAGGTCTCTGGAATGTGGGGGGGGGTGTGTGTGTGGAGGTTGAGTAACTCCACCCCTTCCTGTATCTATTGGTATGAAAGCCTATTCAGCTTTTGTTCTGCCTCTCTCTTCTCGCGCCGCCCGGACCGGAAGGTCGTGGCGGCCTGTGAACAAGGGCCAGGAGTAGGCCTACTCCTGACATTACGCATATGATATGATATGGTTTTGTATAGTAATGTATTGATTGTATTGCATTGTTATATTACCATTAAAATAGATAATTGTTTTAACGGATACTTGTATGTTCTGGATTCCTTCCTGTATGATAACCAGCTTGTTAGGACGCGCAGAGATTTGGAATGCGAACCAGTTGTCCCTACAAATTTCTAACAGAACTCACAAAGAAAACATTTGTATACTTAGCTGCAGAGATATTTCACGTCCAACAGAGAACATTATCAGTTTGAAACTCCCCAAAACCACGGTCTGAGAAACGGAAGTGCGGACTCTCAATCTGACCATTTTACATTTTCACCGTAAACTTCTCTGGCTTGGGTTGAAAGTCACGGTCAGATGAAGCAAACAGAACCAAATTATTTGGAGGGACTGAAGAAACCAACCTGAGCTCCCCACTCCGGACACTCTTTGCAAGGCAATGTCTTGTTGAGCATGATTTTCAGCACCTACCGGTAGTCCAAACAATAAAGGTTTGCTCCCTTGATAGTTCAGTTGGTAGAATGAAGAGCCGCGTTCACACTGCGGTACTTTTCCCACAAAGGTTCATGCGAACTTAGTTCATGATCGCGTTCACACCAAAAAGAGCCGGTACTAAAAGTAGTTCATGCGAACCTTTTTACCCGCTCGAAAGTCCCTGCTAGAGAGCAGGGACTTTCGAGCGGCTCTTTTTTGAGAAAAGAGCTATATTTCTGATTGGCTGGGCGGATTGCAAACCGCGCCCCGTAAAACTCCCAAAAAGTTTTGTGAAGCCGCCATTTTATTATCCTCGCATTAGCATTATTAGCATTAGCATTAGCCCAGCGCAGAAACGCAGAGAGACTAATTTATGGCAACACAAAATAAAACATGGGAGCGGTGGAGATGAGGAGGTGTCGGCGTTCTGGCGATTTACTCGGAAGGCTTCAGTAGAAGCTGCTGGGACTCCCAGCAGCTTCTACTGAAGCCAGTCCCCAACTCCGGGGACTTCCGGCCGGGGACTTTGGGCGGCAGTATACGCCGTGAAGTGGTTTGCGGCCTGCCAGTAAACCCAAAGCAGGATAAGAAGAAGTGACGTCAGCGGCTTCATTTGCCTAATCCTCCCCCAGGGACTTTTTCTGGTGTGAACGCGATCTGTACTTAGTTCATGTGAACTAAAGAGTTCTCATGAACTAATTTCGCATGAACCTTTGTGGGAAAAGTACCGCAATGTGAACGCGGCTAAGGACTGTATGAAAGACCGAAATTTGCATTTGTTCAAAAGATCTAGGTTGTCGTGGCCGAGTGGTTAAGGCGATGGACTAGAAATCCATTGGGGTCTCCCCGCGCAGGTTCGAATCCTGCCGACAACGATACATGCTTTTAAGCAACGGGAACTCACAAATTAAACATTTATACTTAGCTGCAGAGATATTTCACGTGCAACAGAGAATATTATCAGTTTGAAACTCCCCAAAACCACGGTCTGAGAAACGGAAGTGCGGACTCTCAATCTGACCATTTTACATTTTCACCGTAAACTTCTCTGGCTTGGGTTGAAAGTCACGGTCAGATGAAGCAAACAGAACCAAATTATTTGGAGGGACTGCAGAAACCAACCTGAGCTCCCCACTCGGACACTCTTTGCAAGGCAATGTCTTGTTGAGCATGATTTTCAGCACCTATCGGTAGTCCAAACAATAAAGGTTTGCTCCCTTGATAGTTCAGTTGGTAGAATGAAGGACTGTATGAAAGACCGACATTCGCATTTGTTCAACAGATCTAGGTTGTCGTGGCCGAGTGGTTAAGGCGATGGACTAGAAATCCATTTGGGTCGCCCCGCGCAGGTTCAAATCCTGCTGACAACGATACATGCTTTTGAGCAACGGGAACTCACAAAGAAAACATTTGTATACTTAGCTGCAGAGATATTTCACGTGCAACAGAGAACATTATCAGTTTGAAACTCCCCAAAACCACGGTCTGAGAAACGGAAGTACGGACTCTAAATCTGACCATTTTACATTTTCACCGTAAACTAGTAGTTCACCGTAGTTCAAGAACCTGCTGCAATATGGCAAAAAGCCAACGATTTCGGCTTCAGCACACCAGGTAAACTGAACAAAAGACAGTTGAGGCCACCGAAAAACCAGGCGGAATGCTCCCCTTGTTTTGACAAGTCAGTTGTGGGCTACCTGTCCTTCCATAATTCCATGTTCCCAATTACCATATTGTTGGCTTGTAAGTTAGGAAATTGTTTTTAGACTTTGTGGTCTCGCTATCAGGTTGGCAGGAAAAGTTGAACATCCAGAAAATATCTTAAATCTTACAGTTTTTACCTTATATTTCCTGAACTGAAATACTAAAGTTTTGTGGAGAATGCGGGCATCGATCCCGCTACCTCTCGCATGCTAAGCGAGCGCTCTACCATTTGAGCTAATTCCCCTATACAACAATGCTTTTGTGGTACTTCTAAGTTTTTTTCTCCAACTCTCCTCCATGCCATTCCTTTTGAGGGCCGACATAAACACTCTGAATCTTGACCTGGCTCTTACGTTTACTGGAAAACTGGTGAAAGCAAGACGAGGTGGCCGAGTGGTTAAGGCGATGGACTGCTAATCCATTGTGCTCTGCACGTGTGGGTTCGAATCCCATCCTCGTCGTAGTAAGGTTTAGTTCAATGAAGCTGCAGCAATATGGCAAAAAGCCTGTGATGTCGGCTTCAGCACACCAGGTAAACTGAACAAAAGACAGTTGAGCCCACCGAAAAACCAGGCGGAATGCTCTCCTTGTTTCGACAAGTCTGTTCTAGGCTAACTGTCCTTCCATAATGCCACGTTCCTAATTACCATATTGTTGGCTTGTAAGTGAGGAAATCGTTGTTAGACTTTGTGGTCTCGCTATCAGGTTGGCTGGAAAAGTTGAACATCCAGAAAATATCTTAAATCTTACAGTTTTTACCTTCTATTTCCTGAACTGAAATACTAAAGTTTTGTGGAGAATGCGGGCATCGATCCCGCTACCTCTCGCATGCTAAGCGAGCGCTCTACCATTTGAGCTAATTCCCCTATACAACAATGCTCTTGTGGTACTTCTAAGTTTTTTTCTCCAACTCTCCTCCATGCCATTCCTTTTGAGGGCCGACATAAACACTCTGAATCTTGACCTGGCTCTTACGTTTACTGGAAAACTGGTGAAAGCAGGACGAGGTGGCCGAGTGGTTAAGGCGATGGACTGCTAATCCATTGTGCTCTGCATGCGTGGGTTTGAATCCCATCCTCGTGGTAGTAAGATTTAGTTCAATGAAGCTGATGCAATATGGCAAAAAGCCTGTGATTTCGGCTTCAGCACACCAGGTAAACTGAACAAAAGACAGTTGAGGCTACCGAAAAACCAGGCGGAATGCTCTCCTTGTTTCGACAAGTCTGTTGTGGGCTACCTGTCCTTCCATAATTCCATGTTCCCAATTACCATATTGTTGGCTTGTAAGTTAGGAAATCGTTGTTAGACTTTGTGGTCTCACTATCAGGTTGGCAGGAAAAGTGAAACATCCAGAAATATCTTAAATCTTACAGTTTTTACCTTCTATTTCCTGAACTGAAATACTAAAG
>JAMFTG010000045.1:157500-160000 GCA_023974075.1 Chaenocephalus aceratus
CACCAGTTTTCCAGTAAACGTAAGAGCCAGGTCAAGAATCAGAGTGTTTATGTAGGCCCTCAAAAGGAATGGCATGGAGGAGAGTTGGAGAAAACAACTTAGAAGTACTACAAGAGCATTGTTGTATAGGGGAATTAGCTCAAATGGTAGAGCGCTCGCTTAGCATGTGAGAGGTAGAGGGATCGATGCCCGCATTCGCCACAAAACGTTAGTATTTCAGTTCAGGAAATATAAGGTAAAAACTGTAAGATTTAAGATATTTTCTGGATGTTCAACTGTTCCTGCCAACCTGATAGCGAGACCACAAAGTCTAAAAACGATTTCCTAACTTACAAGCCAACAATATGGTAATTTGGAACGTGGCATTATGGAAGGACAGGTAGCCCACAACAGACTTGTCGAAACAAGGAGAGCAATCCGCCTGGTTTTTCGGTGGCCTCAACTGTCTTTTGTTCAGTTTACCTGATGTGCTGAAGCCGAAATTACAGGCTTGTTGCCATATTGCAGCAGCTTCATTGAACTAAACCTTACTACGACGAGGATGGGATTCGAACCCACGCGTGCAGAGCACAATGGATTAGCAGTCCATCACCTTAACCACTCGGCCACCTCGTCCTGTTTTCACCAGTTTTCCAGTAAACGTAAGATCCACGATTTTCAACGATTTTCCAACGATTTCCTCACTTACAAGCCAACAATATGGTTTTTGCCATATTGCATCAGCTTCATTGAACTAAACCTTACTACCACGAGGATGGGATTCGAACCCAAGCGTGCAGAGCACAATGGATTAGCAGTCCATCACCTTAACCACTCGGCCACTGTTTTCACCAGTTTTCCAGTAAACGTAAGAACCAGGTCAAGATTCAGAGTGTTTATGTAGGCCCTTGAAAGGAATGGCATGGAGGAGAGTTGGAGAAAACAACTTAGAAATACCTACAAGAGTATTGTTGTTATAGGGGAATTAGCTCAAATGGTTAGAGCGCTCGCTTTGCATGCGAGAGTAGCGCGATCGATGCCCCGCATTCTCCACAAAACTTTAGTATTTCAGTTCAGGAAATAGAAGGTAAAAACTGTAAGATTTAAGATATTTTCTGGATGTTCAACTTTTTCCTGCCAACCTGATAGCGAGACCACAAAGTCTAACAACGATTTCCTAACTTACAAGCAACTATATGGTAATTGGGAACATGGAATTATGGAAGGACAGGTATAGCCCACAACTGACTTGTCAAAACAAGGGGAGCATTCCGCCTGGTTTTTCGGTGGCCTCAAGTGTCTTTTGTTCAGTTTACCTGGTGTGCTGAAGCCGAAATCGTTGGCTTTTTGCCATATTTGCAGCAGGTTCTTGAACTAAACATTACTGCGACGAGGATGGGATTCGAACCCACGCGTGCAGAGCCAATGGATTAGCAGTCCATCGCCTTAACCACTCGGCCACCCCTCGTCCTGCTTTCACCAGTTTTCCAGTAAACGTAAGAGCCAGGTCAAGATTCAGAGTGTTTATGTAGGCTCTGGAAAGGAATGGCATGGAGGAGAGTTGGAGAAAACAACTTAGAAGTACTACAAGAGTATTGTTGTATAGGGGAATTAGCTCAAATGGTAGAGCGCTCGCTTCGCATGCGAGAGGGTAGCGGGATCGATGCCCGCATTCTCCACAAACTTTAGTATTTCAGTTCAGGAAATATAAGGTAAAAACTGTAAGATTTAAGATATTTTCTGGATGTTCAACTTTTCCAGCCAACCTGATAGCGAGACCACAAAGTCTAACCAACGATTTCCTCACTTACAAGCCAACAATATGGAAATTTGGAACGTGGCATTATGGAAGGACAGGGTAGCCCACAACAGACTTGTCGAAACAAGGAGAGCATTCCGCCTGGTTTTTTCGGTAGCCTCAACTGTCTTTTGTTCAGTTTACCTGGTGTGCTGAAGCCGAAATCACAGGCTTTTGCATATTGCATCAGCTTCATTGAACTAAAACCTTACTACCCACGAGGATGGGATTCGAACCCACGCGTGCAGAGCACAATGGATTAGCAGTCCATCGCCTCTTAACCACTCGGCCACTGTTTTCACCAGTTTTCCAGTAAATGTAAGAGCCAGGTCAAGATTCAGAGTGTTTTATGTAGGCCCTCGAAAGGAATAGCCATGGAGGAGAATTGGAGAAAACAACTTAGAAGAAAACCGGCTCGAGATCGCTAGAATTTGAAAATACCACAACCGGAAGATAATCTGCTAGAGGCTGCTACTTCCTTATAGAGCCCGCCTCCTCCAACACACGCGCACATGACCAATGAGGGCACGATATAAGTTTTTTGCCCAGATGGCAGGCTGACAGGCAGGTAGGCATCCAGTTATTTTAGCCGGGCTCATTATGCAGGACGTGCGCGCCTCTGTTACTACCTCGTAGTAACACAATAGCGACCGGCGGCACACCTGCGGCTTGTTACCGCTTGTAATTAGGTTCAACTACAAAACACTTCGAACAAAACGCCGG
>JAMFTG010000045.1:165000-167500 GCA_023974075.1 Chaenocephalus aceratus
TTCCATCTATATTGCCTTGATGAAATCCAAGGACCCTTATTTCTGTCAGGCTTGCCATAGTTTCCTGGTTCTGGCTGTCCATGGAGCACATGAGTAGATTTGTCCTCTTCCCATCAATATTGTCCCGATGAAATCCAAGGGCCCTAATATCTGTCAGTATTGAGCGATTGTCTGATGAACTATCAACAGTCAACAGCTTGTTTGATCTCTTGGAGCTTCAGATTCCAAGGTAGTACTTTCCAGTTTCTCTCATCAACACCGCGTAAGGAACTATGTGAATTCGGGCTACTCATTAGAACTTAAAGGAAGTGCATTGGCCGGGAATCGAACCCGGGCCTCCCGCGCGGGCCCCGGGGATTGTTTCATGATTGCTCCATGATATCGCATGAACGCTTTCCCATTCATTCTCTATGGCACTGATGAATCCTTGCCGATGTAATATATATTTGGCCGCGAGTGGCGCTGTGGCGCACTTTTGCCAGTGAGACCTGTCTGCTCCTCCCCGCCCCCCGCACTCCTTCAGTGAGTGAGTGAGTGAGTGAGTGATTGAGAGACAGGACAGCGACTTTTTCAACTCCTGACATTACGACCAAAATATAAGGTAAGTTATAGTAACATTAATTAACAGTGAAGCGACATGTAATGTTATGTTATCTGGGCTTTGTCTCACGTGTTTTAGTTTCAATGAACGCTATAAAGTGGTCCGTGTTTCCTACGTGTATCGTGTCCAACGGCTGCATGCACATACGGCACTTTTGGATGAATGACATGTTATTGTAAAGTTAATTCAACTTAAGCCGCTTAAAGTTCATGTGGTAGGATTTCTGTGTGAGTTTATTGTGTTTCTGTTGACTTGGTGAGGCGAAATTACCGCGAGTTACTTGTGGCGAAATCCTCCGTGTGTGTGCGTTTACATTAATGTATATTTAAAATATATAAATGAACGCTAACTACCATGTAAGTTTACCATTAACTCCCTTATTATTTTCCAATAAACCGGGGTTAGATATACTAACCCATCACTGTTACAAAACACAGCGTGGGGGACAAGTTAACAGCAGTTTACTTTGTGGCTCTACAATATTCAGCTGTGCTGTTGCCCAGACGCCATTGGCTGTATCATTCCAATAGCTTGCATATAGACTCTTATTTCACTACTTCAATTTTGTTAAACTACTTTTCTTTTGTATTTACTTTTTAATATTTACTTGCACTATATTTGTCTGTTTTTTTGTCTTATTGGGTTGCACTGTTGGAGAAGCCTGTGACCTACGATTTTCATAGACAAAACTACTCAGGGACAGAGTGGCCAGAATACTTCTTCTTTTTAGATAGGACACTTCACACCAAAGTGTTACCTGGGTCACATGACTGGGGGGAGGCAGCTGAGATGCTGGAACAAAGGCAGTTGAGGTGTGAATTCAGCCTTGGCTAAGTTCCCTTTGATAGTTGAAATGGTTTGACCCACGGGGGGTAATTGAAGGGGAAATAGTTTGTTTCAACAAACACACAGCTCCATGCATACAGGAACAAAGATCAACCATGTCTGATCTACATATATCAGAGCACAATGTGAATGTGCAGACAGTTAAAGCTAGGGCTGAGATGTTAACACCATAATGTCTGCTCTCTGTTACACCCCCCCTGTGAACATCATTAACTCACTGATATATATATTTTCTTCTTGACAGATAAAATGCAAAAACACTGCTCGTTTTTCCCTGGGAGGATGACTGTCACATTGCGCAAGGGTCCGCTGGGATATCTGCGGCAGGATCCCACAGATGCAGCCAGACTTCTCAAAGACAACCCGTCTCTACAGGACCAGCATGCACCCGTGAAGGAGGCAGTGGTCAAGCTAAACGCGCTCACCGTAATCCGTATGAGAGGAGGGGATGCTTCTGATAGGACGGAGGTGGCTGGAGAATACATCCTGCAGTTTGGGAAGTATAAGGGCAAGTCCTTCCGCTGGCTCCTTGAAAATGACATTGGGTACACCATGTACCTGATCACGAACCAGCAGAAGGAGGTGGCTGCAGGATTGTTCATGGCAGAGGGGCACAGCAAGGACAGCCTTCTGTCTTTTCTGAGCTATGCCCTCAGCTTTGGGGAGATCCAGTCACTTCGGGACTATGAGGCGAAGAAAAACAGTTGTTGTTGTTGTTGTTGCAGCAGCAGTGTCAGAGGATGAGCAGCTGGTCGGCTTTGGCAATCGCGCCAAAAACACCTGGAGAGACATTTGGGACAGCAGGGATGATGGCTATGCCGCCTTCATCGTGAAGAAGAAATGTGCTGCAGGTACAAGGATGCATAGGCTGCAACAGTACCTGCAGAAGAAGCTGCACCCCCCCTCTGGCTCCACCACGACACATCCCTCACTTGCTCCTGCTGAGGCCATGGGTGAGTCTGGTTTGTTGTTAGCGTTGTCAGAAATATGCTGTTGGTTAAGTATTGTTTATTAAAACATAGGGAATGCACTTCCATTATGTCTCGTCTGTTT